>JAVRXN010000010.1:13770816-14261859 GCA_033556935.1 Timema podura
TTCACACAATAAGTCCCTTGTTTAAAAAGTATATACTAATTTTCCTCCTAGTAATTATCAAAGCATTTTCATGATTTAGTTCAACTAATACACTATTATATATATATATATATATATATATATATATATATATATATATATAAAAGCAATAAAACCTGTTGTGCAAAAAATACAAAGAGTTTTATGAAAATGTCGTTGATCTTTTTTTAATTCTTCATGAAATGTAAAAATACAAAATGCAGAAGCGTTTACAGGATGATAACTTCTCAGGGCAAGAAACATGTACGATGAAAGCAAGTGAACTTCCGAGAAGCCAATGGCTGCTGCAGAGGCCAAAGGGAAGCTAACAGCGAAGCAAAGATTTGTCTCGGACAGTGATACACACTTCCACTATGGGGGGAGGGGGTTATAATTGAAAGAACAAGTACAAATAATATTTTATTGAGCATATGATAAGTTACATACAGATTATGTTACCCATTGATGGGTGTCGTGGTGAATTCTCTATGTATAAACTATTATACCAAAACAAGCAAGTGGTAGAGAAAGCAATCAATAATGAACAATTAATTAGGCTCATCATACATAACCCTTTTAGCTAATACTATCATTTTGAGAGTTAATTAATACACAAACAACAGGCGGTCTGATTCACTGAGCTTCATATTAATATTAATTGAGCTTTATGGAGCGATATTAGAAAACATATAATTAACTTAATCAGAATGTCAACATTGAGCAGTGAATTCCCACAAATAGAGGAACTGGGCATCTAACAAAGCTCAAAGGTTTTAAACTGGCAGCTCCTGCACAGCAATATGATAACTTTAAAGTTATAAAGGCTCATAGCAAACAAGCTCGTTACATAGCTAGAATAATTCAGTACACCAGCCAATTAATTTTAATGTTAACTCATATAGCTCTAGTACTCCTATATATACATGCCAGGTTATTAGGTGACAGCCTTTATACTGTTTCTTGCCCATATGAGCGCATCTATCACTGCGAGAACGTCAAGGCCGAGGCTCGGCCAAACACACAACATAATGAGCTACAGAGTCGCTAGGTGACTAATACCAAATGCCCAAGACTGTTTAAAAAGTGTGTAAACTGTGTTCACACCTAATACAGCTGTTTTTCCTAACCACACTAGCCAGATGTTGAAGCTACTTGAAACACAACAGGTCAAACCAGACCAATAAGGCGTCAACTGCCATAAAAAATTAAGTTTTGTTCAGAGGGAATCATATGACCCGCAGTTAAGCTACACGTAAAATTAGACATTAGGAGCAATTAAATACTAACTAGTGGATCGTTGCAGGGATGGCTGCAAATTATCGCGCTAAAATGTATTCAAAACTTTTTTACTTGAAAATGTTCTATAGAATGACTTGATTTTCTTATTTAAAGGTTTACTTGTCAAAGACAACTTTCCATTGATTTAGATCTTTCAGTGATTAATTTTAAGCAAAAAGTAAGTTTTTCTTCTTCACCCTACGATTAGAACCGTAAAACGACCCCTCTCCCAGCTCTTTATCTATTTGTTGTACATTACTACTTAAGTAAGAACTGAGTTGTTATTTTTAAACAAAGATAAATATTTTATTTACGATATAAAATCATACACAAATCAGGGTTTCCATGGTGATGTAAGCAAAGAATGATTGTACAGATGAGCCACTGTGCGCACAGAAGAATTAATATATATTTTCTAGGAAAATTGGGCATGTATGTATGTATATGAATGATTTCTTCGCACCATTTTGCATTGTCTGTATTGCAGTAATCTATCTATCTATTCCTTAATGTTTTAAAGAGCTGTCTCCTATATACCGTGTATGAGAATGACAGGAAAACGGTGCCAAACAGAATTTTTATTTTGGTATTAAAAAACCAATTAGTAAGTGGGGGGGCTACGCTTAACTCCCCCCCCCCACCTTTTGTTCTTTTAAATATTTTTTCTTGCAAAACTATTCAGGGGTAAAACGGTGCAAAACAGGACCTTTAAGATGGGATAGAAAAATCCAACATTTTTATAGGGGGGGGGGGTGGAGCTACTCTTAAATTGCCCCCCCCCCCCCCAACCTAAACAGTCGTACCGTTACTGGGGTTAGGGTGCAAAATAGGTAAAATATGGTGGTGTATTTAAATTTTAATCTAGCTGAAGTGGGGGGGAGTGGGAACTTAAATGATCTCAACTCAATCAACATTTTGGCTTATTATCTCCAACAAATGATCCAACACAACTTGTTGGTTCTGACCGGCTCTCCCAACACCAACATGTAAACAACATATATTTTTAACCTAATATCCTTGATGTAAACAATCGCCATAATCTTTATAATAATTATTGAACCATAAAATAGTGCGTTGGTATTATTTGTAAAAATAGATAAATCTTTATTTATAGAATATATACAATCGTGCACGCAATTAAGGGTTTCTCTGGTGATGTAAACAAAGAATGAAAAGCAGAAAATTCGCTGGGAAAATTGGGCTTTCATTGAAAATTACTGATTTTACCGACATCCAGATACCTAATCTTTAAAATGAGCGATCTTTTAACAAAATATGTTCAGCCATTTCCCCGTAATTTTTATAACCGGAGACTTGCTTATCAAATTATATATAAGATATGATAGAGAGAGGGAAAAAATATGATAATGAAAATGAGAGTGAGAGTGTGTGATAGTGAGTGTAAAAGATTGTGAATGAGCAAGTGAGAGAGATTGAGTGAGTGTGAACGAGTGACAGTGAGAGAGTATGTGTATGTGTTAGAGAGAACTGGGGAAAAAAGAGTGTTTGCGAGAGTGTTAGAGAGAGAGTCTGTTTGAGAGAAAAAGTGTGTGTGAGAGTGTATGGGAGAGAGTGTGTGTGAGATAAAGTGAGAGAGTGTATGTGAGATAAAGTGAGAGAATGTATGTGAGAGAGAGAGAGTATATGACGAAGTGTGTTTGATAAAGTGTGTGAGGGAGTGTGTGTGAGATATATCGTGTAGCTAAGTGAAATTTTGGGAGAGAGACTGTGAGAGGTATTGGTTGAAAGAGAGCGAGAATGTGAGTGCATGTGAGAGAGACTTTGAGAGAGAGAATTAGAGCAAGAGAAAGTTTTAAAGAGATAAAGTTTTAGAGATGAAAATTTGAGTGAGAAAGAGAGAGTTAGAGAGAAAGATTGAGAGCAAGAGTTTGATAGAGAGATTGAAAGAGAGTATGAGACATATAAAGATAGTTTGGGTGAGAGAAAGTTTGAGAGAGATTGTTTGATATATAGCGAATTTGAGGGAAAGTGATTTTGAGATAGTTTGAGACAGAGAGGGTGTTTGAGAGAGAGAGAGAGAGAGAGGGAAAATGTAAGTGTGTAAGAGAAAGGTTGAGAGAGAGAGAGTTTGAGAGAGAATAAAAGTTTAAGAGAGAGTTTGAGAGAGTTTAAGATTAAGTGTGATAAATATAATTTCTCAAAGATTGTTTAATAGTGAATGTGAGTGGAGAGAGTGTAAGAAAGAGGGAGAATGTCTGATAAAGAATGATAGAAGATGTGTAAAAAGTGTTGTAATAGTGTGTGTGTGTGTGGTGTGTGTGTGTGTGTGTGTGTGTGTGTGTGTGTGTGTGTGTGTTGTGAGAGAGAGAGAGAGAGAAAGAGGAGAGAGTGTGAGATAGAAAGTCAATGTGAAAAGATAAATGGAACACACAAAACATTATTTTGAAGTATCATCCCCTCAAAATTAAATGGTAATATGGAAACACAATTGAACTTACTGTATTTGTATTGTGTCACTATTTGATAAAATGGATATAAAAACCAATTAGTTGAAAAAAAAAATGAACGCCAAAACCCATATTTAGATAAATAAATGTCTTTTTTCGGGCTTATAAAAGTATATATAAACAAGTATGCTCCTGAGTCTATGGATTTTCAGAGATTTTAATTTCAATAGTTTGGATTTCTATATTTTATTTTATTTTTGTAATTATTCAAGATATGTTTTAATTGTTTCAGTCTTATTCACAATTGGTTGACTTGTTTCTTTGCTTATGTTTTGAGAGACCCCACTTGGTTGACCACATCTTTGTTTTCCTTTCTCTGTATATCTATATAATATAGTACATTGCACGTGGACGTGCCTCACTTTGCAATTTTGGAGGACAACTTTATTTCCAACTCGGCGGGCAGGGGGTTAGTAGGGGGAGGGCACATATTATTTCCAACTTTGAGGGGGGAACATATTATTACCAACTTTGGGGGACACACAATCATACTAAACTTTGGGAGGGGTATACATTTTGGGGGTATTGATATTAATGTCATTCTCTATCATTACTATGGTACTTATATAACATAAATGTAGCTGAATCTAATATTACCCTTTAAATATATAGTTTGACACTCTCAGTTGAACATTAATATAAATTCAAGATTTTCACTTCACTCCAAATTGGTTTGTGAAAAGGCCTACTTACAAGAGGGTTATTAAATTTATATTGAATAGTTAACACTTAATTTAAGTGAACATTGACGTCACCAAACACCTTAATTCTTTCATTAACTAATGTACTATATAAATTTGATTATGTAATACAATAAATTATGTTCTTGTACAAAACATATTTATGTGTGTAATACAGCCACGTGATTTATTACATTTGAGAAATAATGTCTCTAAAGTATGTTTTAAGGTGACATGGATAACTAAAAATATATCCACCCTCCATGGTGAAATTTCTCTTCCAGACTACTGTCCGCATTAATGAAGCAAGGTCAATTTGTTTAATAAGGTTATAAAATGCATATGTGAAATCTTGCAATTAAGTAAATTATTTGAACAAATAATCCAATTCAATATAGGAGGGGACTTTTCCAAAAGCAAAAGTATTAGGTGGACTTTCCCGTTAAGTAAAAATATTGGGGGTGACATGTCCCCCCAAATATTTTGACCCGCCATGAAATCACTTAATATTTATTTCGTCAATCTGTTACTAGGCCTAGATTCACGGGTAATATTATCTCCTTGGATAACCTTTTCGGAGACACCACAAATAAGGGAGGGTACAGTAGGCGATTTTAATTTGCTTTTCTTAGGAAAGTAAGTTTTACATTATTTAGCCTTAAATTATATATTACTTTATTTTAATATTTGATTTCTGGTGGGTGTGTCCATTTCGATCTCACCACGTTTTTAGTTCATTTTTAATGGAGCCTTGTGTGAGTTTGCTAGATGTTAAATCTTAAGTGGATGTGCAGGAAGGAGTGTTCCATTAGGTAAGAAAAGTGTAATTACCAGTAACCACTTAATATAAACTCATTTGTTGAGAAAGAGTGAAGTGTGGTCACTGCAGACAATTATTGTATATTAGTTGGCTCCATAATCTATGTAAAGCTTCAATCGTGCATTTTTACAGATTATACTATGATATTGGTTCCTGTGTCACTTAAACGAGTTTGGTTTTTTATTGTTCATTATAACAAAGCTTTTTAATAATCTTGAATTCAGTATCATTGGATTCCCCACACTTTTGTGAGGGAAATGCTGGTACCGGTTGGTATACATTTTGTGATTTACGTTTACAGAAAAACTGGCCTAAATGGTACAGCTTTATACCTTCAGATGTTCATAAGTCATCGTGAGTTTATTTCACGTGGAATGACCCTCATAGCAGTTATACTCAACACTTGAAACACCTTTATGTGTCTATCAGTCTCCTGATGGGTTGATACAAGGCAATTAGGCAAGACTACTTCCATAAGCCTTGTTTACATGGTGTGAGCTACTGGATTTCAAGTAAGCTGGTAGCTGAGCACAAACTGGATGAACTGCTACTGAGCTCTACTGTACTGTCCTTTGCTGTTTACACAGGGTAGTCATTGTTATAGTAAAGGGCATAATTTCTTTTAAGCATGAAAATGTCTGAAGAATGTAGAATTATTATTTGTAAGGTAAAAAGATCATTTTATTTGATCCTGTGCTATGAACTTTCCAATATTTTACAAGAGAGTGTAAACAAAGGAATGACTGCATAAAAATTCTTGAGGAAAATCATCAAAAATATTTAAGGAGCTGTGAGATCATAATTCATGTGACTTTAAAGCTGTTACATGAGAACAGCACCCAGGCAGTTCTATAAAAATTTAAGTTTAATGGCACCAACCATTCAACGTGCGGATACAACAATGTGTGAAGCTGTATACACAAGAGTGATATTAGCGATAACACTGGCATTCCTGGTCTCAACTACAAACTTCAGAATGCTGTCAGTTCTTTTCTGTGTATTGAGGCATCCATATCGAAAATGGTCCCAGAAGAATGTGAAGCCATTAGCGAACGCCGATATGTATGGTGAGGCAAGGCCAGTGACAAGCAAAAAAAAAATTTTTTTTAAGGAGCTAGACAACTCAAACGGTCAATAACTCGGCCAACCTGTTTACACAAATCCAGTAGCTGAGGGTAAGCTACCGGCTCTTTCAACTTGCAAGCGAACTCGCACTGTGTACACCGGGCATTAGTATTAAAGATAGGACAAGTAGGATGCAGATGGTGAACCAAGTGGGTATAGTACCCATCATAATTAGTCCGTACATACCTATACGGGTTTTTTTTATTATCAAAGTATAAAGATTTTATGATTATACCTACCTTAAATTAATACACGGAATCAATATTTATGTAAAAAAAAAGCTTATTTTGACAAAAAAAAACTCCGCTTGTAAACAGAATATCAGTTAGCCATATTGCCTAAAAATAAGCGCAAATCATAGTTCTGGAACACCTGTCACACCTAAGTTTATACACCCAAGAATTATAATTTTCTACAAACACGATAATCATCTATGTTCTACACTGACAACATTTCACCTTATTTCGAGCAAACCCAACTCTTGCAAATGGGACACTACATTTTTATCTTATTTGATAAAATCTTGAACATCTACAAATGAAATTACATGATGTAACCTCACACAAGAATCCATAAAAAATAAAATGAATAAAACGGCCACACCCTTTAGATGACATTATAAATATAAAAACACAGATTAATGTTTAAAATTATTATAATGATACAAACTTAACTTTTAAATCTTCCATAATTTGTACATAACTATGGTTCTTACTCACCCTAACTTAACCTAACCTTTCATGCATTAATAAAGTAAAATTTTGAATATTGTAATATTGATAAAATAAACAAGTAAATGTTTTTAGGAAAAGGTTATGTCATTAAACTGTTTGGAGCTTAAAGATGACCAACAAATTTAACAGGATATTCTCAAAATTAAGAATGTGCAGATACAGAGAGCATGATTATAAATAAGAATTATTGGAAGTTTTAGGACCGTCACCTAGCTTCTGCTGCTATTCCTAGTCTTGCAACAATGGCTTCTCTACTCTGAGCATGTACATTCTAAATAGGGATGAACGGCCAATTCAAGACCTGGAATCCATCCAGGGACAAATTGACTCATTAGCAGTTCAGTTGTGTCTGGTAGTTCTTCAGAGGATGTAGTTAAACATAGGACCTCTACATGGCCCAGGAATATTTTACAGTTAGGGTATTTTACTCGTAGATAATTACCATGTTCATAATATTAGATTTTGAAAATAATTGTATATTATATTCATTGTTATTAAATTAGTCAGTTTTAGAATAGTATATCTCTTGTTTCTATTAAATGTCTGTGCACCCCATCCTCATCGAACTGGCGACCTGTCATAACACAATGTAAAGGATCATGAGTCGTCATTGTAATGCAAAGAACTTAGCACAAAAGTTTGTCAATATCTGTGTTTCTACGCTTCTCTTGTAATTTTAGTGAGCTTTGTTTTAATTGCATAATTATTCAAAATTATCAAATATTATAAATATTGGTGCCCGATTTGCTCTCTTCTTGAATGTGTATTAATAAATACGAAATAAATAAACATAATGATATAACAAAGAAAAAGTGTCTTATATGCACAACAGTTTGTGCCTTATTGCCTTATTGTTCCTACACATCCTGATTTAACCTAACCTTTCATGTGTTGATAAATTAAAATTTAGAACAATATTGATCAAATAAATAATTTATAATAATTAGGTACTGTATAACACTGGTTCTCAACATGGGGGCACACCATTGGATAAATTAGGAAATAAAGTTAAAAATCATATAAGAATTGAAAATACTTTCTATTTCAATCACTTTTCCCATGTAATGAAAATAGCTAACTTTTTCCTGCAGTATTGGCAACAATGCCTACCAGTTGTAAAAAAAATTAGGTGACCAACCAAAAAGTAAGACACATATGCATGCATGTGTTTATTTTCAAGACCACAAGCCTCGGATTTGCCCCCCCTCCCCTTTTTTTAACCACCTCCTAATATACCATTGTGGCCACGTTTAACACCAACGAATTTTCATTTCTTACTCTTATAAAAACTAAATAGCCTTGTCAATTGATGAAAATTAAATAGCGCCAACACTAATTTTCAATGATTTTTTTTATATCAATTTGCTGTCAGTTTAAAATAACGAAGTGACTAAAAGGCAATTTTTTTCAAAGATTTTTTAGAACTTCCCGAAAAATGGGGGGTGAGTTGCGGAGCAGGGGAATTTGAAGATTTGCCAAGGGGGGAGAGAGGAGTATTAAAAAACTGTTGGGAACCACTGCTGTGTAGGAAAAGATTACTTCATACAATGCAAAAATTCACAAGTTAGCACAAAAGTTAGTCATTAAAAGTTAGTTAGTTATTTACCTTTCTCTTGCGATTGTTTATTTTATGTTAGCACAATACACTTAGTACTCATAGATTGTGTATCAAATATACAAACAATATTCAAATATAAGTTAATGTTAATATTAGTTTTTACTATGCACTTTATATTTATTTTAATTGTATGTATATGCTTACTCCACCAGACTGGAGGAACATGAATGGAAATTCTACTACTACATGCCAGAACAAAAGAGGCTATACACCTAAGTACTAATTATGCTAATGGCTTTGGGGATTAGGAAGGGTTTATTTAGAGAAAAGTACCCGCATTTGCACAAAGAGAGTGGAACACAGTTTTGGAAACAAAAACCTCCGTACACCCAACCAATATTTGAACTTTGATCTTTCTGTCATCAGCAGTCTAGTCTACTGGGAGAGTAGTGCCTTAAACCATGTGGCCACTGAAGCAGGTCCTTCCTACTTATTCTATGGCATTAGGAACTCGAAAGTTCACTGCCACACACACAAAAGTAGGTCACCTATCCCTATCTTGAACTAGTTCTATTCAGTCCACCTCATTACACCCTATCCCAAGATAGTTATAGCCAGCCCACCTCATTACACCCTATCTATTTCATGTCCATTCTAATGCTATCCTCCCATCTGCTTCTAGGTCTTTCCAATAGTATCTTTCCATTGGGTTTGCCAATCAGAACACTGAACAAGGTTCTAGATTCTCCCTATCAATCCTTATTGATACATATTTTTGGGGGCTACTTCTTAATGAATTTGATACTGTAGAAAATATCAAAATCTGAAATAAACAAAATTAAAAGGTTTGAAACCCAACAATAGGATGAATGAATAGGACCAAATGCAACAAGTTCTCTTTTGGATGCAATTGACAAGCTACCAATTAAAGCTCTTTGATTCAGTGACTGATGAAGCTTAGAGATAGTTTAGATGAAAAGTGTATTGTCTGAAGAGAGAACTCTTGGATTTGGTGGAAAGAGAAATGTCAAAATACTTACTTTAAGGCCGTACATTAATAAAAAATAGATATAAATATTTTAACAAGTGTGTAGGCTATAAATAGTGATTCATTGGTTTCAAACCATTGCAGTTCATGAGTCACCAGGGGTCAAACTTACTGTTTTATACATTTGACATACCAATGTCAAGGTAAAGTAGTTAGGCTCATAATGTATGGGGGCTGAAATCTAGTCTAGCTAGACACACACATGAAGTGTATACAATGAAATTTTTAGAATACCTATGTTAATTTTTTTTTAATTTATAAAAAATTTAAATAATGATTAAATTACATCATTTTTAACCTTATTTAGGCTAATTAATTTTTATACACTGATAATTTGATTTTATCTCATTTTGCGGTACACGATATCATTTAGAATTAATTGGCTTTTTAGCCTAACTATACTCGGTAATTTTATTAATGAGACCAAATTGATCATTGAAAATATAGATTTGAAATGTCTAACAGGCCTTGTGTTATAAAGGACCCTGGCTGCTGTCCTAGAGATTTATCTCGAAAGGAGAATAATTCAGGGTTTATTTAACTAGACTTAGGCTAGGTTAAGATTTTCGTTGGCTTTACCCTGTCATATCCACTACTATCATCCTATCACCTTATTGGGACATGCAAAGAGCCTCCATGAAAATAATGTACAATTGCACATTCAGGCGTCCCCTGGGGGCAACGGGTACATTAGTACTGGCTAATCTTTCCGCAAACTGAACTACAGGTTGATATAGACCAGACACATGCATTTTTTTTTTCTTTTTTAGTATTGTTTCTTACTACCCGTTCAGGTTATACACATATTATAGGAAATTTATATTTAATGAAATTTCTTGTTTTGACTGTACTAATTATAGAGGCAACACAGCACAATATGTCAGGCCTAGACAGGGTCAGATGACTTTGACTAATGACACTTCCTTAATTTGTCAGTATTGTTCTAGAGGGCAGAGTGAAATTGCTACCTTGCTATCATTTCCAAGAAACAGAAGTTGGGTATTTGCTGTTTCCTTCTGTCCCATCATCATTTGGAACTTGAAAAATACTATTTTAGCTTTGTGCTTCAATACAAAGTGAGAAATAGACACTTCTGTTGGTAAATCACTACCTGTCCTGATATTTTTACATATTTTTAAAATTTATTTTTTCTTAATGCCACCAGGTTCTGTTGGCTTGACTTTTCTGGCTTTCCTGATATGTTACCAATTTCTGAGGTTTGAGTACCATAAAGTTGCAATTACAATTAGGCTGGCCTTTATTCAACTCCCCATGGGGGATCCAATTTCCTCCCCGCTATCTCCATGAGGCCCCATTAACTTATTGCGCTCAAACCTGTGTAGCATGTCCTACATAGTTGAGCGCTAACAGGGGAGTGTGTCCATTCAACGCTTCCTCTACCAATATACCAAAAACAGACGCTAAAATCTAATAAGTTGATTGGCTAGCTGTTCACACCAAATCTCCCCTTTCCACTGTGAGGCCAAGCGTGCAAGCTCACAGCTTCCAGGTACAATTAAAACAAAACAGCACCATGCTTAAAAGTGAAAGGTAAAATTAATAAATTTAGATGACACTTTAATTCCAACAAAGACTTTCCAAGAATGAAAAACTACTAGATTTAAAAGTTAAAGGCCTAAAAATGAAGTTAATGAATTGAAATTTAGATTATGATTTGGGCTACTTATTATTAACATGAAACCCCCACTTTCTTATCATGAAACATTTGAACTGACTAATTTAGTAATATTAAATACAGATTAAATTAGGCCTAGAAAAGAATATATTGTACATGCTGAAGGCTATGTAACTGACCATAGTTTGTGTCAGAGTACTTGTGGAATGAACGTAGACGTTGGCAGACCTTGTAAAGGAGGGGTTTATATTACAAAAGCTACATGTGATTTCTTAAAATACAGAGTTCGAAGAACAGAGATGAATCCATGTTGTTGAGTTGGGACTCGGTTCGTTTGCCATACTGGGTACTGCCCTAACCACGTAACCGATCAACTAGTAGTTGTTTCTCAACAGCGGTTCACACACAAGTCCATCTTGTAATCTAATTAGGAAATACAAGGCAATTGCTATCCCCGAGACTTGAGCCCGTGAGAGTAACCTCGAGACGTTAACCCGACGTACTATATGTCACAGACGCATGTAACCATGGACCCATGGTCCAAAACAAGCGCGCCCCCCGACTGTACAGAGAAGAGAGAGCCCCCCCCTCTTTCTTGAACTTTATATAATCAATCTTTTACCCTCGTTCTTGAAACATGTGCCGACTAAGGGTTTTGAAATCGCCTACACTTGAACAATGCAGCTGTGACCCACTTTCATGTTAAGAAATCCTATTACTGATCCAACTCGAGTCGGCAGATTCTTTATAGATAGTTTATTTACTTTATTACTATATTGTAACACTTAGTTCTTACAGCTATTAATATTACAATAGGCCTAACTGATTGAAAAACAATGTTCAATAAGTGTGGTACTCTCAGTATCTTGATAATGTTAACATAATTTCTAATAAACTTAAGGGGAGGAGGGGGGATTTGTAAAACAATATATAAACTGTTATTAAATGTCTTTGAATATTACAAATACTGGGCACTTGCAAGCCTATTACATTAATAATGAATTTAGGTGTTTTAAAAAATGGTATTAACGTAACAAATAAACAATGGTAAACTAATAAATTATAGATGAAATGGTCTAGAGCTAAGGGCCTAAAACCCTGATCACTTTATAATAGATAATCCAGCTGATGGAGTCATGGCCCAATCCTTGCTGGTATTGTGACCATTCTAAGTGAAAATCATAATGCAGCAAGCACTTGATTAATAGATAATTAATAATATATATCTAGACACTTCCCTAGCAAATTGACCAATTTTTTATTTTATTCTTTTAATGTGTATTGACTTGGGGGTGAACTGTTAATCCAGATGTTATGGCTCTTTGAAGTCTTGCCATTAAAAGACCACACAAATCTAGAATCAAAAGTAAACTGACCTAAGGAAGACTTTACATGCACTCAAAAAGATTTCAAAAAGGTTGCTCAATTCTCGAAATATTCACCTTTGTATCTTTTGTCTGTTTACCCTTCTCCTCCATAAATAAGATGAAGTTATACAACCATTCTAGGTCACATTTAGACTACATCTGTTTTAATTAGAATAACACACTGGCTTACCTTATAATGTAGCCTATTTGATAAAAAGCAAAACTTAAATATCTAAAAGAATAACTATATACAAAAACAAATTATTTTAAAATATAACGTAGGCTAATTAAAAATCAAAAATAGTAAAATGAATTAGTGCCTAATGTCTTGAAAATGTATAATAAGACAGTGTAGAAACACTGTACAATGATGTAAAATAATTAATAGTGAAGGAAGCCAACCTGAACGGATAGTTGGGTTAGGCCTAGATAGAAAAACACACTTCTCTCTTCATTTTTGCTCTTCTTCAACTATTGCACTATATTACACATCACACATTGGAATTTTTGGAGATGCTCCTTTATCATTAGAAGAGACCCATTGAAAATTGATGAACATTAAACCTGATATGATCACATTGAAAAATCCATAACACAACTTTCTTCGGAGGGTAATTAGAGGCTCATATCGATTGTGGCATGTAAAATAACCCAGGAAGGTATGTGAAAATACCTTTCCCGGTAAAATTAATAAGCCCTTTCGCTCTTGCTCATAGGAATTCTTGTGTGTCTTATATAATTAGCGGGTTCAGAAAGTGCATGTTAAATACCTCAAATAAATAAATGATATGAATGTGAACAAACACTTATTCATACTTTTGGTTTTTAAATGGCCAAAATCTCTTTATTTTCGGTTAATTTACTACAATTTTTAATTAGGTCCACTTTGATCAAGTATTTGGTTAGTAAATATACTACCTATATTCAAACAAAGTAAGAATATGACATACAAAGTACAAACATCTGACCTATAAAATTATGTTTAGAACACAAAAATTGTTTAGCAAAAATTACTGATACCGGTAGTATAGGACATGTTTAATTTAGCATTCAACAAGTTTTGCAAAGCAATTCTTGTACAAAATTTTGTCTTCATATTACACCATCTTGTGGCCACATTAACTTGTACAATGTATTGTACATTTAAATTTGTTTGTATGGGGTGTCAAATGAATATGAACAGCAGTAAAATAATTATTTTAAATACATTTCTGATTCTAAATATTAGTAAAAGTACTAAGCTTTAAACATACCCTTTTTGGCTACTAAATTTAACAAATTTGTATCTTCCTATTAAATATCAATGGCATTTTTCTAGCCAAATAATTAGTTGGTATTTTTATAAAAAAATTTTTGTCAAAACATAATGAAGAAACATTTTACCAAAAATTAAATGTGAACCTTGAAGAAATTACACAATTACACAATTTAACCTTCATTTAAATAGTAACAACCTAAAACCTTCTAAAATTACATTTGGTAACTACTTTAGGTACATAATGATTCTTTGTAAGTTACTAGCTACACAGTGACTAAGTTAAAATAACAATTAAAAATTAGTGCAGGCTAAATTGTGTCATTTTTCATTGAATGTAGCCTACAGGTTTTATAGTAACTATCCATTTGGGATTTTATATTGAAGGGATTTGAAGAGGTTAAAAAAATCTACATCCTAGAAATTCGCTCCTATATGATCGATTGAAATAAAATAACCTTCCCTCCAAGCCCTCCAAGACTGAATGACCATGGCAGAAGCTAATATTTTTGTCATTCGGAGTTAGTTTTCCTAAGAGGAAGGGTCTTAACACTCCACTTTTAGATGTTTATCACATATTAAGAAATGTTTACTTAGTTCCTTGTTCCTGACTAAACTGCTGCAAGTGACATTTGTGACGACTAGCATGCAGCCTTCTCTCTCTAGGTTTAGTTTCTCCCTCAAATGCTACCCTCCAGCTTGTTCGTTGATGAACGGGGTGAGAAGGGATCCATTGATCAAGATAAGCCTGGCTGGGTCCACTGAATGGTTGTAGTTCGGGAATTTCCTCTTTATGAAAATAAAAACTAATTGAAGGCATTTTATATTATTTCTTACATATGCTTTTTTTTTAACTTATAATGATGTACACTTTATTTATCAACTAATTATATCAGTGCATGAATTACAAACTAGCTTACTTTATAACAGTCACAACAAAGAGACCCTCAGCTGTCAAATCATCACTGTAAGAGGAAAATCCCAATTTTATTAACAACAATTTTACTGAATGTGTGTGGTATCGAACCAAATAAGAAAATTATTACCAACATATTTATAGAAAGTTAGTTACTTTAAGACATATATATTATTGATTTAAGACATAGAAAAGTAAAATACATTTTACAATTTTCATTGACAGTGAGGTTCAAGTTCAAATCTCATTCAAATTAATTGGGAGAGGTTTTAATCCTACCTATAGATTAAATCATTAAAACACTCTTGTTTTAAATAATGATCTAAGCAAATCTATCAACAAAATATGTGTATTCCCATAGTTAATTCTGTGTTGGTTCCCCTTAGGACCAGCTTTAAGAATTTATAGTCCGTGAGCCCTCACTTTTTTTAAATCACCCCTTTTTTTTTTGTAGAGCATGTGTTTTTTTATAACATTTTTGTATGGATTTCAAAATTTCAAAATGGTTAAATTGGCTATTTAGAGGTGGGTGATTGAGTTTATAAAGAACTTGGTGAAACAAAATACAATAACCTTGTGATTTTATAAAGGTGTGAGAATACGTAATTTTTTTCTTTACTACAGGCTCTTTAAGGCCTTGTTTATACTGCAAGCGATTTGCTTGGAGGTTGGAGGTTAGAGGTTAGCATAACGAAGGCGCGACCTGGCCAAACACATGGTATTTAGTCTGTGTGTGCATACTGGAGGCAGTTCGAGAGTTGCCGCGAACCAAGTCCTCTAGGGAACCCTCTGTGATTCAATTTGTCGAATAAAATCGCTCAGTATCCAGGCGGCAACCGTTCATTGAACAACCACCTTGTTATATTTTATTTATAATAATGGATATTGAAAAGCTTATTAGTGCTGTGTTCCAAAGAAGAGTATTGTGAGACTCTAGAGACATTCTTCACAAGAATGTGGGAGTACTAAAAAGGTTCTGGGAAGAAATATTTGAAGAATTAAAACATTCCAGGTCCGTTAAAATATTTTTATTACAACCATTATTTAATTAATATGAGGATTAAACATTCCAGGTTAAATAAAGTATGTTTTGTTATATGTATTAATTATTTATATTAGACAAAATATTTTCTGGAAGAGCTTAAATACACTTAAACTTAATAAGTAATAAAAAAAACTTTTACAGATGCACGGTCAAAAAGGTTGCACCTAGCGATGAGAGATGGCGCTGAAGTGTAGCCTATAGACATACACAGCTACACACAACTATAAACTGTCATTTAGTAATGATGTGCGACACCTAATTTTATTACAATAAGTATTCTATAATTTCACATCACCAATATTTTTATCTAAAGTAATATAATTTACTAAATTGTAAGAAAATGATGTAAGATCTGTAAGGGGAGAGGGGGGGAACGAAAATCTTATGATCCCTTACTAGGGGAACTTTGGGGGTAGGGGGGGTCAAAATAATTTAAAAAAAACCTTGGGTAATTTATGGACACCTCCCTATTGTTTTTATAAAAATATATTTCATGTAAAGGTTTTTTTAATTTTAATTTTGTTACAACCTTACAATAATGAGTTATTTCGTGTCTCAAATACTTGAGAAGATATGATTACAATTGGCAATATCTGCTTATGTAAAGTACCCTTAAAATGATGTTCATGGATCATTAGAATGACCATTTAATTTATAATGATAAATAATGCCCAGATACAAAATTTAATAAAAATCGTTACAGCGGATTTTGAGATAACTTGTTTTCTTTCTTTTTTTACCTTTAGTAAACTACCCTCAATTTTAGAGTAAAATATATAACTTCAAAAACTCGTTGGGGGAACCTTATAAAACCATATAAAACCATATAAACTAAGTTTTAGCCAGATCAGTAAAATAGTTTCGGCTCAAGGCCTAGATATAGACACACAGGCAGACGGCATCTCAAAAAACACCTTTTCGGTTTTCGGGGGGGGGGGGGTTGACAGGTATCAAAATTTGGTCTTTTTTTTTTTACGAGCACAGTACTTTTCTCTTCAAGGTGTCAAGAGAAAGTAAAAATTGTCTATTTATGTAAAGATGAGCACAAATCATAGTCTTATACGCTTCAATGGTGCAAACACATTTCTATGTACTCTTTAAACTACTTTCAACTAAAAGCTTTGTGGCAATATGGAGTATAATAATCCCAATTTCAGAAGCAAAAAGTAGTAAATATTACATTGGCCACTTATGTAAGTGTTTGAGTTTACACAGTCATAATGTCCCATTATTTGAATAGTGTATTTATTTTTAACTTATCAACTATAGTTGTATAGTCTTATGAAGAGTTTAGTTAGATACTGGTACATATTTGAGCTTTTACACACTTTAACAACTAAAGTGTTTTCTTATTGAAACATATCTCCTATCAAAGCCTACTATTTAAAAGCCAAATTTATTGACCTAAAGCTTAAGCCAAACAGTGATTTTGTTTGTATAACATTCACAACTATTCAACATTAAAACTACTTATAAATCCTTACATTATTTCAATGTTTCAAAATGGAACACGCTACAAATATTACTTTTGAGACAAGAGTCTATATTCATAGAAATATGTCAAAACACAGTTAATTTATTACATTTAATTGGAATCAAAATCAGCTTAAAGTCTCAAGTACCTAACTCTCCAAATTTCACTCAACGAGATGAGATTATTGGTGTAATACATTCCGTATTTCCTGCGTCGGTTTTCCTAAAGTGATTGTGGATTCTAAATTTAAGGAGGTAGCTTAGTGCAAAATAGCTTGTGTTTTTTACATTGTTTAAGCCAATGACTGTATATTATCCTTATTTTCTTCAATGCCTTTTCTATGTACAATACCTTCTTTGTGTGCACATAAGGAAATTGCTCAATAAATGTTTCTAGGATATGTGTGTGAACATATCTGTGGGGTATTTGAGATTTCCTAAGTCATCATGCCCTTTACTGAGACATGCTCTATGAAAAATTAGATAATCATGTCCTTACTTCATTGTTGACATCACACTTTGTTATTGTATTCTTGGAGAGCTTACAATGAAATTTCCATTCTATCTGGTATGCAAGATAGCCAGAAACATATTTAAAAGATCGAACGGTAAAACAAACATTGAATCTAAATTTGTGATTATAAAATAACGTTAAAATTGTATGTGTATAGTTTTATAAGCGTTAGTTCCTATTTAAAATACCGTTCATTTAATAACAAATACTAAACAGTAAATAGGAAAGTATTTTGAGATACCTATTTATTTTGTATCTCACGTATCAAAATAATATTTATATAGCCTACAATCGGTTTACACTGAAAGTTGACATCAATACTTTAATGGAATAGACTATCCTATAATCGTATTTTATAAGCCACACTGCTACATCATAGTAAATCATAAAAGAAAGCTTGCTACCTTTTAAGATAAATGGCGTTTAGGGTATAGATATGTTGAATAATTGCTTCAATACATAATTTTATTCATACGTATGGTTCCTATATGATTAATTAAAATTTTGAACTGATTTAACTTTTATTAACAGACAGAACCCCCTTCAGTGGTTGAATGATTAGGCAGGATTCATAAACAAACGGCCCACGAGACCAAGCTGACCGGCCCGTTTGTCTGCAATATCTTTATATTACTATCTGGCCTGCATTCATGTACTCACATGAAATACAGTAGTTTAACTTTAGTGTTTACTACGTAATTTTAAATAACAGAAACCCTTAGAACTATTTAAAACTATCTTATATTTTTGTTTTAACTTTAATTACTTGAGTGTGGGAATTTTAATTTACACCAGGAAAATACCAATTTTTAAATTATTTCAAGTACACATTAATGATTTTAAATACATACCATCTAGCCTTCCTCTATCAAATAAAGTGTTTTGATAGGGTCATAATTTGTGGTATTTTTCATACAGTTTTTATATAAGTTATCACACATTTAAAAAAAAACCTTCAGAATTAAAATTTTTAACTGGTCACAACTTTCACCTTCATTTTGGTGAAAACAATGTTAAAAAATTTCTAACCATTTCTTAAATAAATAAGTATTTCTAGATGTCTGCAATTCTTCTCAGTTCTCCTTAACAAATAATTGCAGCCCACAGCCAGTCCCTTGAAAAAAAAAAGGACCATTGTGTTTCAAGTTTTCTTTGTAATGTGTAGTCAGAATAAACTCATTTGTGAGGCAGGATTAGGGTACTTAGGGACTAGGTGTGGGGTAAGAGGCGAAAAAGGGCGCTACCTGAAGCTTGCTCGATGACAGGCAACCGACAGGTTAACTCGAGGAGCTCATTATTTGTATCTGCTTCCTAGAGTTTAAAGTGAGTCCTTTAATAAATCCTCACTTGATTGCACCATAGTCACTGGGGAACGCACCTAGCGATCCCAACGTTAAAGGAGTAAAGCCTCAAAAAGGAGCGCAACACGTTTAACCTAGCGGTTGTGGATTTGTTCTTTCCTTGTCTGTGCCTTTATGTTAAAACTTATGCACTAAAAGATTTTTTTTATCAACAATCAGTATATTTGAGCCTGATCATCTATTGCTCCCCCATGGCCAGTTGATTCCTTAGAAACAGGTGTCTCATCTTTTTTATTTTTAATGTGACATTTATTTTTAAAGTAAATAAATTATTCTTGAATATATAAAGTTGGTCAAGCAAGGCTATATTTCAGTCATTTTTTTGATGATGGTTTATAGCAGCACAAAGAAAGGATATAAAATGATAGTGATACTTTTCACTATGATAGCAGCGATCTACACATTTTCTATCATGTTAGCCAAATTTGACTATTTTAGACTTGCAGTATGTAAACGTGAATATGGTATCTATATTTCTACTATCTATATCAAGGCTTGGGAATGTGTAACTCTGGACTCATTCATAGGTATTACTACTGTTATAGCTCTGTGCATAATATTGGACACAGATCCTCAAAATCATTCAAAATCAATTTTTGAGACAATAGACATACATAAACTACACTACATACATTAGCTCCATCTTTATATTTAGATTCCTAAAATATATGAAATATTTAGCTATTTTAAATTTTATGGTTATATTATATGGACATATTTAGCCAAATGTAATACGGTGATGGAACATAATAAACAACGCTGTGGAACATTATTGGTTAATGCCTAATATGCAGAATTGGCCATACTAGGCCAATACCCTGGGGGTGAAAGGGAGGCACCAAAAATCTCTGCTGACAAAAAACAAGTAAATCTGCATTAAAAATAATACTAGTGCTGATAAATAAGAATTATAAAAATACCTTGTCATAATATATATTGATTGCCAACAGAATGAAATTAGAAAAATTAACAAACAAAATACTTTTTTCTATAATATCCTATAAAAATGCATTCTTAACTTCATTGTAACTTTATCAGACAAAAGTGTTTGAATTTATAAATAAATTGTTTATGGAGTAATACAAACCCATTATGATTTAAAAATAAGATTATTTATGTAACAGGATAAAAATTAAATTAATAAACACAAACACACTCAAAAACACAGGTTTCTTTATAATAATAAATGTTTGGTTGTTCAAAACTTGTGTTTACAATATTATTACAATCTTTACGCGATCATCTGTAGCAAGTTAATATGTCACACACAAATATCTAGAGCTCACAGTTAATAATTTTAAGAAACTTTACTTTTACATACATTACTGTTCCCAGCCTATGCCCTGAGTCCAGTTTTTTATTCAAGTCATATATTTTTCAACTACCGGCTGGCTAGGCCTGTAGTAGAAAATTTAGAATAATAATATCTATTAATAAGAATTTTATTTTTATAATTAAAAAAATTATCAGAAACCACTATTCTGAAAAGACTTTGCTCAAGGATTGTCAAAGGATACAAACAGAGCTATTGCCTGCAAAAGTGTGTTAAACAAGGTAATGTGTCAAAACTGTGGACAGCATGAGATTGAAAAGTAGAAAAAAAAAAACCTTCCTCGTAGAGGCAAAAATCAAATACTTAACGGCTCTGAACTGATTCACCACATGTTTGAAATACATTTAAAATATTTAAATGGTAAGCTTAAAAGAAAATAAATAATTACAAATGGCTATATAAAAATGTATTTTTTAAATATAATAATAAATATTAAATATTTTATAAAGTATTAAGGTGATCATGTTGTATTCTTTACAAGATCATATCTAGCAAGTCATTATGCCAAATACAAAAATCCGCCACTTAAAATTAATTCTTTTTGAGATAGCTTTTTTAATATAATTCTTTTAATTAAAATGTAGATTTGATAAAAAAATATATTAAAAATAAAAAAAAATCATTTTTGAAATTAAAACACAGCCATTATCTTTTATTTGGAGCCAACCAACAGATCAATTTCTGTAAAAATTTCTGAGACTTCAACATACTTAAGTAAATATGGGTCCCATAAATTCACTCTTTCGATATTAGCCACTGATGTTTTTGGAGATAACTTTGATATTTTGCTTTGTTGATTTTCAAGCCTTTTGCAACATTTCCTTAATACACTCCCCAAATTAACACATTACTTAGTAAAATATTTAAAGTTACGTGAAATACTATTCCGTTTCATATTGAGTAATTCATAACATTACTAAATTTTGAACTTTAAAAATCATTGCCACTTCTCTTATCTATTAAAATATATAGATATATATGTTTTAATTTTAGAATATTTAGTGTGAACTTGCTTAACTCAAGTTTAATTGATTACTTGACCTACAAAGTAAAAAAAACAACACTTAATGTGAAACATTCATCGCCACTGCAATAAATTATAGTAAAGGTATTTGAGTAGCAAAACAAACCCATACAGAAATACTAACAATAATTTACTTTAGGCGCCACATGGCATTGGGTCGCTGTCATTTGACCTACGGTAAACAGTCACTTGTTCCCCAACATACATAAAATGAGGTGTTGTCTACTACCACACTTTTATACTCCATAGCAGATTGCTTTTGAAAAATAAAAACTTAAATAATCTTTGATATCTCAATTTGGAATGCTCATGTGTATGTTTCAGTTGCAAGTGTCCTTCTCATGCCCACCCTGGAGGTATCTATGATGGTTCTGGTGTTCAAATAGGTCATTCTAAAGCAAGCTCGGTGGCCAACCCAACCCCATCTAAAGATTATGCATTTGAGGTAAATGGAAAATATTTATAAAGTGGGAACATGACTAAAGTTAAGTGTGTACTATTTATACTCTTCATAATAAGAAAACCTTGTTCTTTTTAATACGACTCTCCATGCAATTTATAGGCTCATGTTTTGGTAAAATAATTAATTTACTAATTCATTTTTTTTTATAATGAAAAGTCAATATACATGGTTTTAACCATTAAGTATTGAATTATTTGAATTTAAATTAATTTTCTACATTAATCTACTAACACCGCTCAAAATGGGTTAAAACAATATTTTTGGACAAGCCCAGAATCTTAATAAAACTGTGTATGAGTCTTGGACTAATTGTGGGGATTAAAGATTAATAATTTTATGTAAAAGCATGTTTAATTCACTGGATAGTAACAGTTTGGCATTATGTTTTTACTTGAACTTTTCAAACACACACTTTAGGAACTGGCCAATCAAACTAAAGACAGTACCTAGCAATACAAAAACTTCAGCAGCATTAAATATAATACCTAGGATAACCCGATATATATTTTTATTTGGTTTAAATATGTGTAGATCCAAAAGCAGCCACTAGAGCCATAAACACACTGTTGGGCAGAGTAGTGACCGAAATACACAATATGTATAAACTACAGTTCGCACAATTTATGGCACGACCGGTACAGCGTTTGGCTGGAACATGACTAACAGTTTATTATTTGAAAAACCCTTTTAAGACTGAATTCGTGAGACATCTGTCGGCGTTACAGTGAACTACAAATGTAAACAAACATGAACGTTTTGACGGTAATAATTGAACTCCAACACCCCCCCTCAATTTTGAGTCCAAAAGGTCTATAGGTAACAATCAAGCATGTAAACCCAATTCGTTGACACATTTCTCGTGTTTGGCTCCAGGAAGAGGTTTTGTTAAGATGTCAGCTACCATATCCTCAGTGGATAGATATTCAAGCCTTAGTGGGTGATCTTGGAGAGCTTGGCGAATAAAATGAAACTGTATGTCTATATGTTTCGATCTTGAGTGGAAGACGGGGTTATGTGCCAATTTTCCAGCTGATTGATTATCATTGAAAATAATGATGTTCGACAACTCCTTTAGACCAAGTTCTCGCACAAAGGTCATCAGGAAGATTGCTTCCTTCGCAGCTTCGGTGAGACTCATATACTCTGCCTCGGTTGAAGATAAGGCGACGGTTCTCTGCTTTCGTGAGCACCATGATACCGCTGCTCCGGACAAGGTTAAAGTGTAGCCTGTATAGGACTTTCTGTCAGTGTCACAGTTTCCCCAGTCGGCGTCCGCGAAACCGGAAATGCCTTCATCATCCCTGGCGTAGACCAACCTCTTGTTGATGGTTCCTTGCATATATCTTAGGACACGCTTGGCAGCTTGCCAATGAGTTGAGGTGTGACAATTGTTATATTGACTCAGCATGTTGACTGCTTAAGCGATGTCGGGACGGGTACCGATGGCGATGTACATGAGGGCTCCAATCAACTCTCTGAATGGATATTGTTTTGTTTCTTCTGTGTTAGTGGAGGAAGAATCAAACTTGACCCCGGTTGATATCGGTGTCTTCGCTGGTTTGCAGTCATCCATCCCGAACTTATGTAAAACATCCCTGATGTAGCCACTCTGACACAACGTGACTTTGTCTATGGATTGGTTCACTTCAATTCCTAAACAATGATTTATAACTCCAAGGTCCTTTACTTCATATTTATTTGACAATTCACCTTTAATCTGTCTGGTTCGCTCCGGGTCTCTAGAAGCAATCACGATGTCGTCAACATAGATAAGCACATAGACTGGGCGTTTACTTCGACTATCGACGTACACACATGGGTCAGAGTTTGTGGGCTGCAACCCAATGGATTCTAAGGTTGCACTTAATTTAGCGTGCCACTGTCGACCAGCTTGACGTAGGCCGTAAATGGCCTTTCGAAGTTTGCAGACTTTGTTACCAGATTCCAGTTTCTGAAGCATGTCTTTTGCTTTCCCAACAATGCTGTCATCCTTTTCAGTCCTAATCATCCTTTGAAGTGCTTCAACATGCAAGTCCGGCTGTTCCATGAATGTTAGTGTGTCGATGTCACCATTCAGATAGGCCGTTGTAATGTCGAGCTGAGAGACTTGCAAGTTGAGTTTGGCTGACAATGCCATGAGCAGCCGAAATGATTCTATCCTGGCAACCGGAGCAAAAGTGTCCACAAAGTCGATTCCTGGTCTTTGGGCGAAACCTCTTGCGACCACCCTGGCCTTCCTTCGAAGTAACGTTCCATCAGGATTGTACTTGTTTCGGAGAACCGCCCTACAGTCGATCACTCAATCGTTGGTCGGTCTATTAACGATTTCCCAAGTGTCGTTGGCAACCAAGCATCTGATTTCGGAATAGATTGCATCGAACCATTCCTCGCGATCTGGCCCCTTCATGGCACTGTCAATGTGAATCTCGGAGGCGTTCATTGCAACTGGGGCATTACGAAGTGATCCATCTTCCCTGTTACTTTGAACGTTGATGTGCTCCATAGTTTGTTGAGATGATGTGGCTATTGAGTGCCCAGTATCTTTACTGTATGGCGGATCATTGTTGAGAGCAAGGTTCTGATCGGCCCGGTTGGCTGCAGGCTGGTATATTTTAGTGGGGCGACACCTTCTTCCGGTACGCATTAACTTTGGTCTGCCGGGTCCTCGCTCCGCCAGCATGTCTGATTCAGTGCTTGCGGCACCTTGATCTTGTCGCTCTCCAATGTCGAGCATGGGGTCCTCATACACTTCGAATACAAGAAATGGTTCATCATCTTCCAGAGCGTTCGGACTAATCTCGGCGTCCTTGTGCGAAGACTCTTATTCATTGAACCCCCTTTCTTCACGTTGACAGGATGTCTCTTCTTCTTGAAGAAAGTCTGCAGATGTGCGTCCGGGCTCAGGCTTGGCGTAAAATCTTACGTCCCTAGAGACACGGATCTTTCGTTCACTTGGTAGCCATACCCGGTAGGCCTTGGAACAGTCAGAGTAACCGACGAAGACCCCTTTCTTGCCTTTGGGCTTGAACTTTCCTTTATTGGGAGACTTGTCGAGGATGATGGCTTTCTCCCCGAATATACGAAGATGCGAGATATTAGGCTGTCTTCCCAACCATCTTTCGTATAGAGTTCCTTCAGACAACCCTTTTGTTGTGCATCGATTTCGGATGTGATTGGCTGTCGCTATGGCTTCGGCCCAAAAAGACAGTGGCATTCCAGACTCGAGTAGCATGCAGCGAGCAGCCTCAACCAGAGTGCGGTTCTTCCTTTCTGCAACACCGTTCTGTTGTGGTGTCTGCGGAGTTGTTAGACGTCGTTGGATGCCTGCACGTCTGAGGGTGGAATCCATTTTATCGTTGCAATATTCTTTGCCGTTATCCGATTGAAGAGCTTTGATCTTATGCCCTGTCTGATTTTCGGCTAGATTCTTGAACTCGACAAACTTCTCAGTGACCTCCCCCTTGTGACGTAGGAAGTAGACTTGACACCATCGACTGTAGTCGTCTATGAAGGTTACAAAATAACTTGCACCACCTTGAGATGCTTCCCTCATTGGCCCGCAGACGTCGAAATGGATTAACACCAAAAGCTCTTTTGAGGTTACCTCTCGCTTGGTGAAGGGAGTTGATGTTATTTTTCCTTCTAGACAGGTGTGACAGTTTTTTTTTAAGTCAGTTGAGTCATTGAATTTCAAACCAATAACACATTGGTTCTTGAGCATATTGACCATGTCCTTCAAATTCAAATGACCAAGTCGAGCGTGCCAAACTTCCAATTCATTTTTTGGAACTTTTGATCTTGTGACCATGCACACTTTCTGATCGCTTTCACATAAGTAGAATAAGTCACCAATTCTATTAGCAACAACTTTAATGTCACCGTTTATGTCATTTATGGTCGCGCGATCTTTCTCAAATGTCACCTTGTTGTTGTAATCAACAATTTTCGCCACAGAGATGAGGTTCGTTCGGAGGTCAGGTACGTATAAGGTATCCTTCAATGTGATAGAGTCTGTCACACTGTTCGCGGTGGTGATTTGCACGTCACCTTTCGCTTTTACTTGTGTGGCACTGTCATCGGCAAGTTTTAAGATTCCCATGCATTTTCTTCACGCTCGTGAATGCATGTTCATTGTTGCATAAGTGAGATGTGCAACCACTATCAATGCACCAAAGGTTGTTTATGTTGCTTGATTTTGAGATTTCTTTGTCGACTAAAAGACAACAGTGAGCCTCGTCAGCTTTATTTGACGTTTGTTCGCTCAATTTCTTTTTAAAGAAACAATCGGCCTCCCTGTGTCCTTTCTTTTTGCAAAAACCGCATTTGTAGTTTAATTGTGGTTTTTGTTTACGTTTCTGTTCTGATCCAGCACTACTGCTCGTGCCACCTTTCGGTCTGTTTACGAACTGTTTTCCTGACTTGACAAACATGGCAGCACTTACGTTTTCCTGAGCACACGCGTTATGTTCTTCCAATACTTTCACTTTCAATGATTCAGCGTCCGGTAAATTGTCACGGTATTCGATTGCACATCGAAAGTTGTCGTAACTGCTGGGGAGACTATATAACAGCATTATCGTCAACAGGTCGCCGTTTATGTCCACTTCCATTGCTTGCAACTTATCCACAGCGTCAAAAAATCCAGCGAGATGTTCAGTCCCATCGTCGCCATCTTGTATTTTATGTTGTGTGAGACGTTTGAGCAATGTTGCCTTGCGAGCGGGCCCCTTTGATGCGTAGATTGATTCTAGTTTGACCCATACATCACGTGAAGTAGCGCATCCCCGAATCTGTTTTAATTCAGATGGATTTATGGACAGGATCAAATCAGCTTTTGCCTTCAGATCGGCCGCTAGCCAAGCTTTGTGTGCGGCTTGCGTGGCAACAAGTACCGCGTTTTCGCCGACCACTTCGGGTTGTGGTATTTCTCCTGACCCATATCCCCAAGTATCATTTTTTATTAGCAAGGCTTCGGCTTGTATTTTCCACGTATCGTAGTTGTCGCGTGACAACATTTCGAGTCGTGTTGAATGCGTCGCGTTCGCGTGCGCCATGTTGTTAGGCTAACGAATCGTTCGACTTCTGCACCTTTTTGATTTAGAACTTTTCGTTTAATCAAATTATTGTTTCGTTTTCGATCGCGTAACTCGCGTAACCTGGGACCATAACCTGTTGGGCAGAGTAGTGACCGAAATACACAATATGTATAAACTACAGTTCGCACAATTTATGGCACGACCGTTACAGCGTTTGGCTGGAACATGACTAACGGTTTATTATTTGAAAAACCCCTTTAAGACTGAATTCGTAAGACATCAGTCGGCGTTACAGTGAACTACAAATGTAAACAAACATGAACGTTTTGACGGTAATAATTGAACTCCAACACACACATAAAAACTTAAAAAAATAAAAATAAAACTGTCAACACCTGTCATCTGTCACTACCTTTCCGGGTAATACGAAGCTCAAAATTAAACATCATAGAAAGACTAAGGCAATTAAAAGACCATGTTTGCATGAGGGGTATGAAGAAAAAATGATTGAATATTGTTAAAGGGAATTAAAGGATTCAAGATGGAAGCCAAAATCGTTTTATTACTGTAGTGCTTTAGTACTTTTACTTTTAGTGTACCTTTCCATTGAAGAGAGAAGGGACAGACAAACCTATAGCAGGGGGATGAAGTTTCTATGGGAACCCACACCATCATCACCATCACCATCACCATCACCATCACCATCACCATCACCATCAAACTGTGACCGGGTCTGTTTAGTAAAATGCCTCCATCTCCCTCTGTCCTTCCACCATTCTTCCTCTTGCCATCTCTTCCGCTCTCCTCTAACTTGCACACTTGCTGCTATTTGTTTCTCCCATCTCTTCCTTGGTATCCCTTGTGGTCTCTTCCCTACATACTTAATATTCATTCTTCTTGGAATCCTCTCCCCTTCCATCCTCATTACATGTCCATATCATCTCATCCTTGCTTCCTCAACTATCTCATGTACCCCCCAGTAAACCAACTCTTGACTGTACATCTTCTTTCCTAATCCTATCTCTTCTGATGCCAGCTAACATGCTCCTCAAAATCTTCATTCCCATGGCCTCCACTTTCCTTGTTCCTCTTACATCCAAAGTCCAAGTTTCTGCTGCATACCGACCTATGTATGAAGTATGCTCTGTACAACACCAACACTTCAGGGTCACTTCTCTTATCCATAGTAGGTCTCTTACACACCTGTAGAAAACTTCTCTCTGCTGCCCTTGTTTCACTATATCTTCTCTGCTGTCCCCTTTTGCCTCAATCACACTACCAAGATACTTTACAAACTTTGATTCTTTTAAATCTACTCCATCTAGTTTTATCACCTTTCTTTGTCTTGTTCTATGCCTTGTCATCACCATGACCATCACTTCACTTTTCGCCATACTAAATTTCATTCCACCCTCTTTCACTTGCTCATTCCATTCCTGCAGCTGTTCCTGTACTTCTTCCTTTTCCCCCCATACCATCAAGTCATCAGCACACATCATGGCTTTTATTTTATCCTCACCCAGTTTCCTTACCACTCTATCTATAATTGCCACTCTATAATTGCCTTACCCACATTTCAGGGATACTATTTTAAGGTACAGTAGAATTTTGGAAACTCGATGTTCTGTGTAACTCGACACGCGCACATACACACAGTTGTTGGCACCAGTCATCACATTCCAAGGTATTCAACTATATAACCTCTCAGTTTGTTTGTATAACTCGAGTGGAACAATTGTGATGTGGTGTTTTTACAAGTGCTATGTTTGTTAGTTTTCCAATTCAGTAACATGTTATTCGAATCAATATAATATTATATTTACAGTACTGTACTGCATTTCAGTATATTACATGTATGAATATACAGTATACACCATTATTTTAACACATAATATATTGTACTGTATGCATATTACTGTTACTGTGCCATACAATACTACAGTATGGTACAACTGTACCTATAATATTCGATATTGTACTGTGATTCATCCTTGTTTAGTAAACATGCCATAGTTAACATTCTTCTTATGCAAGTTCATTCGTAAAACTCGACATTTCATTAACCATCACAGTCCACATTATGTCGAGTTTCAGAGACTCTACTGACTAAAAATATTTGTCTTCCTAGGTAATATTTTAAAAGTAATTAACATTATAGGCTACCCACACTAGGACATTGTAACTAACATTTAATATTAAGCAATGTGATTTTGAAAATTTGTTTAAAATTCAAATCTAAAATAGATTAAAATATCTCCAGCTTTTTAGTATAGAATTTTAAACTGTAGTTGAATAAAATTATTTTAATTTTATTTAGATGACATGTTCTACTATTCGTTATGGTCTTAATGTGACTCAAGAGGTGGGAATGGATCTTGTTAACATGCAAGCAAAGAACGTTTGTGTTATGACTGACTCAAACCTTGTCAAACTCTCTCCTGTTAAAAAAACACTGGACTCGTTAACTAAAAATGGAGTTTCTTTTAATGTGTTTGATCGTGTTAGAGTCGAACCAACAGAAAAAAGGTAAGTCATCAAGCTTTTCTATTATATAATCAACATGTTAATTGTTTGTTATCTCCCT
The DNA here is from genome assembly GCA_033556935.1 of Timema podura. Taxonomy (NCBI): domain Eukaryota; kingdom Metazoa; phylum Arthropoda; class Insecta; order Phasmatodea; family Timematidae; genus Timema; species Timema podura. The sequence goes on from JAVRXN010000010.1 coordinate 13,800,553, forward strand.
GTGTGCTTGTGAGTATAGTTTTTTTAAATAACTATTAACTGCATTTAGCACACATACAAGACTCCCATCAGACATAGTTTATTTTTCTTCCTTTACTTCAGCATTCAAGTGCGACAGATACACTCTGTCAACACTCTTTAAACATTACAATTTAGGTCATATTTGATGATAATAAGTGTTAGGAATAAAGTAATCATGCACTTATAAACTGCTTAAAGCAGGATTATAAGTATATATATATATATATATATATGAAAATAAAATATGTTATCAGGTCATAATAGGCTTTTTTTTTGTTTTCATTTTTCAATTTAATATGCAGGTTTTTAAATTTTAAATGTACCATTTGTCTCTAGGCTTTTGAGACCAGGTTCTAGAATTTTCAATATAAAATCCAAATTTAGTTTTAGATAAACACAAATATTATTCTTTCTCTCTCTATGGTAACTTTTATAACACGAAAATGTTAATTTTTTGGTATATTAGTTTGCACCTAAAGATATGAAGATTTTAATGAATAGGAAAGATAACTGTATTTATGAAAGGCAAGAAAACTAATGCCAAAGGATGAGATTTAAAGTGTAGAGTAGGACTGGGAAAGGTTTAAGAAAAGTTTAGTGGAAGCTGCGGAGGAGGTATGTGGGAGAGGAAGTGAATAGGGAGAAGAATAGAAAAGCGAAGCATGGGGTTCAGGAAGCCAGGAATGCTTGGATTCAAAAATGAACAGAGATGCTGGAGAGGGATGTAGAAGGAAGTAAGAAGTTTATATATAGCCAGGTAAGAAACGGAAGAAAAAACAAAAGAAATAAGAATTATAGTTGTAGAAGGAAGAATGATGAAGACTGTATAAGAAGAGAGGGAATTATGAAAGGAATATTTTGAGAAGATGTTGAAACCAGAGAAGGAGGGAGAGGGGAGTGAAGCAGAAGAGTGTGAAGAATTATCCGGAGGGGAGGGAGTGGCTCCCACATGGAAAGAGGTGAAGGAAATGATAAGATCTGCAGAAGAAGTGGGAATACAATAGTTATATAGGGTGCTGAGAGTGATATTAAAAGCAAACGGGTTACTGGAAAAAGAGAATTATAGTTCCGATTTTTAAGAAAGACGGGAAGAAGTGTATGAGTAAATATGGAAATAACCCTGATGTACCCCTGTACAAAATAAATAAACAAAAAAAAACTTGAAAATAAACTAAGAAATATAACGGAAGGAAGGCGTGGATTTAGGGAACAGTGGTGTACAATAAACTTGATCTTTGCTATAATACATCTGATGGACAGAAGATATGAATTTAAAGAAGGACTTGGTAATCGTGTTTATAGGCAGTATGGATAGAAATATAGTCTGGAAAACATTGGAGGAGGCTGGAGGGAAAAGAAGAGTTGTAATGAGAGTAAAGACTATGTATGAGGAAAACATGAGCTGTGTTACAAATGAGGAGGGGTGGACAGAGTGATTCCAAATAATATATGGAGCTATTCGAGGGAGTGCTCTATTGCCACTACTCTTTGTAATGAACAAAATATAGCGTTTACAATAAAAGGAATAACACAGTTTGCACTTGATATTTCTGCCATTAGATAAAGTGGTAATGGCTAATTTTTGAAGAAAATTGATTGTTACCGTTGGTCGGGGGACCAAGGTTTCATTCTATCAGAACTCATCAGGAGCGAGTGTGAAATGCGCAGCTCAACTTGTTAAAAGAGGAAACCAAAAAACACAAAAGGTAGAAAAAGGAAAATTGTAAAGATGATATGGCATTTAGATAGGAACATGTAAAAGGACTAACATAAAGGACAAACACAGGAAATAGACTTTGGATGTGAATATATAATTTATCTCCATAAGGAAAACCTCTTTTTGCTTGATAAAGTATTTGTATTGTATTTGAAAGAAAGTACATGAAAGGTAGATAGAAACATATACAAGTAACAAACAAATATGGCTTTTACAGTGAAAAAAAGAGATTCACAATCTACATTGGTGCTGATATATTGCTGAGATATATTATACATATTCACATCCAATGCCCAGTTCCTGTATTTGTCCTTTATGGTATTCCTTTGGAGATGTGGCAGTAGGCATAAAGTCACTTGGCCTAGAAGTCATATAGCCTAGAAGTCATTTGGCCTAATTGGCCTAAAGGTCAGTTGGCCTGAAAGTTATTTGGGAAAAGGTCAGTTGGCCTGAAAGTTATTTGGGAAAAAGTCAGCTAGCCTAAAGGTCATTTGGGAAAAGGTCAGTTGGTCTAAAGTCAGTTGGCCTAAAGGCATTTGGCCTAAAGTCAGTTGGCCTTAAATTCACCTGGCCTAAAAGGCATTGGCCTAAAAGTCAGTTGGCGTTAAAGTCATTTAGCCTAAATATAAAGATAAAACCTTTGGGTATCATCGTTAAATAAACACTGTTAGTTTTTTCATTTGAATATAGATAGCACAAGTGATGGTAGATGGTGTTAAGATATTTCTAAAAACATAGACTTACTTTATTTAATGACAGGCATTAAGAACTCGAAAGTGCATTGCCACACTAACGAAAGTACACCACCTATCCCTATCTTGAGCTAATTCTATCCAATCTATCTCATTACACCCTATCTATCTCATGTCTATCCATATGTTATCCTTCCATCTGCGTCAAGGTCTTCCCACTGGTCTTTTCTCATTGGGTTTGCCAGTCAATTCCTTGAACGGGGTTCTAGATACTCCCATTCGCGCTGCATGACCTGGCCACCATAACCTGTGAGATTTTATTACCCTAATAATGTCTGGTAATGATTACAGGGTGTGCACAATACAGCTCATCAATATATAGCCTCCTCCTTTCCCCACTATCTTAATCCATTTTTGGACCAAATATATTCTTAAGCACCGTGTTTTTGAACACCCTAAATTTATTTTTGTCATTTAAGGTAAGAGGCCATGTTTTGCACGCATAGAGAACTACCGGTAAAATTAGGGCTGTGTATATTTTGCGTTTTACATTCCTTGACAGCAGGCGAGATGCCAACAACTTACTGACCGAGTAATAACAAGTATTTCCTGATTGTATTCTTTTCCTAATTTCCAATCTAATTTACTTATCGCCAGTTAAAATTGTTCCTAAATATTTAAAATCCTTAACCTTATCAAATGACATGTTGTTTGCTGTAGTATCTAAATTATTGTCCTCAATCTGTGTTCTCTGTGAGATCATATACTTAGGGCCAATCTTACAATATCTCGTCAAAGTCCCTGTAACTTAACTGTTTGTAAAGTCTAACTGTTGTTCCAACTTGGCGTTGTGTTTTACAATACTATTTTTATGTGCTCGGCATATTACAAACAGGTGCCTTCCACTCGTTCTTATTGTTAACTTTCTCGGAGTGCTAGATTTGTTTCAAAGATTTTGATTGGCTTAATTTTACCATAGAGAATATAAGCAAGTCACTACAACATCTACGGAACTGTTATGAAAACAAATCATTCAAAGCAATTCCAATTTATCACGCCTGTGTAAGTTTATCTGCTATCTTTAATCAAATTTATTTGTCTGCTAGAATGTCTGTTGAAATCATAAACACAAAGTTTAAATTTTAGCAAAGAAGAGGAAATGTTGCTAACTAAATTAATAGATAAATACAAACAAACGATTTATAATAAACAATTCTAATTGGTGTTCATTCACTTCAAGAATTTCTAAAACTATATTTTTGTTTGAACGTAAACATAAAAAAAAATTCTACCTCTTTATAAAAGTCCAGGAAATTCTTTTGTTCCAAGTATCTCTTCGGTCTTTAAAGTCTTGGGTTCCTTAGAACATGTAGCTCATTTTCAAAGTCATCATAATCAAACAATAAATCACCCAGTTCATAATATAAATAAATGTAACCTCACTTTAATAATAACAATTGCCTTGAAAACAATATGATAGAGTGTTTAACATTGTTAAGGTGGACTTTATATTTGCTAACTGGAAGGTAGACCTTGCGTTAACTTTACGAGCACTTTAACGTGGACATTAGCGCAAACCAAACACTGTAAAATCAAAAGTAGTGGTTGTTATCACGTAACCTTATGTTAAGCCCTAACGAGTAGAATAACGTGACATTGTAAGATTGGGCCTTAGTCTTTTCATACTTAAACATGGACATTAGTTCTTATTCATTAATATGAATTATAAGGTCAGTACAATTCAACCGTAAAATATCTTGTAGAAGCAAAAAAAAAAAAAAAAAAAAAAAAAAAAACCACTAAACGCAGTGGTTCCCAAACTGTGCTCCGTGGATCCCAAGGGATCTATGAACAATACCCAGAGGAGCCGTTGATTAATTTCTACAATGGCTTCTTTGAATTCTAATTAATTAAAAAAAAATATTTTGATAAAAAAAACAATTATGAAACATCTTCAATTGACTAAAAAATATGTTTTTTTCATTATGACTGTTAGAATAATATATAACCAAGAAACCCACTGTTGAATATATTTATTTCCAACTCAGCCACCACAGTTTACACTGTTGGTGCAATATTTTCTTGTAAATTGCTGGACTTCTCACTCGGCCCAAAATCATACTTGTTAGTTTTTGCAGTGAAATGGTTATTTCCCTCCCTCATTATTCTTCAAGAATATCCTCAAGTGTTTAAATGGACAGTATTTAAACTTTCACATTTTACAACAAGTTAACTGTCTGAAGCTGAATTTTCATGCTATGAGGCAACAAAATCTAAATATCGTTGTGGACTGGACGTCGCACCCAACATGAGAATAGTTAAGAATTAATAGCCAGAGCTATTATTTATGCTTATTAGTGGGAATTACTCCATCTAGATATCATATTCTGAAAATTGAAAAATGACACCTGGACACGGGAATCGAACCCGGGACTGGCGTACTAAGCCACAGGTCCCGGGTTCGATTCCCGTGTCCAGGTGTCATTTTTCAATTTTCAGAATATGAGAATAGTTGTCTACAACCACTCCCAGCTTTAAAGAACTTTGGGAGACAAAGAAACAACACCATTATTCACACTAGTAACCTGTAAAGTAATATTGAATGTACATAACATAATTTTTAATGTATAATTTTTGTGTTAGCCTGGATTTTTTATAATATACATTTTTAATTTTGGGTCCAATCATCTAGACATCCTATATTTATGTGAGCAAGGATGGGAGTATCCATGGATGATTTACAAAGCCTAAAGGGGTCTGCAAGCAAAAACATTTAGGAATCACTTCACTAAAGCAACACATCCATGCACTTTTTTTTTTAGCCATTCTTAAATTTAATTAAAAACTACGGATGAAACAAGTTCAGCGTGCGTACACAAATGTCAGAATTCCCTTAGTTATCTATGTCTATATTCTAGTTTATATTCTATATCAAATTCTGTATGTATGTCTGTCTTTTGCCTAAGATCTTTGGAATTGCTTAACTTATTGCGATGGAGTTTTTTAGTTTGTAGGATATTTATCCAGATAGGTTTTTTAAAATAATCAACACGCTATCTCATCAGTGAGCTAAGCACTGTCTAAAAAAACTGCCTGTTAGTGTCGTTTTTTGCATCTTAAATTTGTATGAATTCAAATATATTTACTTTTAATGCATAAATCTTCTTTTTTTACGAGCCCATGGCAACAATGTGTTTGGAAAGAACAAGAAATGAATTATAAAATCTCCTTGGCAACGGGTGTTTTGGAATATAAACAAACATGAATAACTCCTTGCTTATAATTTGATAATTCCATATACAGTAGTAGAAATTCTGAGAAAATTGCTTAGCAGATTTTGACAAACGAACACTCAATTTAAAGGTTAGTTAAGGCTCCATGATGTTGGCAAAAATAGTAGATTCCGACTAAAACTCCATTTTCACTGTGGATATCAAGCTTTTCATTCTTTGTTTACATCACCATGGAAATATTGATTATTCCATGCTTGTAAATCTAGAAATACATTATTTCTCTTTGGTTGAAATAAATATAACTCATTCTCAACGCTTAAGGTGCACAGCAACATTGTTGGCAAAAAATCGTATGAACGTTGACAACAAATTTTGACATTTGTTTTCAACAAGATGTCTAGACCAAATAAACATTGTTGTCAGGACATATGGTTTGATTTTTATAGGAGCAAACTTTTAGGATTTCTGTGAAAGTTACTAGATTCCCAGAATTCATCCCTATGCCAAAGGCCATGTAAATCTCTCACTTTGACACTAGGTTGATTAAAACACACGCGGCTTATTATGTTTTATACTGTATTAGAAATCTATTATGTCCAAATATATTTGATTTATTTAAAATGGGTTATTAAAAATAACAGTTTGAACACTTATTTATGTTGTAAGGAAGCCGCTATTTCTTGTTTTAAATGGAAAAGAGTGAGGAATATTTTCTAAAGTTGCCTTTTCAAAAAATTACAAATGGCCAACTTGCAGAATTCAGTTAGCGACGAACTAATTCGTAAGGAAGTGAACTTTGGTCTTCTTTTAATTGTAAAATCCATATTTTGTTTGTTCCTTTTATATGTTTCTATCCACCTTTTCTGTACCTTTTTCTAAATATAATACATTCAGTTCATAAAGGGAAAAGAGGTTTTCCTTATAGATATACTCTTTGTTATGGTAATGGTAATGGAAATGGAAATGGAAATGGAAATGGAAATGGTCATAAACAAAGTGGCAAGGAAACTCAGGAAGGAACTAACTGAAGGCCATGATATTTTCTGATAACTTGATGGTATGGAGGAAGAAGAAAGAGGAAGTACAATAACAATTACAGGAATGGAATGATGAAATGAAATCTAGCATGGTAAAGAATGAAGTGATGATAGTTACAAGGAAGAGGATAAGGCCTACTAAAGTTGGAGTAGAGCTGAGAAATGTACAGATTGTAAAATATCTGGAAAGGGTGATTGAGGCGAAGGGTGGGAGTAGAAAGGATCTACTAAGAATAGAGCAGTGAGAAAGTTGTTCTATAGGCTTGTAAGAGACCTTCTATGAAGAAGAGAAGTGCCCTTGAAGTGTAAGGAAGTATACTATAGGGTGTAATTTGTATCCATACTCACATATGCAGCAGAAACATGGACATTGAATGTAAGAGATATTAGGAAAGTGGAGGTCATGGGAATAAAGTTTGTGAGGAGTATACTCTCTGTCGAGAGGAGAAACAGGATTAGGAATAAAATGTTTCAGACAAGAGTGGGGTACAGGGATTATATGAGATTGTATTGGAAGCAAGGCTGAGATGGTATGGGCATGTAATAAGGATGGAAAAGGAAAGGCTCCCAAGGATAATGGTGGAGATAAAGTATGTAAGAAAAATACTTCAAGGGAGACCAAGAAAGAGATGGGAGGAGCAGATCACAGCCAAGTGTGCAAGTGAGAGGAGAAGAATTGTGGAAAGAAAAAGTAAGACGGAGGCAATTCCCAAACTGATCCAGCCACAGGCTGTAAACATTTGATATTGGTGGTTTTATAACATATCGTAAACAAATCAAGTTCAAAGTTGGTATATGAATAGATAAGGCACATTGACTACTTGTGAGGAACCAAAATAAATAATTAAAACTTTTGCAGTCCTTGCATCAAAATTGGCTTGTTTCCACAGAGTTATTGTTGCAATGGACACCAAAAGAGATAGTTTACATTTTTGCAGTTCTTATAATAATATTGGCCTTTTATGTGGAGGTGTCATTACAATAACACCAAAAGAAATAGTTTAAATTTACTATCTATGAAACAAAACTAAATATAACTAATTTACACACAAAACCCTAAAATAACTGAAATGTTAGCTAAATTTAAAGCACAAATTCAAGCAAATTAACAGTGGCTTTCTTACGTGAAGGTATTGTTGTAATGAGCACCAAAATAAATAGTTTAAATTTACTATTTATTATACAACCCTTAGTAAACTTAATTTACATGTAAAACCATATAAAAACCAGTAAAAGTAGCCAAATTTAAGACTCAAATTCAGGTATGCTAACAGTGGCTCTCTTATGTAGAGGTATTGTTGCAATGAACACCAAAATAGATCATTTGAATTTGATTTGTAAGAAACAAAAATAATATAAATTGAAAGAAGCATTCTATAGTAATCGCCCTATCACAAAAAAAAAAAAAAATGTGTGGTTGGTTGGTTTCCAAATAGTAAGAAAGATTATTATTTTTAGTGCAAACACATTCAACACATCTGACAACTTTTAATTCTAGAAAATAATGAAATAAAGTCGAGAGCAGTGCTTTACTCGTGTATGAAAATTTCTGAAGAAATACAAATTTGCTCTCTCCCACCCCCCCAATCTGGTTCCCACTGCTCGAATCAAGTGCATCTCTTTATACCCATGCCAAGCAGCTGCATTGTATGTTTACAGCTCATGCCTTTTTTTGACACTGCTTTGTTCTCTTTTTTTCTCGACACTCCCTGAAATCTCAACTAATTTTAAAATAATTAACTTTTATGTGATCCTTACACCCTAACACACAGTTTGAGAGGGGTTTTCATGTGAATAAGAGAATGTCACCTTTTATAGTGTACCTCTACTGATAAGAGTGTTATGGCACATAACTTACCCTGTTCCCAAAAAAATGAGTGCAACAGAAAAGTCCTGTCTCTATCCGATGAGTGCTTTTTGAGTTTAGTGGCAACAAACAAACAGACAGACAAAAATTATAATAAAATATTATTGGGTCTTATTTTTTATACAACCCAGAAAAATTAGAAACTCAACCAAAATGTCCAGTGTATGGACCTACCTTAAAAAGAGTTTTATTATATGTATAGAGGTTGGATGATCAAATAACATTAACCTTAAATTTGATATAGCCCTTCTTCCTCCTCAATAATCTTGTGCAACCACATTTCATTTTTTATGATGTATACTAAATTTAACAAACTTAAAAGTACAGAATTAGATGTTTGCTACGGTACTTGAACTTGAAATATTGTCATGTAATCACTAACTTATTGAATATGAATTGAAAACATCCTTCAATGCTGTCAGCAGACCAAACTTCTGTTATTTGTTTTCTTCCCTCATTGAAATTCACAACAGTTTTTAAAACTTTTGTTTCAATGTTATATTCAATATGATGATTCAAACAGCAAAATACACCTTATATTTTAAGTATGTTTTAATAGTTTAGAGTAACAATAAAATTACAATGTTAAGCCTATGCACGAAGTTTCGGGTTCATTTATTAAAATATATATTCAACCACATATCTTGCTCATGTCCACATAAAAATATTATTGTTTGTTATAGTTTGCAAGAGGCTATAGAATATGTAAAAGAGAATAAATTTGATGCATTTGTTGCTGTTGGTGGTGGCTCTGTCATCGACACTTGCAAAGCTGCTAATCTATACTACTCTGATCCTGATGCACAGTTCCTAGATTATGTGAATGCTCCAATAGGGAAAGGCAAACCAGTCACTTGTAGTCTTAAACCCCTTATTGCTGGTAAGTTGACCTCATTTATGACTTAGCTTACTGGCTTGCTGAAATGTATCACTAGCCTCCCATGGTCGCATGAAAACTTTATTTTCTTTATAAACATGAAAATTTAATAATAAATTATTTCAATCTTGGATGTTTTTATACTTTCAATCATTGAAAAACATATTACATTTTTATTTATTAAAAATATATACATTGATTCAAAAGACTAAATCCTTAGTACAAGTGATACAAGCAGCTATTCCAAGATTCACTTTTTATTTTAACCAAACAACAACAACTTAAGCAACGAGTTCTTCAAATTAAATATATATATATATATCCCCAACAGCTGTAGCTCATTGTTAAAAAAAATAGATTAAGAGAGTTAGATAGCATAAAAATTAATAATATAAGACTGGCTTTAGTTTGTGCGATGGCCAAAACAGGTGCTACTAGCCTACATCTCTAGTTCCTTTCTGAATTGATCAATAATTGAATAATTTTCATACTACAAACAAAAAATAAATTTTGCATAGAATATGAAGATTCTGGTTTTAATGAGAGTATAGGATAAGAGGGATGCTGGTGTTTATAGGACTTTACTATGATAATTTATTTTAAAAAATTGCATAAATTTTATCTTGTCAAAGGTTCTTTAATAATATGATCTTAATATATTTTAGTCCAAGTATAAAACATTTTACTAATGAAGTTAATATTTTAAGTGAACTCACAAAACACTCAATGAATAAATAATGCTCCCACATAATTTCCAAGAATATTATAACTAAGGCTACTTTGGAGTGCTCACTTTTGATGTAATAGTTACTTCCCCATAAACTGCAGTAAAAAAGATCCTAAATATGCCAATATTAATTGGTCAAAACAGATTAATATGGTGATATTTTATTTTCACTCCAGAAGCTAAAACTTGAAATTGATGATTGAAAATAAATAGACAACATAAAAAACTTGTTATTCATTTTCACCAACTCTTCACTCACTCAAGATTGTTTATTGTCTTATTGTTTGTATTTCAGTGCCAACAACATCTGGCACTGGCAGTGAAACAACTGGAGTTAGTATTTTTGACTATCGTCCACTTAAAGCAAAGACTGGAATTGCACATAGAGCAATTAGGCCAACTCTAGGTTTAGTTGATCCTTTGCACACCCTCTCACTTCCGGAACGTGTGTGTGTGTACAGTGGGTAAGAAATATTTGATACCATCACTAATAATGAGTTTTTTTAAAAATAAAACATTTATAATTCCACCATAGTAAGTTGTTAAAAATTGATATTTTTTACATACATTTATTTTTAATTTTTATTTTAACCTTTATTTATTATATATAATGTTAATTCTAGTTCCTGTGGTTAGGGCCATAGACATAACTATAATTTACTACCAAAATTATTTACTACAGCAATTCTGTGTGTGTCATTTTGACTTAAAATTAAATTAAATTAAAACCAACAAAACTGGTTAAAACTATGCGTCCTTGAGAACACATCAGATTTATATATTTCTAGTTAATCAGTAATCTTGGTATCTATAACTTAGTGATTATTAGGGGGCGGATTTTGCCCTAAATGCCTTTTTTATTCCTATGCTTTGAAATGTAGGCTTTTGAGGTATAAGTTTATTTTCGATGATTGCGAAGATAATGTGATAACTTTTATAGTGCCTATAAATGCCTATTTCGGTGTTTAGTGCCTATTTTACAAATGGGAGCCTTAAAGTGCTTTTTTTCTATCGCTCTCTTCCTCCCACCCCCTTTTTTCTTTCTAAATACTTGCGGCTCCCCCCCATCCCCCCTCGCCAATCCTTCACTCGTTAGGTTACTCCAAGTGGTGGATACTCGTGATAGGTAGTAAAACCCTATGTGTCCAGCGGTCTGATAGGTTCAGACTGGTGACCAAGATTTTCTTCTAGCGCACAGCAGTGTCAGTTCATTCAGTGGTTGTGTATATTATGCTGTTGTTATATGTGTATATCTGTTCATTAATATTTCTTTGTATTGGACTCAGTGTAGATTATTGAACTAATAGAAAATACCTAAAGAGAAATCATGTTAAAGTGTATTATTCAAACAGTGGATTGGTGGTGATAGGAAAGTCACAACGGATGGCAAAACAATTTTTTGTCAGCCATGTTCCAAAGAGGTACGTTACCTTTTCAAAAGGGTAAATGAAATGATTAATTTTGAAAGTCAAGGTTTTTATTATATATTTTGTCTACTGTTTAGAAGTAAACCATGATTCTTTGCTATTCTTCAAACAACTAGGTTTAATTTCTTACTGAAGTATTTCAACGACAAAGTGTAAATATTTACCAAAGTGTAACATGCATGTCTTACAAAAAAAAAAAATCCTAGTTCTTTTGTAGGTGATGCTTTGTTGATTTTAATTTGTAGGATGCACATATATTAATGGATGAAAATTTCCATTTATAATAGTTAGGTAAATTGCGAGAAGTATCACCTAGAACAACACAAAAATACTACAATACGTATGAAGAATTCCAGAAAGAAAACAGGATCGCAACCAATTTTTCCTGAAGTTGCGATGCCGTTAAAACCCAAGAGCAATTTTTTGATGACTTATGCTCTGCAATGGTAGCTGCAAATATTCCTTGGAAGAAGCTGGAGAATACAGATTTCGGGGCATAGAAAAAAAAACCTGAATCAGGCTTCTGGTTCAGTTGGCACGGCCATCGTCGACAAACTTAACAGAGTATTGCAGTGAAATCCTGGGTGGAAAGTGATGGAAAGTATTGCAGACATCTTAGAGGGACAAACTACATCAATCCCAGAAGTCAAGCTTAGCTCAGCTGAGCTACCCTGTCTGAAGTTTTGCCCGATGACTTCATGTGAAGTCGAGAGAAATTTCTCACAGTATAAAAACATGTTGTCAAAAAACAGAACCCAATCTACACCTGAAAATCTTGAAGTATTTGGTAATTAACTCTAATAGTAATTAATTTGTGTTTATAGAAAGTGTATGCTGTATTTTAAGAATGAATAATACAATTTTTGAGTGTTTTGGTGCTTTTTTTTTTGCATTACTAAGCCTTTTTGTGTTCCAATTTTTTTCTTTTTGGTGCCTATTTATAGCTTTTTTTACTTTATAATGCCTATTTATGTGCCTATTTTTGTGATTTTTAATGCCTATTTGCCTGCCTTTTTTCAAATGTTTAGTGCCTATAAATCCGCCCCCAAGTGATTATACTAGACAGGCATGAATGGCATATTTTTTATAAAATATAGTCTCCACATTTACATAATATTTTAAATACACAATTTGATAAAACTTGGGGCCTCATTGTTAACTATTGTTTCTTTAAATTAATTAAAGAATAGGTGTTTTTTCAAATACTTTAAAAGGAAATATGCAATCCATTTTTAAATTATACATTATAAAATAATATTTGGTTCTCTTTACATATCCAAAATAACATAGTTAAAAGAGGTTTACCTTAAAATTTTGTATCTTAATATTATCTCTTTTGAATAGTAATATAATTTTACAAAAGTATGTATTTTTACATATACTAAAACATACATATACTATTTTTACACATACTAAAAATTAGACAGTAGATTGTAGAAAAAAACTAAACAAAATGATTTATAACTACATTTTATCAAATATTTTTATTTTAATCTCACAGAGTTTCCACACATGTGCGCAGGCATGCACATGCGCATGCACACACATGCACATGCACACACATGCGCATGCACACACATGCATGCACACACACATTTAAAGCTGCTCAGTGGTGATCAGAGAAATACTAATGGGGAACACATATGCATTTGATTTGAATTAAAAATAAGTATTTTAACATCTCCACAATACACAATATATTAAGATTAATAAATTAAAGAGATGTGGGGAGAAGGTGCATACAATATCATCACAGTATAGTTTAAAAATATAAAAAAACACTGTTTGGTTTTCTTGGTTGGATATGCATGTTGAAAAATTACTTGGAGAGATGATTGTGTGAGGTTGGATGATTGTGTGGTAAGAGAGAAAGAGAGATACGACAGTCGGTGTGTCTCTTGGCGATGAGGAAGACATGATTTCGATGTGTGCTAGTAATTGTGGTGTTAAGAAGGGGTATTTGATATATGTTGGACAACAGTTAAATAAACAATTGTAAGGTGTATACCATGTGAGTTATATAAATCCGAAGGGGGATTAACACAATGTGCTAAGAACTTTTGATGTGTAGTCGTGGTTTCCTTTATGATAATGTATGTATATGTCCGGCACGTCATCTGAGTGTGTTTATATAGATATATATATACATACACGTTAATCATTTTAACATTTGTATTTTAATTGTTGTATAAACATGTGAAAATGGCTAATAATTGTACTAAATTGGCATGGATGGCGAATTATAAAGGAGAGACTTAAAATCGTGGATGCGGCTTTGTCACCATTTTGCCATCATGGAAAACATGTTTAACAATTATCTTAACTACAAGTGATAAGAACAAACAAAACTGCCAATAGGCCTAAAAAAAAAGGTTGCATATATATATAATGAAACAGCAATACCAAAATATTTAGGAAGAAGGTGCTGTAAGCCATGAGGAAGAAGTGATAGAAAATCAGACCAACTTTGTTATATCAATGCAGGATGTTCTGAACCTCATTTTGTAATGTAACTGCCAGCAATACCAAGTGCTTTATGAAATGATGTGGTCGCAGCAACAGCAAACCCCAGAACCAACCTATAACATAATTCTCGACTTAACCATAAGCATCCCTCACTTTGATGGCCAGTTACCAGGAGTGAACTCATCTGAGTGGCTACAGATCATCAATACCACAGCAGAGCTCCATAAATGGCAGAAACTTTTCAAGCCGGAGTTGGCTAGGACTCGCCTCACAGGTGCAGCTCGGCACTAGTACCGATCCCAACTAACTGAAAGAGTCAATTGGGAGCCATTCTAACATCAATTTAGACATACTTCTGTAGGAATTTTATGCCTCCCTGAGAAATCCAACCAAATGAAGTATTGTGTGAAAGAAAAAAAGTACGAACACACATTTTTTTGGTCCACGACAAAGTCTGACTGCGTAAGTAGTAGTAGACACTAGGATTAAAATTCACAGATACCTAGAAACAACTTGCGATAAGTCTATGGTCACGTGAGCTACGTACACTTGTAATGATCAAATATCATAATGACCTGGATGAGCTTCATGACATGAGAGATTTTTAAGAAGTGAAAGTACATAGAACAAAACTTATTGCAGATTGTCCTGAAAAACAGGTTTCATGGAGATCAAATGACCAACACAAAACACACAGCTCTCGAAACATTAAGCAAGCAAGGGGCTTGCAATCTTAAAATGAGATAAAACGTAATTGGCCAGAATCAATGACACACAAAAATATAAAAGATAAAAAGAATCACACTGGTTTAATTGTCAAAATTATGGGCAACATATCTCGAGATTGTTCGGAAGCAAAGAGACCCATAAAATATTTAGCTTGTGGCCATACTAAGTGTTTGTGTGCTAACTGAAATTAACCATCAGAAGAGCACATTCAAAATCACTAGCACAGAGAGAAACATCACTAATGATTTGGAGAAATACCTGAAAGAAGTGAAGATAGGAACCGAGTCATTAATGGGATTTATAGAAACAGGCGATTCATGCTGGCTGCTCTATACAAGCAAAGGCGCCCATTAAATCCGGGTAACTGAGTCAACCACATAAAATAGTTTACATGGATTTGGAAACACTGATAATTTAATAACTTCTTTGAGAAGCATCATTGCTTATATAATCATGGGTGGTGCAATTCTATTGAGGTGCTGGTTGCTCCAGAAAATGCGCGGAGTACCGAGGTCATCATCTGAAGAACTTGGATGGAACTGCCAAGTGTGGCATTCATTATATTAGAACCTTTATTTGTCAGAACTGCAGAAGAAGATCCATTTAATAAACTAAATTTAGCAGTAGTAACAAAGGAGAATCCAACTAAATTTCTTACGTCACCAGCCAACAAATTGTAGGCAAATAGCATTAATTGTAATAAAATTGTATCAATTATACCACAAGACACAATGGGGAGTTTGTAATATAAATACACGCAATGCTGAGATGTATATGAAGAAAAATGTCATTGTGGGACATGTTGAGTTTGTGGACATAGTGTGTGTTGACAAGTGAAGACCTACACAACACATCGGCAATAATACCTCAAAATTTAAGCTTATCAAGAAAGAAGAACGTATTGATAATTGTTCTGGTGAACAAGACATTAGTTCAATAGTGAAGTTGATGAACAAGTTATGTGATTGTTTTGCTTCCAAACTTTCATAGTTGGGATGCATTGAGTTGACAAAAATGGACATAGTCGAGGTTCCAGGAAGCAAACCCATTGCAAACAAGCATTACCACACAAACATACAAGAGAAGGAAGCTGTGAAAAAAATAGTCAAGGAATGGAAGGATCACGGCATTGTAATGGAGACTTAAGTCACCATATACAAGCCCAATTTTATTAGTAAGAAAGAAAACCGGATAAGATAGACTTGCTGTGGATTACAGATGACTAAACCACCAGACCATAAGAGATAGATATCCATTACCCACATAGACTTAGCCCAATTATATTAACAACTTCCTTTGACAGATGAGACAAAGAAGAAGACATCTCAGTTTGAAAGAATGGTCTTTGGTTTGACCAATGAACAAACTGAATTCCACCATGTTATGAACCGTGTATTATGAAATACAATAGCGATGTGTTACTTAGATGATATTCTAATCCCCGCCAAATATTGGTCAAAAATGTTAATTAGGCTATGACTTGTCTTCGAAGCCCTAAGATGGATACACCTGATATGTAAATTAAGTAAATGTGAGTTTGCGAAGAATATAATTGATTCCCCTATGCTGAAAGAGCTGAATCACTCAGTCACTTAACAAGGAAGGACTACCAATATTTGTGGGAAAAAAATCTGGAGGAATTTGTAGACCTTGAGACTTTTCTCCTCCAGGATTCTGGTGATGCTAGTATCACTATTCTACCAAGCAACATTTTTAGACAAGAAGTGAGGGAAAAGTGCAGATTATCAAAGAATAATTATTTAATAAACAAAGGTTAAACTCAATAAATGGTGACACTTGTCATTTGTATATAACTTGCCAAAACCAGACAGACAACAATGAATAATTATACCTCTCAAAGTAAATGAGTCGGGCCCAGATAACAGATAAAACAAAGAAAATAAAAGTTTTCTAACAATGACGTTAATCACATAGACAACAGAAAATGAGAAGTCCATAAAAAATCCTAAGAATAGCTAGTGAAGAGAAGCCCCATCAGTAAACTGTTGTGCTTGATACAAACACTATTATTAATCTAACCACCTATAAACAATCCCATTCAAAATCAAACAAATTACAACACAAGGGGCAATGAGTTACACCTATTCTCCTCTCTTAACCAAAACTAGGCAAAATACTTCAAATGTCAATATCAAATCTTAATGTAGGGGAGAAGCCCCAAGTGTCTAAAGGATACAAAAAACAGCAATAAGGACAGCTGACACTTTTAAAGGGTCGGCTGTCCTTATTGCCGTTTTCAGCACAAGTCAAATCTAATCAGGAGACATACAACTCCAAGGATGGATCGTCTGAGGCACATAATTCAGTTTATCTAACTTAAAAATGAGAAAGGTAAACCACTTCACACACAAGACAAATAAATTCTATTTTTATAACCAAACAACCCTTTTGAGGGCCACCAGTAAGTCCTCCTCACAATAAACTAAAGGTTGAATTCCATTATAAACTTAGAATAAAACAAAATATCCAAGTTAGATAATCGCTGGCTATGTCCATAAGCCAGGCCTAAAAGGGAGAAGCCCTGGACATGGACCAAAAATAAATAAAAAATAATCACAATCCTGGCCCTTTAAGAGTGCTACTAGAAAGTACTCATTGTAATCGGGTGAAGCCCCTCACATTAAGTTAAATCAAGCAAAGAGACCCAAAAGATAAATCTCTAAAAACGATATAGCTAGCTTTCATAGATTTAATTCCAAATGTTTTACATTCAACAATTTTAACTATCAGACCAAGCAAACTTTCTTAAAAAAAATTAATGCGCAACTGCAAGGTGTTTGAAATTGAGTATGGAAGAAATTAATGTTAAATGACTTTAAAAATAACCAGCTTGAAGAGCCAAGACACACAAATTCTAATATGAAACAGGCATTATAATGTTGCGCAGAAATATAACAGCCTTACATCATGAAATTCAGAAAGTGAGTCTTTTTGTTGTCTCTCAGTTGAACGAGCCACCAAGAGTTAATTCATCCTTGTCTTGATGAACGTATATTCATATTGAGATGACCAGAGCATGATCCAATCAGAATATGAGGAATAGAAATTATCCAAAGTTTAAATAAGGTTTGAATGTTCCTTAGCAATATCCAGCCAAAGATATGGAAACAGATGGTTGGTTATAGAATCAAGTAACTTGTAGCGCTTCAGGGGGAGAAAGCACGAACTTCTCTTGACTTTAATAGCAAGGAGCAAGAGTTTGCAGAGAACGTAGCGAGATGAACCTCGGTTTTCTCAGAAGGGCTTCCTCCAAGAAGAGTAGCAGAGGAAGGCCGCCGACAGTAGCGCTGCCAACAGACTGAATGCTCAAAGAGACAGAGCACACTAGAGTAGGTGAGTAGGTTTTATGGGCATTTAGAGAGGAGAGTCTTCTCGTGGTATTGGCAATATAACACTGTGCTTAAACTTATTTACCCTAATGCAGTCACTAAACTATACACTTTGCCGAGTTTCCTCGACTCTTTTGTGTGTGTTCAGCTCTGCTCGTTTTTTGTCCCTACGTGGATGGCTGCATACGGTCATGATGGGCTTGGAGATTCTGGCCTTGAGCTCGGCGCAGCATTCTTGTTCTGGGCTTGTTGAGAGCATGTTGGCTTCAGCCTGGCCGGGGTCGTCGTGATGAATGTTATTGCATACACGCACGGGCATGGAGATGAGGTTTCTTTTCACTGTAAAGTTGTGTAACCGAATCAACCAAGGGGTTAAATTAGAGCCCTGAATAAAGACTTGAGTGACTACATCCCGAGTTCCTTCTTCGTACAACACCTTCATAACGGCTTGTTGTGCCGCTGCCAATTCTGGGTTTCATACCCCTACTATCGGCACCAGTGTAAACGGGGACTGCCACGATTTGTTTCCCATAGCGTCAGAAGGGTCCACAAGAGGTGTGGGAACAGATGGTAGCAGAACCGGGTTCGTTTTTTCACATGCGTTTCATGGATGCACACTCATTAATAATACAACAGTCCCCCATTCAACCAATCCTCCAGTGAAATGAACAAATTTCCCCCGGCGCGGGAGAAGGATTTGACCCCCTTAAGAAGATAGTACACAATGGGATAAATTGTGGTTGTCATCGCCACTGTCACCTAGAACTTCGGGAAATATATGTACCAGCTAAGTTCGACTATATATATTTATTTTCACACATATATTTTTTGCACACCAAAATATTCTCAAACTTAAAGATTATTGACCAATGTCACTCTTTATTGATGATTACACTTTGACCAGCCTCATAAAAAAACAAAAACTAATTACATGTTTACAGACCATTTGTAAAGGGTTGCTTTTTCATTGTGCATTGGCCTTGACAAAACATTTTCTGGCAGATAAAAACAAATAAAATACATGTTCTGCCTGTATATACATTATTTAGAAGGGGTTGTGATACAGTCATCAGAAAACCAAATTTTTTAAAAGAGTTCTCATTATTGTAATGTAATGCCAGTCTAGAATACAATACTAATGGTCTTTTGTTTGGCTCACACTTGTATTACTTTACATTTTTTTTTTACAGAAAAGTGCTCTTATTTGTGTTTATCACACACTGAGATCAACATTTTGAAATGAGCTACCAAAGAGTTTGTTTTGTTGGTGTACCTCTGTTAAATTGTGTTTTAAGCTACTGAGATGTACCTCTTTTACTGATCTATTTATGTATGAATGGAAATAATGTTTTTCAATAAACACTCCTTCAATAATTGTTAAAACCATTTTTAAGATAGTAACATAAATAATCTCTTAAACAATTAACTGTATACGAGTCGACTTTGATGATCTTGGAGTAAAGTGCTCATCTCAGGTCCCAATGTTAGTGGGTTCAAACCCAGTTGGGGTCAGCAGATTTTTCTTGAGTGATAAAAATCCTTGGCACAACTTCTTTCAAAGGGGAAGTAAAGTAATCGATCCCATGTTGTTTATTGCAACTATGGAAGTTACGTGAAAATACCTTTCCTGGCAAAATTGGTAGGCTCATTCACTCTCACTCATAGAAATTATGATTGTGATGTGCTTAGTTCAGCAGGTGCATGTTAAATACCTCAAGTAAAAAATAAAAATTGTATACAACATTCCAATGTCTATTTGCATGTATGAATAACTTATTGCGCATGCAGTGTTGTCAACTTTCAGTGTACTTCTTTATGTGTAACCCTGTACATCATATTTACATTAATATATTAATAGGAGATAATTTCTAGAGATAAAAAGCCATTATTTTTACCGTATTCACTTTTCATATTTTAACACTTGTCATTTTCAAATAAATGTGCAATAATTAATGGCTCTACAAAGGGTAGTTTATCAAATTTAGCTAAAATACAATCTTGATCAACCATTCTGTTATTTGATGTAATAACGCAACACACAAACTTAAATATTTCTCATACACATTTTGTTTTGATTAACACATTGATTGATAGAAATATTTCAGGTTTTGCGCACATTTGTAGGCTACTATACTTTAACAAATTAATATTTGTTATTACATTAATCAATGGTTTTATAGTCACTTAGAGCCTTTTAAACTCGTGATATTTTCTCCTGTGCCAATGAGTGACTAAAATAAAACAGTTCTTATAATGTAATAATTCCTTGATGTTGTAACAGATTTCATACTTCTGACTCCTCTCACATAATTGAGAGAACACTTGTAAACTTGAACCAGGGACCATAGAAAGATAGTTGGGACATTTGTTTAATTTTTGCGCACATTTATTTAATATTAGACCTTATCATAATTATTTATTTTATAGGTTTGATGTGTTGTGCCATGCGCTAGAATCTTTTACAGCTATCCATTACACTGAAAGGAAGCCTTGTCCTTCCAACCCTATTCTACGTCCAGCATATCAAGGACAGAATCCAATATCTGATGTTTGGGCTCGTTATGCTCTTCAAACTATAAGAAAATACTTCAAGAGGTATTTAAGCAAATTTTATTTAACTTATAACATATATTGAACTAAAAACCATGTTTCTAGGACTGTTCCTACCACTACTAAATCATTCTGACAGTTTAATTTTTGTTTTTTGCAAAATGACTGACATTTCTGTAACTAAGAATTTATTCATATAAATAACTTAGTTGGGTCACTTAAACAGTTTTTGCATTGTTACTTAAAAAGTAACATTTATATTGAATTTTTACCTTAGTTGATTATAGCCTTTGTGTGGAATCATCTTGGAATTCTAATTATAACTATTCATACTTATTTACTCTTTGGCACTCGGAACTTGAAAGTTCAATGCCACAATTACAAAAAAATGCCACCTATCCCTATTTGAAATAATTCTATCTACTCCAACTCATTACACCCTTTCTCTTCCAGGTACATTATAATACTATCCTCCCATCTACATCAAGGTATTTGTACTGATATTTTACTATTAGATTTTCCAGTTATTATTCTCTGATAAAATGTCCACATTTCTTGCCACAGCTTCATTACTATCAGAGGGTAGGGAAAAGGCCAGTTGCCCTCCCCAAGACCCCAAATTAATTTTCAAAAATTTGTTAGCAAAGGACCACTCCAAATAGCTTCTAGAGGCATCCAATTTTCAAAATTTTGCCAGGTTAGGACAATACCAAAAGGCTTTTAGGGGCATGTAATTTTAGAAAAATTTTCAGGCAAAGACCATCCCAAAAAGCTTCTAGAGCATTCAGTTTAAAAAAAAAAATCTGGGAGAAGATCACTTTAAATATCTTATTCTTTTTATTAGGTGGCATGTCTTACAAAGGCTCATTCCTTTTGTCATTGAACTTAGACCGCAAATGTGCCCTTTCCTCTGACTCCTCCTTCCGTTCCCAGAATTTTCTTATTTTTTCAAGTCATCCAATATTTGAAGCATCCTTCTTCCTAAGCTCCTCTTTCCCTCAACCTTTTCTACTATGGCATCATGAAGAATACACATCAAGAAGGATGTGTCCGATCCAGTTTGCTTTGTAGAGAAGAATCACATTCAAAACTCTTCTTAGGACTTCTTCATTTGTCACACAGTCTGTTCACCTGATCTTCTCAAGTTTTCTCCAGCACCACATTCCTATAGTTTGCACTCTTGTTTTTATTCCCTCCCAGTTCCTTTGTCCTAAAGTACATGAGGTCATGCCTTCCTTTTTTTTGCAGTTCGATAATCTCATTGCATGTCTTCTCTATATAGTCTTTCCTCACTTCTACTCTTTCTTTTCAAAACTTGTTGTTTATCCTCATATATTCTTCTTTGTTGATATTTAACAATTACCTTTCTTCCATTTTCCAAAGCATTTCTGTGGCTACCCAGGTTTTTAATGCAGCCTTCTTCACTTTTCCAGCATTGTCATTAAGCATCTTTAAAAAAATATTCTTAACACTATTGCATTTCCCTTCTGCACTTATACTCTCTTCTGTCACCTCACTTAACTTTTGTTCTATTGAATTTCGTATAATGTCACTCTTGCTTCTTAATTTTTCTTCATCCCATCTCTGTCTTCTCTTTCTCGTTTTCCTGATATTTTTCAATCTTGTTTCAATGCACGCCACCAGATGGTTGTGGTCCGAATCGATATTGGCACCTGGAAATATCTTCACATCCTTCACTCCATTCCTGAATTGCTGTTTGACAAGGATGTAGTCTAGTTGTTACCTGCTAATGTCTCCTGGACTTTTCCATGTGTATTGTGTAACTCATTTAATGAATAAGAAACTCTTTAATGATGTTGAAACTCTTTATTGATGTTGAAACTCTTTAATAATGTTGTAACTCATGGTTGTTAACTCTTCGTGTCCGCTCGCGGACCGAGCAAAGAGAAAGACTCATGTGCCTGGAGTTGAACTGTTCTGCCTCGAGTTGAACTGAGGTCCCGCCGCGCGCAGGCCAGAGAGGAAGGCGGCCGACCCGCCCTCTAGCGTCACACGCGACCAACACACAGTTCAACCAGCGCAACTCATGATACGTGGAGTGTGACGTCACACTCCACATACACCCCAGGCACAAAAAAATGAGCAAAACCAAAAATACAAAACTCTTAAAACTATAACAGTACAAAATATGGTATCGCAATACACCAGGAGTGTTTGTAGGTACCCTAAATATAAACACTAGAATAATTATCAAAAAGTACATACATATAAACTTACAATCTTTAAAGGACGCGAGTAGGCCTACTCTAAACAGACAATGAATAAGAAAATATAAATACAAAACATTTTAAATTGTTAGGTCTTTTACCTAATATAGAATTAGTAATGTGAAAGTATACAGATTAAATAAATTGACAAACATATACATATAAGTGACAAAAAGTTATGCTCTTGATTACATTTATATGAACAAAGCTACGGTTTTATAGGATTACCACACGTAAATCTAATAACAGTAGTTATAGGCGGATAAGCATTATATGTTTATATAATTCTAAGTGCAGTATAAGAAAATCAATTTTACAACAAACTGATCAGTTCTTTCTAAGAATTATTTCAAGGAACACGTAACCACAAAATTATTAACTTGAACAAATCTTGTAAAAAATAGTTAAGTTTGAATAATAATAAGGGGCTTGCAATATACAACTAACACTTATGTCCACCCTGTCTAAGTCTTACTATTATAAAACAATCTTGAGTATAATAAATTAAATATAGATAGTTTTATGCAAACCAAGAAACTCATTCTTAGTAGAGTACATGCCGAAGAAGTCATGGCAGGCAAACACTTAGAGATAGGGGAACAACAACGACAAAACCTATCCCCGTGGTGTAACCTCGATAGGACATGGTTTGAGTTGTGAAACATGAGCGCGGCGCAAAGGTAGCCCACTTTTAGCATCTACTAATTGAACCGTGACATCGCTCAAAAATTTGCTGATGGTAACGGGCTCAGACCAGCGAAAATTTAATTTGCCCGCAATCCCAGCAGCCTTATCACTAATCTGGAGGATTTTATAAACTACCTTTTGACCTACCTTGTAAGGAACTGGATATCTGTCTTTGTTGTAGTGTTTACCAACGCGAGCTTGTGCCCGTTTTAACTGTATAAGAGCATTGTTCCACATACGCAGGGAGCTTCCTCCTGCCCTTCCAGTTTGCACTACCGGTAAAGACCATTTAAGATTCAGGGGTGTCAAAAGTTCATGGCCCAATAACAGTTCTGCAGGAGTATAATTATGACTATTATTTTCGCCATTGTTGAAAGCAATTTGTAGCCAGTGTAAATTAGAATCCCACTCTCTGTTATGCAAGTTATGATAGGCTATGAGAGCAGATTTTAAATTCCTATGAGATCTCTCACATAAATTTGGCTGAGGATAATAGGGCACGGTGGTATAGTGTTTTATACCGAGCTCAAAACACATATTTTTGAACGTGTGAGATGTAAACTGAGAGCCATTGTCCGAAACTATGAAACAAGGTAAACCAAAGTTTTTGAAGATATTATTTTGTAAGGCACGTACAGTCTGCTCAGCGGTAGATTTACTTGTGGGTATGAACCACACGAACTTAGAAAATCCGTCAACAGCCGTAAGAATATATTTGTTACCGTTTTTAGATCTGGGTAAGGGGCCAAAAAAATCTATGAATAAACGTTGCATAGGAAATTCTGATACTGTTGATGACAGGTATCCATATTTATAATTTTGACCTGGTTTAGATCGTATACAAACATCACAGGAACGAACGTTAACACGTATGTCTCTGTCCATACCATGCCAAAAAAATTGCTTACGTATGAACGTTATGGTCTTGGCCACCCCTAGATGTGCTCCAACCGGCGAAATGTGATAATACTGAAAGAGAACATTATGAAAAGATTTGGGAACATATATTTTCCATTGAGATTTAGTAGATGGTTTGTAATATAGAATGTTATTCAAAATTTTGTAATTGACAATATTCTCTTTATTTAATATTCTTCCAATTATCTTACTTAGTTCTTCGTCTTTTTGTTGAGCACATCCTATGGAAGTATAGATTTCTGGTATTTGGGTTAAAAATCCGATTTTCGAAACATTATTGTTGGAACACACTGTAGTTTCTTCTTCGAACATCCTAGATAGCGCATCTGCTATAGGATTGTCCTTTCCTTTTATATTCACAATGTCGAATCTAAGTTCTTGTAGTTGAGTAATCCAACGTGCTATCTTACCTATTTGTCGTGGGTGTTGGAGAAGCCATGCTACAGCCGAGTTATCAGTGTGTAGCTCAAATGGTTGCGATTCTAAATACTGTCTAAATTTGTTTATGGCATATATTATAGCAAGGGCTTCAAGCTCATAGGTGGGATAATTTAACTCGTGGGGGTGTAGAGTACGACTAGCGTACGCTACTGGTAGTATATATCCTTCTATTCTTTGAGCTAGCATAGCTCCGAGACCTGAAGAGGAAGCGTCGGTTTGAAGGATAAAGGGTTTATCAAAATCTGCCATGCGTAAAATGGGCGCTGTTATGAGAGCGTTTTTCAGTTGATTGAAGGCTTGGTCAGCCGCAGCGTTCCAATTAAAAACAGTATTTCGTTTTCTTAACTTGTATAACGGTTCTGCCACAGAAGCCAAATTGGGAATAAATCTTCCAAAAAAAGACACCATACCCAAAAATCTTGATAATTTCTTTTGGGTATTAGGTGTTTTGAATTCCACTATAGGGCGGATTTTTTCAGCATTTATGGAAATACCCTTGTATGAAATTATATGTCCGAGGTATTCTATTTGCGTTACACCAACTTGTATTTTTTTGGGGTTTATGGTTAATCCCGTTTTACGTAAACTTGTAAATACTTCTTTTAAATGAAGCTTATGTTCGCTAATGTTGTTGGAATAGACTACTAAATCGTCTAGGTAGTTATAAACGAATTTATATTGAATATCACCAAATATTATGTTCATAAGTCTGGTTAAAACTCCTGACCCGATTGATAAGCCAAACGGAAGGTAATTATATTCAAACAATCCTGTTTGAGTAACAAATGCCGTATATTGCTTGCATTGTTCTTTTAAAGGAACTTGGTGAAATGACTTATTTAAATCCAACAAAGTAAATATTCTAGCTTTGCCTAAATATTGGAACGCCATTTCTTGCGTGGGTAAGGGAGTAGCCTCAAAACGTATATTTTTATTTAATTTACGATAATCCACGACTAAACGGGGTGATTTTCCTTGTTTGGAAACTAAAAATGCAAGTGAAGCAAATGGGCTATTGGAAGGTCTTATTATGTCTTTATCTAAAAGTTCAGTTATATGATTGCGCAGCACATTTAACTTAGGAGGGGCAAAATAATATGGGCGTGATCTGACAGGGGTTTTGTCCAACATGACAATCTCATACGTCATCACGTTAGTCTTACCAATCTTATTTGTGATGACGTCATCGAACTCACTTAATAGGTCTTTTAACAATTCATTACTCTCAGTATCCTGGTTGATCGTATAAATATATGGAAGTTTGGACAAATCTTTCAGCTCTACGGTAACAACTCCTTTTTTATTATGAGGAAAGATGACCTGTTTATCACTCACGGATATTATCATTTTAGAATTTTTAATAAATTCCTCGCCCAAGAGCAAGCTTATCGTAAGCTTAGGTGCCACAAGAAACCATACTGGCCACGACAAGCCGCTAATTTTAACAAAAACTTTGATCTTTTTGTTAACCTCAAATACACTATTATCTGCCGTGATACATTTTATATAGCAATCTTGTTCCTTTTTTATGCATTTATTGACGCGTAACTCTTCATATAACTGTCTGGAACATACGTTATTGATAGATCCAGTATCAAGTAATGGGTATACTTTATACTTTCCTATGTGAATTTCTAAACACAACAATGATGCAGGGGTATTATTGGAGCGTGCTAAGTATCTTTGAAAACTTAGCTTAGCGTTTTGCGCGGACCTAGGTGTTTTTCCACGCACAGCTAGTTTTTTTTTTTTATGTTCGGGGCCCTTCTGATAGGGCAGTTTGATATTAAGTGTTCTGGAGAATTACAAGAGTAACACCTTTTTGTTTTAGATTTAGATTGGTCCATATAATTCTTATTGCTATGTCCCACAGTACTGTTAGGTACGTACTGTCTAGTACTGTACTTGCGGTAGCTGTCAGTATTGTATCGCGGAGGGATATAATTTTGATTGGGCTCTGCTCGTATGGATTGTTGTACGGGAACATCACTATTGGGTATGGAATTTTGTTTTTCGTATGATTCTATTTCAGTGATGGCATTTTCAAAATGACACGCTAACCTTTGTAGCTCCCATAAACTCTTAATTTTATCAAGACATATTTTTATTTTGATAGCGGGCTTGAGATTAGTATAAATTTTATGTAACTGCTCTTTATCTGAATATCCTCCGTGTCTTCTAAATAATGTTTGAATCCTTATGAAGTAATTAGTGACTGATTCTGTGGGGGTTTGTTTTGTCATTCTAATCTCGTTTTCTAGGCTTTCAACATAATCAACACAAAAGAAGGTTTGTCTAAAGCAATCTAGAAAGGTATCCCAGGAATTCCAAAGGTTAGAGTTGTTTCTAATCCATTGTCTTTTATTGCCTTCAAAAAGCTCAGGAAGGGCTCTTAAAAGTTCTAGGTCCTCTAATCTATACAGTTCCTTTAATTCTATTAATTGTTCTAGAAAGATCACAGGATCCGAATTGTTCCCTAATTTTAAGTTCCATTTCTGGACTATTTTGAGAATGGTAACATCTCTCTCCCTAGAACTCGGAATAGTATCTACTATGTCCATCTTGGGCGAAGGTGCTATTTGATTTTCGGGATTTATACTTAAATTTTCGAGCGACATAACAGTTTGTTCGTTTTCAGCTGTTTTAGGTTTATTCTTTTTTTCTCTAATCTCTTGGTGTATTAACGTATTTATTTTAAGACAAAGGGCCTTTAATTGTTCTGTTTTAAGTTTAACTTCCTCATTGTCACAACTCAAACGTACTATCCTATCTTCAATATGTTTAGCTTTAGTAACAAATTTCTGTGTTTGAGAATAATTGGGGAACTTAGTTTCCTTAACCTGGGTTAGCAAATTATTTAACTTCTGTTCTATAATGGGGATCTCGATGGAATCTTTAGGTATTAATTCAACGAGTACTTGTGATTTTCCCTCATCCTGTTCTTGATCTACTATTTCTCTCAATTGCGACCGCATTTTATCTGTGGTCGACCCTGGGTTAACACCTCTAATACGCAATTCGTATTGGAGTTCATCGGATTCAAGTCTGTAAATATCCATGTTTATTTTAGTTTGAAGTGAGCATGCTGTAGTAATTAATAAGCCTTCTAATTGTTGTTCTAAACTAAACCACCCTGACCCATTTGACATGTACTCTCCTGTTTGGTTTTGTATTACTACTTGAAAATTTATAACGAAACAGACATATAAGTACAAACCTACTATTAACTCTTTTGACATGATATGAATATTATATGTGTGTTATTTTTATTGCTATTTACGTGTAGTTTTAAGTAAGAAAATAGTAATGCCAGTAATCTTGGCTGGCTGGTTCCTCGTGTCCCTAAACATCAATTAAATTACCACATCACTTTAAAATGTTATTGAATGCATAAAATAGTCAGCTTTAACACTTAGCTGTTTTAACTGTAGTGAGGCATCTTGAAGGATGTCGTTAACGGTCCCTGTAGAATTCCATTATGACTTCTGCTGGACGTTTCTAGTAGAGGTGAATGGTGGCTGTTTGGGGTTGTTGGAGACAGGAATCCCCATGTATGGTGAAGATCTGTGGTGAAAGTTGCTATCGTTGGGACGACTTTGTTGTAGACAAGGCTCGGACGGTTGATTCGAGTCTATGTTGCAGCGTTGACTATCAAGAGTTGTTTGTTTAGTATTTTGTCCCAGTTGACAAAAGTGTTTAACTAGATTCAATATCATGGAACGCTTGTTTGCTCTGCTACCATGTAACTCATTTAATGAATAAGAAACTCTTTAATGATGTTGAAACTCTTTATTGATGTTGAAACTCTTTAATAATGTTGTAACTCATGGTTGTTAACTCTTCGTGTCCGCTCGCGGACCGAGCAAAGAGAAAGACTCATGTGCCTGGAGTTGAACTGTTCTGCCTCGAGTTGAACTGAGGTCCCGCCGCGCGCAGGCCAGAGAGGAAGGCGGCCGACCCGCCCTCTAGCGTCACACGCGACCAACACACAGTTCAACCAGCGCAACTCATGATACGTGGAGTGTGACGTCACACTCCATAATTGTTATGTCTTCTGTTTCTTGAACCAGGTTTTTGTCACCACCAGATCATTCCGCTGGCAGAATTCGATATGCATCTGGCCTCTCCATGTGGCCCTATAATCCTCTGCTTTCGTCCTTCTCTGACTACACTCTTCTAATCACCCATGATGTTGTTCACTTTCCCTCTTCCTTCATGTTAAATAATTTCTTCACTTTCATCATATATTTCTTCAACCTTGACTTCATCGTGGTCGGTTGTTGGCATGCACACTTTTACTATCAAAATATCCACTGGTTCATCGTTTGAATTCACAAACATAAATCTATCACTATGCCAAATCACTAATACAGAAAACTAATTAAAAAAAATTTCCAGACATGGACTACTCTGGAAACCTTCTAGACTCATCTAAATTTTTAAAATTATCAAATAAAAGACCTCTCAAATAGCTTCTTGGTGGATTAATGTTTCTTGCAACATTTTCCTGGAAAGGATCCTTGGAATCCCCTTTGGGTCAGAGGGCAAAACTCTTTATTATTTTTCTAACCCCCCCTCCACCTTACACAAATAGGGTTATACCACCACTGATTTTTCTCTTCGAGTAAAACACTGGACGTGTTTTAGTTTATGGAGAAAATACTATGGTAAGCCTACCATTACACTCATTAAAAGTGCCTCAATAGTTATAAATTGTAAAAAATACTGGAAAAATAAATTTGGTGCATTGTATATAAACTAATGTCACTTACATTATTTAAATCGCTGCCCTTAGAAGAAGAGAATTGAAATACCATCTAGAAGCATTTAATAGTGATAAATTGTCTTCGCCTCCAGTGGTTAGGGATGTGTCCCCTAACCCCCCCCTCTTTTATTCCAAATTTTAATTCTGGACCCCCCCCCCCACCCCAAAGAAAATTTGTGGATGTACCACTGGTTACTAGTACGGATCTATATCATCTGTATAACCTAATAGCCATGTTGTACCGCTTAATGTCAAGACTTCTCGTTTCTCTTGCATTTCCTTAATTGCATACTCTAATGTGAGATTAACCCTTTTGCTGCGTAATTAATTTTGACTTCTTATCTTCAGAAATGCTAATTATAGGTCAAAAATTCAAAATCTGAAAATTAGCATGATGATCATGATTATGATTAGATAATGTGATTTTCAACTAGTAATGTATTTTAAATATAATATTTAGCACCACGTTGTCTATAAATGCATAATAATATTTATTTTATTTCAATAAAATTTTAAGCGTCACATATTATTTATGTCACATTTTACCCAAATGCAAAGTGATTCTGTTATCAAAACCATTCTTTATTTTACTTGCAACCCACAATAGTGTCACACTAATTGTTAAATAAGGATTTTACAGGCCTAATATTCGCCTAATATGGGCCAAATGTAATAAAAAGAAAAATTTTGAAAATTAGGTTACATCAATACAACTTTAACAATTTTGAGCTACATTGGTGATTTTCTCAGTGAAGTTTAGTCTATAAAATAATATATTTGTCTTAGGCATGATTTCAAAATAGGAAATAGGTCAAGAACAAAAATTAAATAGCAATTATAAGAAATAAAATAAATTTTAAAACTCACTAAAGTATTGAATTTTCCAATTGACATACCAACCAATCAGTAACCAGAGTCACACAGATCTTGCTCAAAGTTCAATCATACTCATTGATTTTTGCTAAACATGACATTTTAGATTTTGGCATTTATTTGAGACTAAAAACATGTTTTCTTGTTAGGCATACATACTGTATCTATACACTTATATTACACTCATTTTTCACAATTGTCACCAAACTGGTTTTCATGTTTCACTCTGCACAGTGACAGGTCTTCTTGTACACTTTCTTTGTATGGTATGTTTGGAAGCAACCAATCACACACAAAGCTGGTTTTTCTGGACAATCAGGACAATAGAAAGTTGTTTGTTTACGCTTACACTCCCCTTTTACCTTTCTGGAACATTTGCCGGGTATATATCAGACATACTAAACTAATAAATCCCTCAACAAAGTTTTCCGCCATATAAATATTGCACGTGTGCTATACAAGTAATTAAATGCGGAAGTAAACAAGCGGTACTACTGTTATGATTTAGCAGCTGGTAAATGACATTTCTCGAAATTAAAAACCAGATGTCAGGGGTGCACGTGCATGCTAGTATTAAACATTGAGCGTTCTAACACTCTTGTGACTATTTCCAACTGTTGCAGCAAGGGTGGATAAAGTTTACACATTGTGGGGTAAAGTCGATTTCTGCAGTCAATGGGTATAACTCCGAGATCGGATATATCCGATTAACGCAGCAAAAGGGTTAAAAAGTAGTTATGGGGAAAATAACTCTTAGTAATAACAATAACTACAACTCAAGTATTAAAGCATTGTGTTAAAATCTTTACTAATATTTATCTGACGTTGACAATGATATCTTAAAATCACATTTTTAGAGCTTGTAACCAGTAAGTACTTTGTATAGATATCTAATTTTTGTATCAATACAATTCTCCTATAACCTTATAAGCTCAGGTAAAAAGGAAAGGTTATCTTCTGATACAATTGGAAAACTCTCAACAATAACATAAAATACTTTAAGGACAGTCCTTCTTTAACGTTGAGTTATGTTCCTGATAAACACAACTTCTAGAAATGTCAACACACACAAAGAAGAAAAACACAAGACCTGTACATGCCTGAAATGAACAGATGTTTATTATTAATTAATGTAACTAGAAAGATCTGTTCAGTTTGGATAAAAATTGTGGTTAGGTATTTTACTACTGCATAGATGCTGCTGCTTTTACTCTACTGGCACTTTAAAGTAGCGGTCTTGATAGCGCAGTAGGTATTTTTATGTTTGCAATTCCACACTCAACAATTGGGGGGGGGGGGGGCAGGCTGTGACGTGGCCTACATGACTCATTGTATCCCACAGGCATGAAACGCATTTTTGATGGTAGAGAAGGGGGGAGGAATGCCTGACGTGGCTTGCATGACTCATCACGCATCGCGTGGACAAAAATTTGGTGGTTAGTGCGTAGTTCAAACTCAGGTTGTGATTGATTTAATTGGTTGAAAAACAATGTTACTGCCAGTCAAAGCCAACATTATGTAAAAAAAAGTTTCGCACATTATTAACAACACTGTAAACAAACTTGAATTCCCGTTCTCCATTGAGTCCTGTGACTGTTGAGTGAGGGTCAAAAACAGTTGACTACTAGTTTTGACACCCTTCCAGCATCATCATCAGGTCTTAAAATAGGGGAAAAAAAATAATTATACAGTTTGTGGTTAAAATAAGAGATATAAGGTGGAATAAATTATTTAATAAATTTAAAAGATCAACCAAAATTAAGATTATTTTTTAAATGAAGGAAAAAGTTAAATGATAAGTAAGTTGAACAAAGAGAGTAAAAAATGATAGATATTAAAACAACTACGAAACAAAAGGTTGGATTACCTTAGGTCCAGGAGGCTGATTTTATTAACTCATTACATAATGAAGCAAGAGTTTGTCCAAAGATTAGTAAAAAGTAATTAAAATGTTTGAAAATATGTTGGTGTTACGAAGCAAGTGTGAAAATAGATAGCTATAATGTAGATAAATTAATTTTAAATGTATGTTAATAAATATAAATTGAATTCTGAAAATTGTGGTAATGAAATAGATTGGTTCAAAGAGGAAATGGGTAAAGGTCTCGGCTACTAAATAAGGTAGGGCAGGTTTTAGTTTTGACATGTTGAAGTTTTGCGATGGTGTTAGTGAGTGTTTGATTCTCGAATATAGTTTGTTTGTTAAGGACATCTTTGTTTTTTAGTATGCCACTTTGATTGAAAATAATTTGGAATTGGAGATGAATTTTTTGATGTTGTTTTTTGTGAGCTTCGAACATTGAACAAAATATCTGTTTTCTTGGTTAGCATCTGACAGTATATTGAGATTGTGAGGCTTACACCTTGTTATCACCAGTGTGGGTAGTTAAAAAACCAAGAATCATAGAAAGGGAACACTTTTCATGCATACTTAGTTAAACACCAGGTTGTGCCCATCAGAAATATTTTTAAAATAATACATGGCGAGTCAAATGCCTTTGACACCTGGCTACTGGAAAGTATAGCTTCACACTCAATTAACTCAATTAATGAAAGCATTTAAAATTTTTCAAAATAAGTTAGGGAAATCTTTAGAGTATGCCCCTTAGACTTTTTTTCCCATTCATAGTAAGCCTGGCATCATGACTGCTGATTCTAGTTTCAAAAAACCAAGAACTATAGAAAGCAAAGACTTATGAACCTATGTTCTTAGGGTAACCTTGGTTTTTGTTTCTACACATTTTGAGAGCCTGCAGTATTAAATAATGTGATTGCCGATGCTGGTGGATATCAAATGAAGGACCATATAAACCTTAAAATTGTTATAAATACTTAAGGAAACTAACCAATGTGCACCTAGGGGATTTATTTTTAATTTAATATATAATATAATGTATATTATACATAAATAAATATTACAAGTCTTATTTCTTATACTAAGTGACCACCTACAGGGGTGACTACAATACCAATATACCTAAAAAAAGTGAACATTAGTATGATACTAAGGGAAAACTGAGTGTGGACTGCTCTGAACTTTTTTTTTACTTCTTTCTACATTATAAGACTGAAGACTTTAATTACGTGATCACCGGTTTTAGATGTTAAAGAGGTATCAAATAAGGTTCACTATCACTCTATGCTATTTAATATAGTAGCGATTCATTTTCTATTGAAATTCTTTCCTAAGGAGAAATGTCAAAATTAAATATAAAGTAATCTAAAAATGACCACTAACTTCACCCGGATAACACCAGGAACTTGCAGCTAGTTACTATGTAAAATTAAAAACTACTCATTCTGCATTGATTATTATAAGTTTAAAATATGGTAGTCCAATATAATATTATTTGTATGATATTATTTCATTTTTATTATTTTGAAATTATCATTATTTTTTATAACTCTACTGATATTTAGAAATACAACAATTTTTAACTTTGTTAAAAGAGCTAATTATTAAAATATTTAATTACATATTAGATCAAATTCCACATTTTCTTGAGACAATCTGACATAAATATTATTATTTGAAGTATAAGAATGAATATTTGGAGATGCACAGTAATAAATGTATTTTTCATTCCAGATTTTTTCTTTGAATTTAAAAATTCACTACATATACACGGTAGTGTTGATATAAGTTTTTAATCTACATGAGTGACATAATTATTTGTTTGCTTTTTAACTATAAATAATTATAATTTCTATTTTTTAAATAAAATTTCAGGTCTGTTTATCAACCAGATGATATTGAGGCACGATCAAATATGCATCTTGCAGCTACCATGGCTGGTGTTGGATTTGGGAATGCTGGAGTTCATCTTTGTCATGGAATGTCATATCCCATTTCTGGAAATGTCCAAAGATTTCAACCAAAAGACTACAAGTAACACAAATATCAATTTTAAAAAGTGCACTGTGTAAAACTATGTTATTAATGTGGAATTCAAAACATACTAAACTTCTTTTACTTGGTAAAAAACATACTTAATTGCTTCAATTAGCCACACACTGCAATGCTAGGAATATTTCCTCCAAAGCATTTCATGCTATTCTTCTCTAAGAAAGTGTTATCTTTAAAGAATATAAATGTGTAACCTTTTTTCTACTTCCTATATAGAATGGCTCCATTTGTAACCTTTGCTAAATTTAATGCCATTTTTTAACATTATATCATGTCTTTATAAATGTTATATTTATAATATTATATATTATATATGTGTATAACCTGAACGGGTAGTAAGATGCTGTGCTGCTGCTGCTGCTGCTAACCCAAAAACAACAACAACAAATAGACGACTACTCACATTCTCTGTAGGAAGTGAAAGAGTGTGGAAGGAAATTTAGCATGGCAAAATGTGAAGTGATGGTAATGACAAAGAAGAGGATAAGGCCTAATAAAGCTATAAGGTTGGATGTGTTATGGCCTGTCGCCATTTAATAGAGAATGGGAGCACACGCACACATTTAAATAATAGAGATATGTTTACTATTCTCTAACTAACTAGTTTAATAACATGGAATATAAAATATACAGTTATATACAAAAGATGATATTTGATACATGGTATCTGTTCCTAGGTAAACTACCCTAGCTCTAATATATTCTTGAACCATGAAGAGGTCTAAGTTTGACAACATCCTCTGATGAAATACCGGACACAACTGTCATGCTAGTCGGTCAGTTTGTCCCTGCATGAACTCGGGGTCATGTACCAGCCATTCATCCCTAACTGGCATTTACATGATCAGTACAAAAACCATAGTCTCAAAACTAGAAATGTAATCGTAAGCTAGGCGGCCGTCCTAAGTTGCAACTATTCCTAGTTTCAACTATGCACTTCTGTAGCTGCACATTCTTAATTTTGAGTATACACTCTATTCAGCATATTGTTGGCTCCCAACAATACCCATCAATTTCTAAAAGAGCGCTACCCTCGATACACTCTTTTCAATAAAAACTACCCCTCTTAAGGTTGATTCAGCTATTAACATACATATATTTTGTGCAGTTATGATAGTACACAAAAAATGTCATTTGAAAGTAAATGTTCATATCTAGTAATAGTGAGCTCAAAAAATATGTTCACAATTTATCACATTTTGTCGCGATACGAGTGTACACTCAAGGGCTTGGCATGGTGCAGCTGGTCTCATATGCCCAATCAGCGATGATGAAATCTTGGACTTACTGCTCTATGTCCTCGGGTTCGACAACAGGATCTTCAGCTGGTAGGTGTTGTCGCTGTTAAATGTCTTCAACTTCTTGCTGTTACTCGTACATGGGGGGGGATCTCGAAGTGACCTTTGTCGACGTTCAGGGGCTGGGGCTGCGCAGCATAGTTTAAATCGGTTGGCATGAATAACAACTTCCTTATTGTTTATTTTTATTTTGTAATCCACGTCACCTAGTTTCTCGAGGATTACGTATGGACCCTTCCATTGTTTTGCTGGTTTCCTTGAAACTTCTTGCTTTAAGGCTGTATCTTGCAGATAAACAAAGTCTCCTATGTCATACATTTGGTTTGTAGTCTTCAAGTCATAGTACTGTTTTTGTTTCTCTCTTGGGTTTTTATTGGCTTCTTTCCCTGCTTTGTAGGCCTCCCTTAATCCAACTGCTAATTGTTGTGATGGTCGGTTCTCTATGTTAAGATTAGGTTCAAGGTCATCTTCAGTTGGCAATGTCATCTCCTTACAATAATTTAAGTAATATGGTGTGTACCCAGTTACTGGATTTTTGGTGCTCCATTAGGCCATTGCTGCATATAGATACCCATACGTCCCATGTTTTCTATGATCTGTCAACAAACTGGGAGATCATGTTCACTCTAGTCTGATGAAGTCGTTCTACCATTCCATTACTCATAGGGGGTATGGGGTTGTCTGTAATTTCCTTATCTGCAGAAGTCTACAGGTCTCTTTTATTAAATTAGAAATAAAATTCCTACCCTGATTGGTGAGTAACCGTTTCGGTGCTCTGTGACGTAAGACGATCTCCGTTACAAACACTTTGGCGATTGTCTCCACAATCTGGTCTGGTATGGCAAAAGCTTCACACCGTCTCGAGAAATGATCTATAAAAGTGAGCACATACCTATTTCCATTGTTAGATACTGGGAGTGAGCCTACTATGTCCGTGAATACTTTCTCGAATGGCTCTGAAGTTGGTTTATATTTCCCTAATGGTACTGTTGCCTGTTTTCCTGCGAGCACAAGCGTCACACCCTAAAACATCATTCTCAATGTCACTTGACATGCCCTTCTAAAAATATCTCTCCTTTATGTATGTCTTGAGTTCTCATGACCCCTTCATGACCACTAAATGGTGTATTGTGATGATGTTCAATTACACGGCTTACCACTGACCTTGGAACCACTAACCTCCCTTGTTGTCTTCAGTGAAGTACAACAATTAATCCTTATCAAAAGAAAAAAAAATTGTAAATATCCATTTTGCAAACCTAAACTCTTATTTTTACAATAATGGTCTGTTTCCTGTTCTTGATTTAACACCCTCTACTTAGTAAAGGTAGATAGATATTCAGCATGTTCAATTTTGTTTATTTGTCAACTTAGTGCGTCAGCATGTGGTATTTTTACACCTGGCTTATGTGTCACTGTAAAATCAAATTTAGCTAATCTTAATGCCCAATGGGTCAAACGTGATGAGGGATCTTTTAAACTAAGCATCCACTTGAGTACCGCAAGATCAGTTATTGCCTCAAATTTCCTCCCGTAAAGATAACATCTAAAATATTTAGTTACCCAGATCAAGGCAAGCAATTTTCTTTTGGGTCATGCAATAGTTACGCTCAGCTCGGTTTTAAAAAGGTCTTTCCTCTCCCGAAAACTTCTGCGACAGCACTGCACCAATTGCTGTTCCACTTGCATCTGTCACTAATATGAAGGGTTGTGTGAAATCTGAAATGTCCATTCATTTTTACCAATACTCAATTTATGGGTTTTCAAATTTATTTTTGCTCCTCTTTTCCTTAAAAAATCGAGTCCACAAACACCTGCATAGGGATTGTCAATACTTGTTACACTAAAATCAGTTTCAAAAATGGTATTTCTAATACAAAATTTGACTTTTTGAACACCTAGTATTTTTATTTCTTTGCCAATAACACCACTAGCACTCAAATTTTGTTTCTCCAGCGGGGCTAAACTAACTTGGGGTTTTATTACAGAAAGTATGGCACCTGTGTCCACTAAAAAACTATGTTTCTGCCCTTCAATGGAACCCCTAGGATCAATTCAAAACCTTGGCCCTCCCTTACACTGGTTAGTTTGTACTTATCTAATATTTTAGGCTTGCTGCCAGGGTTCCCAACGAACATCTGAATTTTGGGTACTTATGCCATTTTTACTTCTCTCTTTGTCTGCACTGAGACACATAATGCCCCTTTATTTGGCATCCAAAACAAACACCCTCTTTTTGAGGGGCTTGAGCGCTATAGGCTTTATTCCCTTTTATTAACTTGGAATTGTTTTTATCGGAATGTACCTTGGTTTGTCCAGACCTGGCATTGTGCCAGTACTCACGTTGATCCGTGGCCTTTCATACCACAGATTTGACAGTCCATGGTGCCGCTGACCCGTAAGACTAGATGTCCTTCCGCACGCGATTGTTGTGGTCCAGTTCCTCTAGACTACTAGTGGATGTTTGAAGCTTCATCCGTCTTGCTAACGGTCTTTGTGATTTGTATTGCCTCCTCCAAGTTTGTAGGCAACCGGTAACCAACCTGTGTCCCACCTGTAAAACCAGCAACAAAAGCAGCCAATTTACTTTCCGCTTCTTCGATAATCACTGATTGCTTCGACCCATCTAATTGTTTTGTTACAAAGCCTCTTACATCTGTCAGCAAATTCCTTAATTCTTTCATTTACATTTTGAACCACGTTTTGTAATTTTGTAGTAAAATTGATCTGGATGATTTTCAGATAATCTTTCAATAAATTTATTTTTGGACCTTAAATAATCTACTTCTGACTGTAACTCTACATTTGAACTTAAAAAATCACTAGCTTTTCCTTATAATTTCAGTGAAATTATAAAAAAAATTATCTTTATCAGTTAAATTACTTAGTTTGGTGGATTTTTCAATTCGATTGAAAAATTCTACAACAGAAATGCTACTTGTATCCTCTTTCCAAGATATGATTAAATTACTCATACTTAAATTTTTGACAGTTTCATTTCGTTCTTTAATAGCTGCAAGTAGAGTAAGCCTTTTAAATTCTTCGTTTAATGTGTCAATTTGTTTTGACATCATGTCAAAAGCTTTTTGAATCTCTACTTCTTTACCTAAGGCCATTTTTATATTGATAAAAAAACAAAAATTAATTTCTTTTAATTTTTATCTAATTTAATAAATTTAATCATTAAATTTATTATTATTATATGTTCTTTTGTTTATATTGTAATCTCTGAACAAAACAAACACCAGAAATTTTATCCAAGTTAAAAGGAAGATAAAACAATAGCAACTTTCCTTTCCTGCTTATCTCAATCTCTCTTTGTGTATGTAATCTTATCCGGTGCTGATTATGTGCTTCCTTTCTTTCACGAGACACTGCCGACGGCACAGACACAGTAGTATAGTTCGAAGCACAACACTGTTTCATGTTCTACTGCACTTTTGAAAATTAACATAATTTATGAAATAAAAATATCGATTTCTAGTTTTCCTGAGTTCGTTTCTACACCTAATTTCATTGCTGAGGGAACTGCATGCTTACTATTGAGCAACAGCGTTGTCATTCTTTTGTTTTCCGTGATCAGTCTTCCTTCGAATGTATATCAAATTTGGCAATGCTGGGCTGTCGTTGTTGCCACTAATTGGTGCTTCTTCCTCCAGCACAGTCGTAAAGTTACAGTAGTCTGAGTCTCATGTTCCTAATAGCTAGCTCAAAAACATTGACTAAATAAACACTCATATTTTATAAGTACTCTGTGTATAATAAATATGTGTTATTGATCACGTTAAGATTTGGTGTGTATCTGTATGTGTTGGTTGCGTGTTTTGTATTTTTACAGTAAGGTTGTGGAACTATAGTTTATATAATGTTTATAAAATGCATGTTGTAATATATTTGTTTGTATATTAATTATGAGGAAAAAAGCTTTATACATAAAATATTTTAAGCATAATTACGGAGGGAATAGAGAAACGTTAATAAACTTCAATCTTGGAAAAATTACGATTGTGGAAATAGGCAATGTTTCTAGAAAAGGCTGTACACCGATAGGAAATGCTTTTACCTGTGAATTGAACCCCCAACCACCCCATGCCGCATTGTTTACAATGAGGGATTTCCAAGTAAATCCTCCCCCCTCACATTCCAACAACCGAAAGCTAGAAAATTTGGCAACTTGTACCAGAGAGAGAGCGAAGATAAATCTTTTCTCCATAAGACCTGCAGTTCCCTCAGCTATGAAATTAGGTGTAGCTGCCACCATTTATTATGACCGGTGGCCAGTTCATAGAGGATGGGAAAACACACACACATTTAAATAATACGAAAAATGTTTACTATTCCTTAATGAACTAGTTAAGTAACATGGAATATAAAATATACAATTATATACAAAAGATGATACTTGATACATGATATCTGTTCCTGGGTAAACTACCCTAGCTCTAATATATTCTTAAACCATGCAGAGGTCTTTAGTTTGACAACATCCTCTGTTTAAGTACCGGACACAACTGTCCTGCTAGCTAGTCAGTCAGTTTGTCCCTGCATGAATTCCGGGTCACGAACCGGCCGTTCATCCCTAACTGTAATTTGCATGGTCATTACAGAAGTCATTGTCTCAAGACTAGGAATGTAATTGTAAGCTTAGCGGCCCTCCTAAGTTGCAATAATTCCTAGTTTCCCTTCTGTGGCTGCACAATCTTAATTTTGAGTATACACTCTGTTCAGCATATTGTTGGCTCCCAACACATCTGAGAAAAGTACAGACCGTAAAATATCTTGGAAGCTTGATTGAGGAGAAAGGTAGACGTAGAGAGGATTTGAGAAGAGGACAGCAGGGAGACCTGCTATGGGAAAGAGAAATGCCTTGAAGTGTAAGGAAGGGTTATACAGAGTGTACTTTGTACCCATTGGCACATATGGAGCAGAAACGTGGACATTGAACGTAAGATGGACAAGGAAAGTAGAGGCCATGGGAATTAAGTTATACATGAAAGAGTAGGGGTACAGGGAGTACATGAGATAGTAAAGGAACCAAGACTGAGATGGTATGGGCATGTAATGAGAATGAAAACATAGAGGATGCCAAAAAAAAAAGTTGGAAATGAAGGATGTAGTAAAAATACTGCAAAGGAGTCCAATAAAGAGATGGGAGGAACAGATAACAGAAAGTATTCAAGGGAGAGGATAAGAATGGAGTAAATTAAATTAGGAAGAACAGTGGAAGGATAGAGGAAGATAGTCGTTTTACTAAACTGATTCAGCCACAGGCTGGAAACATTTGATGCTGATGATGAGTCTTTGTAGGAAGGGAAAAAAATGTTTGGCTTTGAAATAAGATTCAACAGCAATTACTCCAACTAAGTTTAATGAATGGCCTGCACAACGTACAAACTTGGCAAATTTAATTTTTAAAAGTTAAGACTTAGATTGCTTTAGAAATATATATAAAAAAGGTTAAATTTATAGATTAAACAGTTGCTAAATGTGCAGATGTATTAAGGGAAATTACAAGTCAAAATGTATAATTTGAATTTACTTCTGGTGAAAAAACATATTGTCAGATATGAACATTTAATTATACACAATTAATAATGCATCATCAGGTGACCTGGTGGTCTAGGGGTAAGGTGTCAGAAATCTATGCTGAGGGTCCGGGGTTCAATCCTCGGTCCCAGCACTATATCTGATTGCCAAACCCTTCCTTCACTTCTGACAAGATGTGTATTAATCACAACTTGTGAATGTGAGGAATGCCAAGCCTCCACCATGGTTCGGATTCCACATTAAACTGTAGGTCCTCCATTTCATCTCACAATCACCCTACCATTGCACATTAGCGTAAGTGCGTATAACCCGAACGGGTAGTAAGACGCAGTGATGATGATGATAATAATAATAATAATAATAATAATAATAATAATAATAATAATAATAATAATAATAATA
The DNA here is from genome assembly GCA_033556935.1 of Timema podura. Taxonomy (NCBI): domain Eukaryota; kingdom Metazoa; phylum Arthropoda; class Insecta; order Phasmatodea; family Timematidae; genus Timema; species Timema podura. Next base: position 13,842,311 of record JAVRXN010000010.1, read on the forward strand.
ATGCATCATCAACTAGACCATACACGAGTTGATGAAAAATATGTATGTTAAAAAATATTATTGCATAAACTTTTAAGATACAATATAGTATGGTACAAAACAAAGCTTTAATTCCAAATATGTTGTGAAATAAAATAATAACATTTTAAGGATAACATCTGCCAAACAAATTTAATGAAGTAATTAAGTGATGTGGAATAATCTAAGTCTTATATATTTCCTTGTCCTATTACTCCTTTATGAAATCCAGCATTGGAAAGATGCTGTATTACTTCATTTAGACATGTTTCGGTACTATGGTACCATACTCATGGAAACTGCAAACAAAATTAAAGAAGCATGAAGATAAATTAAGACTTAAAATTATAAAAGAAGTCTAGTGAATTACCGTTAAACAGTTATGAATTCGTATAGAGAAAATTACTAAACAAACCAACTTACTTGAGTCGTCGGGGAAAACACGATGTGCTATTATGACGGTAAGATGTTAACTAAAAGAGGTGTGGTCAGAGAGAAAAAAATGTGTGTAAAAACAAAAGACTTATAATAATCGAGCTATAAAAGGTAAAGTTTCCAAGACCAAGGTGTACAAATGTTAGGTTGTTAAACTACTATGGAAACCATTTGAGTGTTGAATAATCTATGAAATCAAGGTTAGATAAAATTATGAAAATGAATGTGGAGAGGAAGTATAAGGTACTACTAATCTTCTTGACTCCGGCTCGAACAGGTCATTTTCTAGAATGAAAGGTAGAGCAGGATAAATTAGGTTACAAGATTTTAATGTTTTAGGTAAATGTTTTAATGTGTTAACTAGAAACCTCTTCACTTATCTCATAAAGGCACAAAATTAAACACAGCTGAAATTTTTTTCATTCAAGCTGCTTTATTTAGTAAAAAATCATTTCTTAATGAACAATTACAATTTTAAAATCAAATTCATGTTAACACATTAAAACATTTACCTAAAAACATTAAAATCTTGTAACCTATTTATCCTGCTCTACCTTTCATTCTAGAAAATGACCTGTTCGAGCCGGAGTCAAGAAGATTAGTAGTACCTTATACTTCCTCTCCACATTCATTTTCATAATTTTATCTAACCTTGATTTCATAGATTATTCAACACTCAACTGGTTTCCATAGTAGTTTCACAACCTAACATTTTTACACCTTGGTTTTGAAACTTTACCTTTTATAGCTTGCTTATCATAAGTCTTTTGTTTTTACACACATTTTTTCTCTCGTACCACACCTCATTTAGTTAACATCTTACCGTCATAATAGCACATCGTGTTTTTCACGATGACTCAAGTAAGTTGGTTTGTTTGGTAATTTTTCTTTACGAATTCATAACTGTTTAACGGTAATTCACTAGACTTCTTTTATAATTTTAAGTCTTAATTTATCTTCATGCTTCTTTAATTTTGTTTGCAGTTTCCATGAGTATGGTACCATAGTACCGAAACATGTCGAAGTAATACAGCATCTTTCCAGTGCTGGATTTCATAAAGGAGTAATGGGACAAGGAAACAGATAAGACTTAGATTATTCCACATCACTTAATTACTTCATTAAATTTGTTTGGCAGATGTTATCCTTAAAATGTTATTATTTTATTTCACAACATATTTGGAATTAAAGCATTGTTTTGTACCAAACTCTATTGTATCTTAAAAGTTTTTGTAGTAACATTTTTTAACATGTAAACATATATTTTAGAATTTTCATCAACTTGTGTATGGTCTAGTTGATGATGCATTATTAATTGTATATAATTAAATGTTCATATCTGACAATATGTTTTTTTCACAAGAAGTAAATTCAAATTATACATTTTGAGTTGTAATTTCCCTTAATACATCTGCCAATTTAGCAACTGTTTAATCTATCAATTTAACTTTTTTTTATATATATTTCTAGAGCAATCTATCTAAGTCTTAACCTTTAATTATAATCACTTCTTACTTTAACCTTTTTTAGAATCTTTTCTAAAATGTTAAATTTAATTTTGTCCTTGATTTATGCTTGAAAGCCTTCGTACTGGCTTGAGATGTTTGCAGCATTACCAAAGACTGGCCTCAAGATTGACTTGAAGGACTATCATTACTAGGGCCCAGATTTTGATGACCTAAAATGATAAAAAAATTACCTTTAAAATTACCTGAAGTTACTAAAAAATGGCTTGATGTTTCAAAAAATGACTTCAAAATATTAAAAAAAAATCAGAATAAATGACACAGCTAAATCAAACAAGCACTTTGCAAATGTAAACCAAAACTATCCATGCGATGAATTCTTTAACAACTGATTTCTTGCTCTGCTAAATATAACATTAATTTACAAATATCTGCTTCAAAAGTATTAGATACTCCTCCCATCAACCATATCCACCTTGGCTTCAGTGTCTCACTGGGAGTTTTTATTTTTCCTCCATATAAGCAAAGAGAATACAAAGTTCCATGCAGTTGCCATTGTACTGTCGGCAACATAAAGCCCTTCCGAGTTGATGGTGGCTGTGTTATCTGATAGCTCACAATCTTAATTGATTGCTCATATGCATCTGATGATTTCCTTACATCCATCACAGACTCTGACTTAATATTTGAGTGAATAATGACTCTGGCACAGTAGGCTCCAGGATAGTGCATCGCATTGGCATACTTAGTCAAAGGTCTCAGGTTCGATCCTTGTATCCAGGTGTCCTTTTACAATTTAAAGAATATGTTATTTATAGTCACTGAATTAGTTCATTTGATAATTTAATTAATTAATTTAGAAATTACTATCAGCCTAAGCCAAATAATGGCTAAAATTCTGACAAATAGCATGTATAACTGACAGAAAAAAATCCCACCGATCTTCATGGCTTTGATTGAAAAAGGTTCAAAGAAAACAAAGCTCTTACATTGCAAACAGACCAAAACTAAAATAATGATTTAGTAATAATCCTGATTATATGATATTCATGAATAGGTGCATTTGTGTGGTTAATTATCATATCCTGATTTCAATTTGAAACTTGATTGTAAATAATTTCACGCCAACCAAGACCTGTATTAACTGGTATTTTTAATTTAAAATCTAGTTTAATTAAAGTAGTACAATGGAAGCGATTAAAGGAAAAAGAATGGTTGAAGGAAAGAGGAAGATGGAGTAATTTTAATAAATGGACCCGGTCACATGCTGGAAACAGTTGATTATGAAAATGAGTACAAATGTTAAAATACCATTTAATATTATTAAAAATAGTAATAACATAACCTAATATATTAATTCTTCATACAACATTCACATTGTAAAGTAAATATGAAGTAATTTTACATTTAGCCTGACCTGTTGGTGTTGGTTGGACAAAGTCGGGATTTTCCTCTTTTTTAGTTAATTAGTGCCAGAGAGGTGTGGGCTCTAATCCTAGTTGAATGTACTGAGGTGATTTTTCCTGAACCATGTCTCACTTTGTCTCCACACAAGTGTTTGTACATTTCCTAAAAATTCTACTTTCCTAATCCCTTTCCCAATAGTGTAAAAGTTAGATTACCTATATGGGTAGTGGGACAGAACATGTATTAGTTACATGAGGATGATAAAGATTAACTTAATCCAGATGTTCTGGGTTGATTTTGTTTTAGTGCAGATCATCCAATCATCCCCCATGGTTTGTCTGTGGTTATGGGCTCTCCTGCAGTGTTTTTATTCACTTCACCATCATGCCCAGAGCGCCATCTAGAGGCAGCTGAGCTTCTTGGCACAGATATAAAAAATGCTAAAAAAACAAGACGCAGGTAGGTATTATCACTTTTTACTTTCACATGCTAATGAAAACATATTCTTATTCATTGAAACATACTTCTTTCAAGCTCATAATCTGAAGAATGCTTATTTTGGAACAGAAAATTTAGAGGAAAAGCTATCATTAAGCTTTGTGTAGTTATGACAAACTAGATGAATGACTAGAAAAAAAGGAACACTTTCTAAATGCTAAGAAACACAAACTTTTGTTTTGGTTTAGAACAATTGTAGTTTGAGCATATTTAATTCTTAACCAGAGCATATGAAGGTGCATTGGTGGATCTAGATTCTAGAGGGAGGGGGGATAGAGGGGCATGTGCATCCATCCCCCCTCCCTTTTCCAGATGACCATAAAATACTCTACCTAAAGTTATATATTTGTTAAAATATAGATTAATAGTGTTAGTTATTATTAATAGAATGGAAATGTTGGGTAGTCAAATATATTGCTATACCTCTTTGATGTCTCTCTACTCATGTTATTCTTCACACCACACCCGACCTATCCATTATTGGTGGCATTATTAGAAATACTACATACAATATATGATAAATTAATAGTGAGTAAAGGGATGTAATAAAACACATCGGACTTTATTGAATTAACCGAAAAACACTACTGATTCGCCTAAAATTTAAACATGTTTATTATTTACATCTTACCAGTGGTTCGAGGCAGTGATATCTGTAAATTATCGCCCCAAAATGTATTAAACATTTTTTTATGGGAAAAGTTCTATAGAATGAAGCCTCATTCGACTTTCTAGTTAAAGGCTTATTCGTCAAAGGCAACTTTCCATTGATTTTAATCTTTCAATGTTTAATTCTAATCAAAATGTAAGTTTTTCTTCTTCAATCTAAGAATAGAACTTTAAACGACCCCTCTCCCAGCTATTTACCTATTTGTTATACCTTATCACACAGGTAAGAATTGAGTTGTTAATTTTAACAAAAAAGAAACAGTTTATTTACCGATATAAAATCATGCACAAATCTTGGTTTCCATGGTGATGTAAGCAAGGAATGATTGTACATATGAGCCACTGCGCGCACAGCAGAAAAGATGGAAATTTGCTAGGAATATCAGGTTTTCTTTAAACGCTACTATTTTTCCGACATCATGAACCCTTAGCCTTTAAAATGAGTGAAGTTCGTCAAAATTGGTTGAGCCGTTTTCTCAAAATTTCATTTACTGGAAATGGGCTTATCAGAGAAAATGTGAGAGTGAGCGTATGTAAGTGTGTGCGTGAGTATGAGAGAGTAAGTGTGAGAAAGTGAGTGTGAAAGAATGAGTCTTAGAGATTGAGAGTGAGCGAGTGAGTGTGAGAAAGGATATGGAAAGGTATAGAGTGGGAAAAAAAGGGTTTTTTTTTTCTAAATTGGTTGCCTAAACTTTTAATTGACTAATTATTGCCAACAGTGTTTATTTAAATATGAATTAATAATAACTATAAATGTTTCCCGATTCAAGGAAATTAATTCCCTCTATTAAAATATATTTAGCTAAAAGATGTGCTAGGACCCGCTATTAAAACAGCCATTTTGTGATCAGAGATAAATATCAAAAATAAATAAAGGAGGAGGAAAAGTATCCATGCCAAAAAAAATATATATATTTCTAACCTACTATCAATGGTTTGTTTAGTATGTATAGATTTTTCCCATAATTTTATATTATTTTCCACCGTACAACTTAAGTACGTGTTTAGTTATTATTTTTAACCAAAGAGATATTTTATTTACAGAAAGAGTTATTTTTTTAACCAAGGAGAAATAATTTATTCAGATGTATAAAACCATGCACAAATAAGGCTTTCCATGGTGATGTAAACAAAGAATGAAAAGCTGAAAATTCACTGGGAAGATCAGATTTTTGTTGGAAACTACTATTTTTCCCAACATCTTGGTCCCCTAACCTTAAAAATGAGCAATCATTGTCAAAATCTGTTCTGTCAATTTCTCGTAATTTCATTTACCAGAAATGAGTTTTTCAAATCATGTATAGAGAAATTGATAAAATGTGGTAGTGAAAATGTGTGTGTGTGTGTGTGTGCGCGCGTGTGTCTGAAATTTTAGGAGGGATATAGTGGGAAAGGGAGAGAAAAGGTAAGGGCAGTTTTCACTGTGGAATTGTTTAGATCCAACCAAACTTTGGGTTGAGTACTAATCATCACACAAACGAACGTAGGCCTTGCATATGATAACTACACTTTGCAATAATAGAAACGATGAAAGAATCAAAATATTACCTTGTTTATTAATCACCCCATTATTATACCCTTTCTAATAATAATAATGTTTTAATTCAAAGAAATATAATCTCCACACTAACAGTTAAACATTCTCAATGCAATTTTTAAATTTAAATTTCTTTCAAAAACCATCAAATTTAAAAAAATTGATTTAGGTGAAACCCATTGTCTAAAAAACTGGATCAAAAGTTCTTCTCAATTTCCTGATTTTTTAAAAAAAATTCAGTCTTTTTTTTATTAGTACCAACTAAAATAACAACGTTTTGAAGTAATTTTTTGCATTTTACATACTTAAATATAAAACCACACTTTCAATAGGAATTTACTAATTTTAATTATTTTTATAAAAAATATAAGGAACATCTACTATTCGATTTGAACTCTTTGGTATTCGTTCAAAATTTTGATATTCGATTCGATAAATAATCCATCCTTTTCACACACCCCTACAAAAAACATTACTTTAACTATCATATCCTCAAAATTAAGTGGTAAAATGAAAACATAGCTTCACTTTATGTATTTGTATTGTGTTACTATTTGCTAAAATGAACATCAAAACCCATTATTGAAAAAAATAAACACCAAAACTCATATGTAGGTAGTTAAAATGGCTATTTTTAAACATTATTCAAGATCATTTTATTGTTTTTGAACGTGTAATACATACAAAAACATATTTAAACATCATTTTATCATGCGCAAAACAAAACGTAGACAATATTTACATAAACTTAACAACTTAACCTTGTAATTTTAAAATTATACTCAGTATTATTGGTTTAAATACAAATTAATGATAACAACAGTCCAATAAAAAAATAAATGTTGCCCCGGTTTAGGCATCTCAATTTAGGTGTGTTAAGACCAGCATCCAAAGAGAAAATTGTGATGTGTTTGAACCAACAAGTAAAGATTGAGTTATTATTTTCTAGCCAAAGAGATACATTTTATTTAGAGATTTACAACCATGCATCAAATAACGATTACCATCGTGACTAAACAAAGAATGAAAAACTGAAAATTCTTTGCGAAAATAGGGTTTTCATAGTAAACTACTATTTTTCCCCGACATCCAAGACTCCTAAACTTTAAAATGAGTTTTTCGTTTGTCAAAATCCGTTCAGTCATTTCCTAATAGTTTATATTACCGGAAACAGGCTTATCAAATTATATATAAGATTTCCTTGAGCCTAGGATGACCTCATAATACCACTTGACCCCCCCCCCCCCACCCCACCACCACAGGAAATCATTATTAATCCGCCCCTCTGCAGGTGTAAGTATCATTGGCAGCATCTGTAAAATGCCTTAAGTTTAGAATTTATTCACTTTAATTAATTAATTCATTTCAAAAGAGTTTGGAGGCCATGATGTATTATTTATAAAGTCAAAAATATTTATCATTAGAACCCTGGGTTTCTTTATGTGATGAAATGACATAAGGATAAAAATACATTATTGGGATAAAATAAGTAAATATATCATTATGTCTATATGTTCTTGGTATACAACATATTGAAGTTAGTCTGTTTAATGTTATCAATTTGGTAGTCAAACAAATAATCATGATCAAACATTGTGAGCACACCTTCATCTGAAATGATTGAAGTGCTAACTACTGCATAAAGAGATAATTCCTTAACCCTCTTTGTGCCATGTCTATTCTAGAATTCGCACGCCAAGAGTGGCAGAGGCCTGTTAGGCTTTGTATGCGAAGAATGTCACAGCCATTTCCACATTTTTGTAAGGGTTTACAAGAAAATTCACCAAACCTTTATTTGTGAAGAGATTTTTTTCCCATCAGTTTAATCCATATGTACTGTTCTTTAATAATAATGAATTAATATAATTTAATTAAAATAATTTAATTTCTAAATTTAATTTAATTTTTTTAATTCTTTTTTTTCAAAACTTATGCTAATTAACATATTTAATAAAATATATATACATTTCAATATTATTTTGCTGTAGTGCATTTAGCTTTATACAAGACAAATAAAGTTTTGAATATATATGATTATAAATAGGAAATTCAGGAATTTTTATTTGATATCCTACATTAGATTTTTTGGGCCGTTATTGCTTACCTTACAGCAAGATTTATTATATTGCTTACCTCATCAATAAATATTTAGGCCTACACGTAATGAATGCGTTTTTCAAAAACCTTCATAATGAATAATTTCAGATTTTTAAATATTATATAGATTTATTAAGTCATTACACTATTACTTACATGTAAAGACATCATTTCATTCACATGACATAACATAAAAATAAAAGTAGTATAATTTTCTAAACTCAGAACAATTTAACCCGTACATTTGAAAACTGTTTACAAAACTATTTACATCGGTATGAATGTGAGCCACACTTAAGTTTTTCCATGCAGCTCGCATATAAACCAGCATTGAATTTAACACATTGAGTACGTAACTGTCCCATTGTAAATGTACTAAACTCCCAGTTCCAATAACAACTATTTACAGTTGATTTTGGTTGCCAACCTTATGTAAAATAATAGAAGGAAATATTCTCTTTCCAGTGATATATGAACCCTACTTCACTATCTATAAGATGAAATGAGAAATAGCTCAAATCTGGAGAGCCGACCTCATCGGCTCTAGCACTTTTATGGTAGTAGGTGGAGCCGTCATGTGAGATTGTGGCACTTTTAGCGATACTAGGCGAGCCAATCATGTGAGATCGTGGCACTTTTAGCGATATTAGGCAGAGCCGATCATGTGGGATCATGGCACTAAAAGGGTTAAACATCAACTTTTTGTTGTGATGACAATATCTAAGACGAGTGGAGAGAATATACTAACGACAAAAAAAAAGTGTCCAGATCTGCACTATCTGCAGTAACAAGAGCTAATTAGACTAAAGCTCCTACTTACAATGCCACAAAAAATATTGTAAAGCAGTTTCTGTAGAAAATAGTATTACTTTGCTTCACCAGCCACACATTTGGCCTTGCATAGTCCCTGCGACATTTTAAGGACATTTATATGATTCATTAGAATGTAATTTGAGAGCTAAGCACATTTCAGGAGGAAGAGTTTGCTGGAGCCCAAAACAAGTTTTTATTATTTTGCCAATGCCTGTATGACCTCAGAAGGACTGTATTAAATTAAATACATACGAGGGGGTATCAAAATGTTTCAAGGCTGGTTCTGTAAAATGTAAATACATTACCTAATTTAAATTTGGCCACTATCACTTTCAAAGTAATCCCCTTGTACGGCGATACACCAATCCCAGCGCTTTTTCCACTTTTGGAAAGCTCCCTGAAAGTCCTTGTCTCGAAGCGTGCACAACACCACCTACAATCCACACTTGATTTCATTCAGGGTGTTGAACCATTGACCCTTGAGCTTTAACTTAATTTTCAGGAAGAGGAAGAAGTCACAAAGGGCCAAATTGGGCAAGTACGGTGGGTGAGGAGCGATGATCATGTTGTTGCACCTGATAAACTCAAGCGTTTTCATCGTGGTGTGTGCGGGTTGTTGTCATGTTGTAGCACCCAATTGCCCGCGCCCACAGTTCTGGCTTTTTCTGCCAAATGTCCTCCCTTAGACGCCTCAAAACATGATGTGAATGAGCGCGAGGATTGTCTGCTCTGATCCGTATGACACATCCATGATATCAGAAATGTCCTTAATGGCCATTGGGCGATCCTCATGCACAAGTTGCCGAACTCTGTCCACAATTTCCGGGTTTGTGCTTGTGGAAGGTCGCCCAAATCTCTCTTGTCTTTCAGTGATGTTCTGCCGCTCCTGAAGCGTGAGTGCCACTCAAAATACACCGTACGCTCATAGCTTCATTGCCGTAAGCCTGCTGCTTCATTTGGAAGGTATCCATTCTAGATTTTTTGAGTAAGATGTAGAATTTAATGTTTGCTCTCTGCTTGAGTTTGTGATTCATAATAAAATCGCAAATGCACCTGTGCACGTCTTCAAATAAACTTGTGTAGCACAGCCATTGGTTAACACAGAATGAAAGCGACTCTTATATTGACAGATGAAGATCACAGCACACCACACCAGTTCATGCATCCCCATGCTGTGCTCTTTTTTTTCATTTTACAGATTCAGTCTTGAAACTTTTTGATACCCCCTCAATTTTTATAATTTTGATCTTATGATAACCTTAAAATATTGTCACAATTTTTCTTATTTATTTTTCAGGAAAAATCCTAGCTGACACATTAAAAGAATACATGCTAGCTATGAAAATAGAAAATGGATTAAGTGCCCTAGGTTACACAAAAAGTGATATACCAGGCTTAGTAAAAGGAACTTTACCTCAGGTAAAAGAATACCTTTTATTTTTATCAATCATTTAGTTAATCTATATTTTAAGTTTAATACTACTAGTATTAATTTATTCATAAGGCAATTTTTTCCAATTATGCTATGAACCAATTTTATTTATGGGAAAGCACTGGGCTTAAGTTTATTTAAGAGAATTTTGAAAAGCCCCTTTCATTTTCATGATGGTGATCAATCATGTCTAACGGGGAATTAAATGCATATTGTTAGATAGTAAGGACTTAAATGTTAATGTTTAATATTTTAAAATAATAAACTATTTATTGGTGATTGTTATGAAAAACTTTTTCTGTAGAAAAACTTACATATTTTCATTGTTGCTCAGGAAGCTATTGGATACTAAAACATGTGTATAGCATTTGCACATATTATTGACACAGCATGTCAGGTATATATGAAAACCATGTTGTAAAATGTGATATATGGTTTTCCCCAACATAAATAAAATATGATTATGGCAAATTTGTACAATCCCCTTCACAATTTATTTCCTCCCAGAGAAAACATAGGGAAGAATTTAATTAATTTTACTAAAAAAAGTACTCTAGGGTAAAGCTAATTTGTATTATAGTAACCAAAGTATTAATTTCAAGGTCATATCGAACTTCAACCGACCTTCCTTAATTTATCTCGAGTTTATTACAATTCACTAGTATTCTTTTTAATCATCTCCCAGTTTAGGTGTGCACCTGTCAGCGACACCAGCATCCTCCTCCAGTTCAGTCTGTGCGTCATTGCTCCCGCCTCACTAGTATTAAAAAAATAATATTTAATATAAATATTACAACATTATATTTAATATTAATACATCACAATAGAAAGGCCAAAGGAGAATTTGGGAAAGATTAACAAAATACGTTAATACTAAAGAGTAAAAGCACCCACATTAGCATTGAGAAGGGATATGAAAACCAAAGTTAAAATCACATTTGGAAAATTGTTCCCAATAGGTCTCAAACCTTACTGGAATTTGAATCCTGAATTTCATAAAAATGGCAACAACTTTAATGCATGTTTAAAGCTTTAGATTTCTTTATAACCCTAATTATACCTATCTTGTATTATAAACTGAACATTTTAATTCAAATTACGACTAAATTTGTATTGATTGATATATAATAACATAGGCAGAACATTTCTATCATTGATGAAGGTTTTAGTTGAATAGTTAGGGTAGGTTGAATAGTGAAATGGAGTAGGCCTATATTTATTTTTTTTCATAAAAGATAGACCGATGAAAGAAAAAGAATCTCCATAGAGTTCATACTTGGGAATTTGACTAATTACAAGGAATTGTAACATGATATTTTATATACATAAACAAGAATTAAACATACAATCTTATCATTAATAACCATGGCCAATGCTAAATACTTCAGTAGTAATAATTTATTAATTTCACACACATAGGGGTACAACTCACACCCTTAATTGAGATACTTTCTTGGCAAGATGCCTTTAAAATATCTTATGTGTGTGGGTGGAACATGCACATGCATCCGAGGATCACTACTGGCAGACAAATTCGAGCCAAAATCCCTGTCCTTCCAACGGTTAGTTTTTGAAACTATCTTTCCACCAATCAGGGCACACCCTTTCGTTGCAAGGCGAGACGCATTCCTTGTTCCGGACATTCCAACAGCCTCAGGCTGGCTATTTCTATCTCATTGCCGGTACCAAAATTCCTCTCAAATACCACCCTCTTGGTGGCAACAGCTTAGATTTTCAATAATTATCATAATCATCAACAACTCTTTCCAGCCTGTGGTCGGGTCAGTTTAGTAAAATGCCTTCGTCTTTCTATAGACTTCCACCATTCTTCCTCCTTTAATTTCTTCCATTCTTCTCCTCTCACTTGAACACTTTCTTTATCTGTTTCAATAGTAGTTGATACTATTGGCATACAATAATATTGAATGTTTCAGGTTGAACAAAAATAACCTAATACATGGAGAGGTATGGTTAATTATTAAATGTTTTTCTTTAAGTAATATTTAATCAATATGCTATGACATGATTGAATAACACAATCATCAAATTGTTATAATTTGAGGCAAGATGCGAATTTGAAATCAAACTTTTCTTTATGTTTCAGTTCAGACCATTTTATTTGTAAATGATGTATTTGTCCCACTTTACACAAAGTCTTTATCATATGAGCAATATCACCATGTCGAATATTAAAGATGATAGGACAGCTCAATATAAGTAATGAAAATACCTGTAATGTGCCATGTAAAATTGAAATTGTAAACTGACCTTTAAATATGGTAACATATTATTTAATGTTCTTTTAGCACCGGATCACTAAGTTGGCACCAAGAGATCAATCCGAAGAAGACCTTACAAGTTTATTTGAAAATTCACTTATTGTATACTAATTATTGTTCATGCTTACACCGAAATAATAATTGAGTTTTATGATGTGTTACAAATCAGACGTCTTAAAAATAAATACATTTTAATTTTAAATCTCATCCTCGTGAGTTATCTTGAATAATCAAGGAAATAAATATTAATTCTATCCCATTTCTTCACTTTATAAAAGTGATTATTATATATCAGAAACAAGAAGTTAAAAGTGCATAGTTTTAACTATACATATTAATTAATATATATAAAGATAGTCAAGGGATGGTTAACTGTTTCATATAAAGTACGGGTGATATAACTGTTTTATGAATAGTAAAAAAAAAAAAAAATTGCTTTGTTTAAAATATGTTAAAGCTATAATGTTAGGATAGCCATATAACTATGTATCACATTTAGCAGGTACTTTTTAATGTTGAGATTGAGATAAATATTTCATTATATTGTGTAAATATGGCATTGACACCAAAACTTCAATCAAATATCTGTATATTGTTTTGTTTTATAAATACTTGTTTGCTCAGTTATTATTAAACTATGAATTTTCTAAAAGTAATGTAAATTATTGAATAAATGTAGATCTTGTAGTAACATTCTTAGATATATTTCTAACACATTTATTTTCAAAGATGCTAATATTTTTAAATACCATAGCAGACTTTTTCCTGCTTCTGACATATTTGTTAGTCTAATCAGAAAGAGTAGTTTTATTATATATGATTCATATTATTATATAATCAAGGCAGTTATTTTGCGGTTAGAATTGATTGAAAACACCAATATTAGTACTTCTTTGGAGTAGATTATTGAACTTTCAAGAATTAAATTGACGAGAGCCTAGCTTATCTTTGTAGAGGTTCACTGGTTTTAAAAAAACTAATAACAAACACTATTTACTCACTCACGTGCACACACACACCATTCGTCAATCTTTCAATACACAGGCTTATCTGTGGCAGTGAAAACTCGAAGAAAACAGAGGTGTGTAAATAATATATAATTACTCATTTTATGTTTTATTATACTTTTAATCACAAAAAAATACTAAAAGAATATATTATAAATTAATATATTATTTTATGTAGTAAGCTTTGAATTTTACACCATGGCTTTTGAATTTATAGATATCAAAACAATATCAAAACATTGCCAACTAGATTATGTTATAAGCCTATATCATAATTACAATACCAAGCAATGACCTTGATGAATGATACCATTTTTAATAAGTTAGTTGTGTATTAAATGGTCTTAGATGTAGTATTATTATCATACATTGGTAGGTATTTGACTTTTACAAACGTTACTAGAACTACTCTCATACATGCATATGCCAAATTATATGTTCTGTAGCTGTAATTAATAAAATAAGTTTACATTTTTTTTATGTATACAGAAAAAAATTTAATACCTGTTCTAAACCGGATATAACCATAAATTATTTTATATATATATATATATTGTGTGTGGTTTTGTGAAAGAGAGAGAGCATTGGCAGTCCAGTCTCTTACAAAAGTGAAGCCCTAGATCATGCGACCATGAGAGAGTATATCATAAATTTAGTATTAAAACTATTATATTGTATGATACATTGTTACTATCTTGTCTATTGTGTATAATAAACTGTACTATAGAGCGGTGTTTCTCAAAGTGTGGTCCTCGAACCACTGGCAGTCCACGACGGCCCATCAGGTTGTCCTTAGGATCCCAGGAAGTTAATTAAATAATATTAATCACTTTTAATATAAAAATTTAAAAAGCAAATGATTTAATATGAAATATCCAGACTATTTCCTCGGTAGACACAAGACACGTCTAAAGGAATTCTGTACCAACCTTAAGTCAACCATTCTGAACAATTATTTAAAAAAATATATATGAGGGTTAGAGTGTTTGATATATTCAAACAACTATTACTAATTCAATGTAATTATATTTTGTTTACAACATTTAATTTAATAACTCAAGTTTAGTATTGCAAATATAGTTCTAAAAAGGAATTGCCCCAACTTCCAGGGCCTTGGTGGACCCCAGTGCGCAAAACTTTCCATTTAGTGTCCTCCATCACCAAAACTTAGAGAAACACTGATATAGAGTATGAAAGGTTGAAATGTATGATTGGTGTATTTATGAAAAACATATTAAGGAACTAACGGGTATCATACACTTAGCTAGACTTTCATGAACATATTGCATCATATCAATGATAATTAAACTTTAAAAAATGCATATTATTACTCAGTGGTATAAAATATGTGTGGCACTAATGAGAATGATCTACGCTGGTTTTCATTTGGTCACAGACATCATAAGGCTCACAATAGTCAATATTGAGGAAAAAGAGTGGATCAAGGTTCATGGTTAACCAAACATATTAGAAAAGATTGAGCTTACATGTGATTTATCTCTGAAGTTTTGCCATCATTTCTTTATGCTGACCCACTTCTTCCAAATTTATGCTCCTTATCCTCTCTTCTTGCCATAAAATGTATGAGTAAAAAAAAACTGAAATTTTATATCACAAATCCATATCATCTCTAACTTTCCACCTTGCCATATAAATTCATTTTTAAAGAAGTACTATTTGCAATTGACATTTGCTTATGAGATTTAACTCTCCAACAAAGATAATAACTTTTATACAGTGTTGGGTCCAAGCCCCATCCCCGTCAAACATTAGGAAATTAAAACTAAACTGTGATATTTCACTCTCATTAGCTGTTATTTAAATTTTCCATTTGTACTAGTCCATATTGAAAGATCTAGATTGGAAGATATAATATTTTTGGGGCATTCAATTCAAATAAATGAGTGTTATTTATAAGTAATCAAACCCTTATTCATCGCTGTGTAATCTAATTTTCAGTAACTAAATACACAAAAAATAGTAATGCAGAAGAATTAACAATTAGTACAAATCAAACATGCCACAAATACAAATCTAATGCTCATTGAAATATTTAAGTGACCCAACGAACCGAGACCTAGTGCAAACATATATTCATTGTTGACCATATTTTTTTTTGTACTTTCTAAAACTACCGCCATACTCTGATTGGACACTTTATATTTCAGCTTGACCTGCATTCATATACAATTTATAGACATGCTGTATTTGTAAATAAATTATAAATTCTGTATGTTGCAACTATTTAGAGGGCGAGTGTCTAAAACACCTGAAAATTTCGAGGAAATTTAATAAAATTTGCTGTTATATTTTTTTCTATACATTTTTTTAGAACTTTTTATTGAGCTTTGTCATATTTATCTTTAATAATTCTTGTGTCAAGAATTAAAAAGAAATGAAATAACTAGACTTTTAATTTATAGTGGTGCATATTAAATAATGGTAAAATGCATATATTCTCTTATTAAAACTTAAACAAAAATTGGGTAATTTCAAAACTAAAAATATATATCTACATTGGAAAAGCATATAAGATTATTTAGAAATGTAAAAATATACATTATTTCACCTTTATTTAATATATGTATATATATGTATATATATCCTAATGAAGTATTATTTTCTGTAATAAACTATAAAAACCACTTGTCTTTAGCTTCTAAATTAAATTGTTATTAATTTCTTTTAATCTAATACAAAAATAAAATGGGTTAGGGAAATATCATTTTTCTTATCATCAACAGTGCTAATTGTGTATATGGAATCAAAAGCTATTAAAAAAAAATTATCATTATTCTAAACATAATTTAATAAAAATATTGTTATTAAACCTATTAAATAGTTATTAATGATTTTTTCTTATATGTACTTGAAAGGCTATTTATGCTTCAATCTTTAAATTAGTAATCTAATGAGCTTGTCATTGTTTTGGGTAACATTTAAAAAAATTAAAATATTAGGTATTTAAAATATGTACTCCAAAATCAGACATATTGTGTATGTTATGAATAATTATTTTATATTGGTCATATAAATGGTAAACAAATGACTTAAACTAGAAATGGATGGTAAACTCTACACAAATTTGACTCTGCTTCAGCAGATGAGCATACGTTCAAATTTTGATTAAAAATGGATTTGAAACATAAGTTAAAAAGTGACAGCACACATTAATATTAGTATATTTTTTTAAGAAACCGATTGGTCCAGTTTGATTTTAATAGTATTGTGTAGGTAACACTATTTTAAACAATAATCTAATCTTACTAAATACAACTAAGCATACGCAGATACATACAGAAGGAAAATTTTGCACTTAAATGGCTGTTAGTATAATTTTTATGAGAACATTTAACTTGAGTATGTACTTTGTATGCACACACATCTATTCAATAATAATCTTTACTTTTACATCCATTACTGTTTCCAGCCTGTGGTCTGGGTCAATTTTTTTTTCAAACCATATATTTTTCACTATCGGCTTGCTACGCCTGTCGTAGCTTCATATGCCTTATAATCTAACTTAAGACTAGGACAGGCACAACATTCAGCCCCCAGCCGTTAATTCATCACTCTGATAGGTTAAACCTACATTTCACCAATGATACATTTTTCAATCATGCAGGGAATCGAACCAGGACCTTAGTTCAGTAGATACACTAGACATGCCACTGACTGAGCTAAGGTGTTGAGTCAATAATGATCAAATTTTAAAACGATTGTTAAATTGTAATTAGGATACACACACATACACAAACTCCATTTCATTACCTGTTTAGGTTCTACACTTATAATTAATTGGACAATGAGGGTACAATTTATGGGATATTTGCTCACATTTGTGTAGAAGGAGACTGGAAAATCTTTTAGGAAAAAAGACAAATTACCTCAGTACACCGAGCCTGGATTTGAACTTCGACCTCCTTTTCACTGGCAAATGATAATAGATGAGCTTGAAAATGACTTTAATGAAATCTCAAAATATTTAAGTTTTAGTCCTTTTTCAACAGTAAAATATATCTCACAACACTTGATAATCATTTTGAAATTATAAAACAATCAGTGTATGTAATTATTATTCTTGTGAATTAAAATATTCTGACATGTTCTCTCTTTGTGAAAAATGCTGAGTTTTAGTTGAACTTTCTCACTGGCCAAAATCAAATTATCAAAAATATATTAAATAAATAGGAAAAGTCAATAAATAATAATTTTTCTTTGCTAGAAATTGTAAAAATTTAACTCAAACCTAAGTAGAATAATTCAATTAATAGAAAATTACGGCTAAAAGTACTATTGCTAATCTTTAAATATTTGCCTTTGGTCACAATATAACTCTTACATTAGTCATTTCAAATATATATTTTTACCTCTTCTATTCCATGGTCTTTGGTTGTAGAAAATAAATTTCATGAACTGGGAAATATGTAGAAAATTGTTATTGTGCAATTGTTACTATTTTCTTTTTGGTAATTTTAGGGCAAAAAAGTCAAGTAGTGAACAGTGATTTCTGATTAAATAGAAATATGTCCAGTTTTTATGTTGTTATCTAATTAAAATCGACTTATAGTCATATAAAAGACTAAGTAGTCAATTTCGCGAAAATATTCAGTTTTGGTTTATTTCACTTATGTATGCATTCAAATGTGCTATAGTGAACTCTAAATTTTTTCTAATATTCAATTCACTTGCTATGCTTATGTGCTAAGTAAAAGTTTTCTAAAATCAAGTCTCACAAAATGTGTTTGTAGGCCTACTCACAAGCTATAGTGACTATATTATTTCATAAAGGTAAATCTAGTACAATAATGAAAATGATTTAGTGTAACATTTGTTTTTTATCCTTTTTTTAAACCTTATGGTTAGATCAGAGTATTATTTTATTTAAAATTATGATATAATTCGTGGGACTAAAAATGAACATCTTTTGAGTTCAAGCAATTATTTATTATACCAAGAAAATCAAGTAGACTGCAAACCTATTCCTAATGAATCAGATTTATGGTGCATAAACACATGTGGTAAAACACAATACTTAAGCATATACAAAAATAAAAAGCCAATTTGATTTGGTAAAAAAAAAAAGAAAATATTCACATACTTATATGAATGTTTGTTCAATTTTCATTTGAAATATCTAGTGTGGTTAAAGATCTGAGGTATAAAAAGCTAACCTATTTTTCACCTTATTGTCGTCGTCACAAATAATATAAAATATATTTGTTATAACATATTTCAAATAAATTTATTTTATATATTTTCATAATTTCATATTATATTTTTGTATTGTATTTTGGGAAGTAAAAAATATAAATCTAACATCTTCAATACGTTTATCTTTTTCCTTGTGCCCCCTTTTTTTTTTAAAAAAAGAAATTCTTTGGTTTTAGCCAGCGTCATCTTCTACAGATTCATTTTAGATAGTTTTGAATAATTTTAAAAATAAAATATGACAACTTTAAATATTAAGTCGCTCTTTAAATATTTGTAGATATCTTTAAAGTATGTAATTATTAAAATTTGTCTAATATCTTTAGACATACATGGGTGTCCACCATAAAACATCAAAATGATAGTAAAACTCACGAAGTTTCTGTTAAGTTCAGTGCACCTCCACCACACCTTTAGTGGCAAGAAAAATGTATAGTCTTTAGTCAATTTCACTGTATGTGTTTTGCAACATGTCTACTGTGATAAAGATTATGGCATTAGTTATATGCTGTCTCAAATCCATTATGCTGGTAACTTTTGTAGAGTAAACTAAATAGAAATAGTGGGGTTATGTCAGGGGAACGCAAAGGCCAGGGAATTTGACCATAATGAGCTATCAAAGGGTAGGGTATATGTTATTCAAACATTCTCAGACATCATAGCTCCAATGGGATTGGGCACTGACCTGATGAAAAATTATGGTTAGATAGCTTTAAATGGTGTGGGGCACTGTTCTGCTAATTTATGGTTGGCTTCACGATTGCTATATGTGGTAAAGAAAAGATCAGCATATCCAGGTATACCATGTCAGTGACAGCGTTTTCAGCTAATAAAAACGGTCCAACAATCAGATTGTGCATGAGACCACACCGCACATTAACTCTTGAACTGTCACGCACATGTTCTTCGAATACTTGTAGATTTTTTTATTCCCACATTTGAAATTTGTGCTGATTCACTTGCCCAGAAATGTGTTCGATAAAAAGGGTCTTATCATCGATGCAATCCAACATAACGATAGCAAATGATGATCGTTTTGGCCGGTAGGTTTAATTTCCTGCAAAATCTGTACCTTATCGACGTGAAAGAGTAATTGGCGATGAAGAACTTGATGAACCATTGACCCTTTCATTCAAAGTTCTCTTGCCTCTTGCCTAACTGACTTCCGGGGGAGTTCTTATTAATCATCTCCACACATTTTCTACAGCCTCTTCCAAGAAGCTGGGATTTCAGCCATGTCCTTTCAACATACTACCAGTCACCAAAAACTTAACACACTATTTCTTGAACGTTGGAGGATCCTTATCGACAACATGGTGGAATTGTGACCAATCTTGTTTGTGTCCACCCCCACACAACCTGTGTTCACTTGATTGGAGTCGCCATTTTAGAAAATGATTGAATTCAGTGCCAGCGTGGCTCTGAAGCACAATACAAAATTTTTTATGTGAACTTTGTTAGTCTTTTCTTCTGTTCTCTCCAAAATCACAGTTGTACAACCTTAAATGAAAAAGTAATGCACTTTTAAAATCTTGAAATTTAATGGTGGACACCTTGTATGTTATCTATTATCAATGTACATTAAATTTCAAACTAAAGCTTTAAATTAGCAATCAATTGAATTATAAATATAAATATGAAAACTTGTCTGGTGGATTGGAAATTCTCAGAGGTTCATCTATTGTTCTGTAGGTGGCAGGTAGTGCTAGTTTTGCAACGGTT
This sequence comes from Timema podura, assembly GCA_033556935.1. Taxonomy (NCBI): domain Eukaryota; kingdom Metazoa; phylum Arthropoda; class Insecta; order Phasmatodea; family Timematidae; genus Timema; species Timema podura. The sequence continues at coordinate 13,862,902 of JAVRXN010000010.1, forward strand.
AAAATTAGGCCTAGTTAATGAATATTTAGGTTGGGTGGTTTTCTTAGTCTTTTTGATACATTGATGTGCCAGTTCTCATAATCTTAACTGGGGCATAATAATAATAATAATAATAATAATAATAATAATAATTTTTTATTATTATTATTATTACTAATAATTTATTATTATTATTATTATTAATAATAATATATTATTACTAATAATTTATTATTATTATTATTATTAATAATAATATATTATTACTAATAATTTATTATTATTATTATTATTATTATTATTATTATTATTATTACTAATAATTTATTATTATTTATTATTACTATTATTATGATGCCCCAGTTAAGATTATGATGATGATGATGATGATGATGATGATGATGATAATAATAATAATAAATTATTAGTAATAATAATAATAAATTATTATTATTACTATTTCTATCAGCACCACGTCTTACTATTCGTTCAGGCTATACACACTTACGCTAATGTGTAATCGTAGGGTAATTGTGAGATGAAATAGAGGACCTACAGTTTAACGTGGGATCCGAACCACGGTGGAGGTCTGGCATTCCACAAATTCACAAGTTGTGTTTAGTGGTACAGTTTCTTTGTGAATTTTTGGAAGCATGTACAATTTTGCTGTTGGAGTTATTTGGTAAAAGAATCTGGACAATGGGTAGAGAAAGGTTTTTTTATCTTGATCTCTCTAGTGATGAATTCTAGAAGCTGTTCGACGAATTGGATAGTGGATTCATGGTCTATTTTTAGGTAAGTTTTCGCTGTTATATGGACTCTTTTCTTATGTTCCTAACAATAGACACAGTGGGGAGAAATGCGCCCTAAGTCTCGGCTGGAACTACAGTGGTGGTTGGCATGGAAACGTGAAATGCTCAATCAATCATTATAATCAATTAATATACTCCATCAGTGCCTGCAAAGACTCTCTGTGGAGACTCGGATGTCTCCTAGGCAACAATTACTCCGTTCACCAGGTCCGAATGGCCTACATGACTGGTCATGCGTTCAATATACGCAACTGGCACATGTCAACTTATAACAGCTGTTCCTAATCAGAAGTAGAAGAAGTGTCTGACCATCCTGGCCAACGGTAAGTTTGATTGTTTGATTGGCGAAGAAGACATCAATAAACACCCCCTTCTCCTCCGCCCCTTCATTAATACACTCACAAGTGTCTATAGCCGAGGATTAACCCTATGGACAAGTCTTTATACAGATATTTGTCTTGCAAAGACATTGTCAACGACTCTGCAGTGGACTAGACTGCAGATGACAGAAAGATTGAGGTTAGAATCCTGGTCGGGTGTACGGAGGGTGGTTTTTACAAAGTAGATGTTCACTCGCCCTCCATACAAATGTGGGTACACTCCCTATAAATATAACCTTCATCTTTAAAACCATCAGCATAATTAGTACACAAGCAAATAACCTGAATTAGTAGTAAAATGAAGTACTAAAAAAATTTAAAAAATTGACTTTGAGGACTGGGAAATGGTTGATCATATGAGTTATGATAGTGAAAAGTCAAGTAAGCTTTTATATATTTGTACTTTATTATTAAATTGATAAATGTGTTTTAGGGAACTAGGTCGCCCATTTTGTATAGTTTGTCAGGGGAGGCGTTCATAAACTAGGTTAAGTTTTATTTATTATTTCTATTGGGTATTTTTGTTATCTTCCTGAATTAAGCAAATAATGTTTTTAGTTTAGACTCTTCAAGTCTAATATAGTGTCCTTGTGCATGATTTGTTTTTCATTAACTTGCCCTTTTTTAGTTTAAGTATTATTTGCTTAGCTTGTTGCTAAGTAGGACTCAACGAGTCCATGATTAGATTGTTAGTTTATGTTTCATTATTATTGCTAAAGATAGCGTGCCAATTCTTTAGTTTCTATTGACTCCAAGGCATGTGTTTTGAGTTTGGCTCAAATTATGTGTTACTTATTTTTACTGTTGAAATTGTCAACTTAATGTAGGTGGAACCCTTTCCAAAGTGTGGGCGTTGAACACCACTTATGTTTGCCAAAATATTTACTGGCACGGGCACGAATCAACGTTTCATAGAAGTTATATATATAGTATTCAAACTGGCTAAAAGTTCAGTGGTTCATTGATAAATGGCATTACATACAGTAACTTCTATGAAACGTCGATTCGTGCCCGTGCCAGTAAATATTTTGGCAAACATAAGTGGTGTTCAACACCCACACTTTATATATATATATATAATATAATTGTGTGGTGTATATATATATATTAGCATCGTGTCTTACTACCCATTTAGGGTCTATACATATGTACTAATTACTCTTTGTGTGTTAGGGATGAGGCAGGTTGAATATAAAGGAAGTGTACCGCATTTGAATGGAGGGAGTGAGGGAGGGTGGAAAACAATTTAATAAAAACCACCCTCAATACACCCAATTGGAATTGAACCCTGGTCTCCCTGTCATCAACAGTCTAGTCTATTGTGAGTGTGATACATTATACCATGACCTCCAAAGTGGGTGTCTTTTACCAATTCATTTATTTTTAAGAGTTGGATTGAATCCACTATTTTACAAATACGAATCCAAATCTTGGAAAAAAATTATCAACATAAGAGGAAATATAAATATAATAGAAAATAAAATACTAACAGTAATTAAATCACCAATAAGCAGTATTAGAGCTTTAAAACAAATTTCACTTGAAAAATTGATTTTTTAAATATTTTTTTATGGATTTCAGTCATGAATCCTCGAATCTTGAATACCCTTAAGAATTCGAGGGCTCATCCCTTATATATATTTAAAATGTTGAAGCTCATCCTTTACAAAGTTAGGCCTTTTAGATTGAGATAAAGTTAGACCAGAATAAACAGTTTTAGCATATGGCCTCCATTCTTAGCCTCAAATTTGAGTCCCATAATCTAGCCACAAATGTTTAACATCATAATAATTTGGGTGAACATATTGTGTGTGTGCATGTGGATGTACCAACAATTAATTTTATTTATTTACTTGAAGTATTTAATGTGCACTTTCAGAACTGACTGATTATATCAGCATATGAGAATTTCTATGAGCGAAAATGAAAGGGCCTGATTATATCAGCATATGAGAATTTCTATGAGCGAAAATGAAAGGGCCTGATTATATCAGCATATGAGAATTTCTATGAGCGAAAATGAAAGGGCCTGATTATATCAGCATATGAGAATTTCTATGAGTGAAAATGAAAGGGCCTACTAACTTTAACAGTAAAGGTATTTTAACATACCTTTCAGTGTTATTTTACATGCCACAGGCGACAGTGACAGCTCTACTTCCTCTCCGAAGGAAGTTGTGTTACGAACTCTTATTGCTCAAGAGGAAACAAAAGTACCAACATTAACAATCACTTAAAAAATCGTTTATAATATTCTTAACATGGGCGATAGATGAGAAGGCAAACAAAATAATCAGATATCCTTCAACTTACCTTCTATCCAATAGGGCCAATATTTGTACTTTAAGGTGATTCGATCCAACAAGCTTCTCCTAGAATGAATAGGCTATAACATTTTGACAATTAATTTTTAAAATGGTTGAAGGGGGGGGGGGTGTTGTGGTGTGAAGGGGGGATAGACAGGGGAGTGGGGAAGTAAGCTGGGATTGCCAGCTCTTTGTTCCTAACAGTGTTGTCATAACACTACATCTTTTTTCTGCTAAGGAACTTCACTGTTATTTAGTAATTTAAAAAATGAATTCTCACCGGGGAGTTGTGGCATGAGTTTGAATCCTGGTTACTAAAATTATACTGAAATACTGAACTTATTACACGTGTCACAAAGTATTTATTGTACCAAATATTATTAGGCCTATATTTACACAATGTGTTATTAGAAGGAAAAAATATGTATTACTAAGTAATTTAATGAAATAATTTTAGTGGTGAAAGTTTAAGGGTTCTTTTATTATTCTTTTAGCACCAAGTCTTACTATCCGTTAGGGGTATATTCACATGTACTAACTACGCTAATTAGTTAGGGATTAAGAAAGCTGAATTCAGAGGAAGTGCACTCGTATTTGTGTAGATAGAGTGGGAACAATTTATAATAAAACTATCCTCAGTACACCAGACCGAGATCGAACCTCACCCTGTCTTTAATGGTCTAGTCTACGACGAGAGTGATGCCTTAGAAACCATGTTAGAACTGGAGCAGGTTTTAGAGTTTTCTCTATTTGTAGTAAAAAAAAGTATTACTTTTCGTTGTTATTATTATAATAGTTAACAGAGCTCATGATGGGCACCTTACAAAATGGCCAACAAACTGTAAAAGTGTTGAAATGCCATGCAGGCCAAGTGGCCTACAAGACTAGGACCAACTGGTCGACAAGATTATGCATAAGAAGACAAAGTGATCGACAGCCAACTGGTTGACCAAATAAATAAAAATATTTCAAAGCTTGAGTGTGTCAATTGATCGACACGTTTAGGACCATGTGATAAGATATACAACTGTTCGACAAGGATCTACTGGCAGAGGCGGATTTACACTATAGGCCCACTAGGCACAGGTGGCACATTTTGGATAGTATTTTTGTTTTTATATTTTTTTAATAATCATGTTTATGGTGTGTACTTGCCTGATTTTCTTTCGTAGAAATCTTTTCTTGAATACTAACTTCCGCCCCCACCCCCACAACACCTCTTTCCTCTGAGACCACCTAAAACCCTTGAAAAAAAATTGGGGGAGGGGGGATATTATAACTGCACCTAAGGGCACAACAATTTTAAATCTGCCACTGCTTACTGGTATACTAAATTCGAGATGGATTCAATGAACCAATTGACCAACAAGTTAATACATTGCAAACAACGTGTTCGACAACAAAATTGTAAACGGAAAATAACAAGTATAGTCTATAAAATATTATTTTTTATATTATTTATAGCGCTAATAAATACCCAAATTTGTGGTCACATGGTCTATTGCATAACTATTCCAATTTACTGGATTGCCAGTGTTGAGATGATTAGGGTTAGAATCCCGGTCATACATACAGAGGTATTTTCCCCCTAAAAGCTTATTCACTATCTCTCCACACAAAGGAGTGCATATTTCCTTAAATTCTACCTTTCTGATTCCTTATCCTGCGTATAGCTCAAACAGGGAGTGAGAAGCTAAGGATAAATACATCCATTTAGTGGATTTTTTTTAGCACCACGTCTTACTACCCGTACGGGTTATATGCTAATTTTGTGGATAAAAATAATCATTAGTAAAGCATCAATTTTCTAAGTGGGTCTTTTTGGGTTAACCAGTTGGCTGTCGATCATTTTGTCCACATATCCAGGAGTTCAACCGGTTGGTACAAGTCATGTCCTACTCGTGTGACCAGGCCCCGGGACAAAAACAATAGATTATGAACCAGTAGTAATAAGGCACCGGGACATCAAATAATGGAATATTATGAACCACTAGTAACAAGGCCCCAGGACATAAAACAATAAAATATTATGAACCACTGGTAACCAGACCCTGGAACATAAAACATTAGAATATTATGAAGCACTGGTAACAAGGCTCCGGGACATCAAATAATGGAATATTATAAACCACTGGTAACAAGGCCCCGGAACAACAAACGATAGTGGGTTCGAGCGGAGCCTGTGATTCAAACTAATATTCTCGGTGGATAAGTTGAATGTATGATCTAAACCCTGATTTTGATAGGAAGATCATTATTTGATGACTAGAAAAGTTACTAAAAATGGGTTCACTTAATCATACATCAAATCATGTGATCTACAGCTCTACCTTTGATAAAGGCCTATATTATAATATTTACATAAGTTATAGTCTGCATTGACTAAACTGACTACACTTTTATACCGTCAGTGCGCATGGATATTAATTAGATCATGAACGTGGGACAGATCCTGCATAGCTTAGTGCTAGAACATTGACGCGCTATGTTCCTGGGCTAACTTTTATTCTAGTGTCCAGGTGTCATTTTTCAACAAATTTAAATTAATTAAATCGTATTCTCCTCCATACGGACGTTCCTGTGATTAAAATGACTTGCAGCTTGTTTGTTGATATTCATTAGTAATTATTTAAGGAAGCCATAATTCAAACCAAAACTCTTTGTGGTGAATTTAAATGTATGATATAGTTCCTTACCAACTCCAACAAGTAGGGAGCTACTATGTCTTTAGTAAATGATATATACGCCACATATATATCTCCTACGTTTGTTATGAGTTTATTATGTATCTGGAAACATCGTAGATCAAATCTTTCACTGTTTTAAGTTTATATCGATTCTTGTTTGATTTCGCCCTTTTGTTTTATTTTCTTGGTCTTGATGCATGTTGCTTTTTAGGGTTGAATTTAGCCATGTTCAATAAACACGCAAAATTAAGCAATTTTTTGGAAAATACCTAAAGAAATGCAATACTTATATGACATTAGATATATTTTCAACCCTTTTAAGTTTTTTATATACTTTTTAATCTTCAATTTACAACAGTAATAAAAGTGAAACTCATATATTTTTAAACATTCATGAAGTTAATTGTGACATTCAGATAAACAATAGGTTTAAAATCAAGACGCGTTTTGATGTACCAAGGGATGAGTTCCTTTGACATTTTGAGTTGAAGAACAAAACTAACACAGTTTAATATTATCCATGAGCCAAATTGCTAGAGGAAGGAAAAACAGACAAAATAAATGTCACAACTCAGCACTCAGGTAGTAAGACCTAGAGCTAAAAAAAAAGCACTTAAGAGTGAGTCATTAGTTGGGGTAGCCCAATCTTCCTTGGTCGGCTGGTCTGTTATTGGTAGGTACAGTCAAAGTAACAAGTTTCAGGAAATAGACATACAAAATTTACATATGCATTGATCAATTCGGTGTCCATTATAAAATAAAAGAGGAGAGTTAGGCTAATAAACCAAACAAATTTGAAATAACGACATTATGTACGACAAAATGATATAAAATCGAAGTATCGAGTTATAAAACGAAAATTACTTGTATAAGATCAAAAGTGATGTAATTTTACAACTATTAAAAAGCTTATAAATTAAAAACTAATTTTATCTAAAATGTTGTACATATTTCATTGCATACATTTCATATGCATGTCTAGTTAAAATAAATTTAATCCCCATGCATTAACTGCTTTACCGTAAAATGGATAAAATAGTAAGTATGAATATTTATACTCGAGAACCGTAATGATTTGAAAATTAATGAGTCAATATTTATAGCTTATTATACATTTATTAAAATAATGCAATAACATTTTGATGGTCAAATGACCTTAAGGGGAAAACTCTGAAATAAATTAGAAACTCAGTTATGATATCATACACACAGGAGTGAGTTAGAAAAACGAGTGATGATGTCACAAACACTTAAAACATTAAGGATTGTTTTGTTTGGAGACGAAAATGTATCATTTGAGAAATTAATAATTAGTAAAATAACTTTTACATACAAGGTAATATTTAAAAAATATATATTTTGAACCTTAATGGCAGTTGTCATTGTAAAGCTAAGCATATTATTAGCTTGATTATGGGAGTAAACTTTTTATATCTTTTTCTATAAACAAAGTTTAAATATTATTTCAAAAAAATTTGTAAAAAACAAATACATTTAATTATTGAATAAGAAATGGTCCCCTCTCTAACCCCCTAATTTCAATGCTTTATGCCAGCGGTTCCCAAAGTGTATTCGTGAAGCATCGCCAAGTGCTCGGCAAAGAGATTGGAAAGAAAAATAATTAAAATAAATGTGACAAGATCTCAAACTCCGAATTTGTGTGGCCTTAAACTGTGTATTGGCAAGTATTGGTTAGAAATGATTTAGCCCCTGCAGCGTGCCGTGTAGCAGTGTAGATAGCAATTATCATAAAGCCAAAGTGCATGTCATGCGTCACTTCAGTCAGCTTTGCCCGCACGCACCTTCTTGGATCCATGCAAAACATCGAGAACATCGACAAAAAACACAAATTGTATGCGGTGAACCCAGAAAGTCTGACGGTGCCAGCTAACCCCATCACTGTGAAAACTTAGCCAGGCTTTCAGATATGCTTGTTAGCTTCAACACCCTTCTGGGAAGTTTCTATTGCCTATTAAAACCATGTGTTTCTTCACTCCTTCAGTCAGTTACAGTTCAGTCAGTATTCAGTCAAGAGTCGAGACAAATCAAGTTGTAGTGCAGAATTATTTATTCATGAGTGCTTTTGGATCTTTCCTCTTGAGGACGAAACATCTGCTTGTTTTTTGTTTTTTTTAGCACCTATGTAGTGATATTGATTTTCTTTCAATGGATTGCTGGCTGAAGTAGAGATCTTTACAAAAAACCTCCAGTAGCTTTGAAAGCATCAACAGCTAACGGGTATTTCCAAATATTATGTTAAATGCAATATATATTAATATATATATATATTATATATATATATATATATTTTTAATGTTGAATAATGTTTATTTATGAGGGTCTGATGGTATGAGAGCATGTGTCATTAAAACATTTAACACCTTCGAGCGCTAATAAGTAAGGAGGACCTATAAGAGATAAGGTACATAAAAACCTATATGTAAATTAAAGAGTAAATAAGTCTATGCATTTTATTCATTGTACATGGCATATTGTACATATTGTTTCAATTTTAGCAAAAACATATTTTAACTTAAGTTAATAATAAGAATCAAATAGCCAAAGCTTTTATTTATGCTTTTTAGTGAGGATTACTCCATCTAGATATCATATTCTGAAAATTTAAAAATTACACCTATGATGGACATGCGGAAATTGTCGGCTAAAAATGTGTGATTTTATTAAGATCACAAGCTATCAGATAACGCAGCCACCTTTGACTCGGTAGTTGGCTTAATGCTGCCACTTGTACAATAATTATAAATGTAAGGGATTGACTAGTCGAAGGTGGCTGCGTTATCCGATAGCTCGTGATCTTAATAAAACCACAAATTTGTAGCCGACGATTTCCGCATGTCCATTATAGACTCTGCCTTAAAATACGAGTGAAGAATGACCCTGGGCATGGGATGATTCCTGGATAGCTCAGTGGTTAGAGCATTGGCGTACCAAGCCATAGGTCCTGGGTTCGATTCACACGTCCAGGTGTCATTTTTATGTTAATAGTTTTCGAGTTTTGGCCCGTTGATTGTAATAAAGCACCAACCAATGTGATGTCACCAAATGATAAAATAAGATGGCCACTCAACAGTTAACAAGCAATGTGAGAAACATTTACATTAACAAACTTTATGCAACATTAACTTGGGGACCACAGTTCCTCGTTCAATTTGTTTTATTATTTACCTGGCCCTTTTTATAACAATTATTATTTTTTTACCAAGCAGATTCAAATATTTTTTAATTTTTGTGTTGAATAAGATGGAGCAATGGCTAGTGCTAGAATTTCTAGACAGGATGAAGAGTTTTTGGATGAATCAGCGATAACGGTAAAAAGGTAGTACCAGGATTCCTACTTGAATATTGGGCTCGTTAAGACCAGTGACAACAAATCACAGTCTGTAATTTCAGCAAAGTGTTATCAAACAGTGTGATGTTCCCGGTAAAAATGTACTGTCATTTTGAAAAGGTCCAGCCAGAATTCAAGGGCAAACCGAGTGATTTCTTCAGAACGAAGAACGATAAACCTACACAAGCCTAAAAAATTGTATCCTATCACTCAAAAAGTGTTAACGAAAAGGCTTTGATGCCATCCTACTTTGTCAGTTACCGAGTTGCTCAAGCTGGCGAAGCCCATACCATCGCTGAAAACCTAATCAAGCCTTGATAGTTAAATGTATGCTCGATAGAAAAGCCAAGAAACTAGAAAACATAGTTCCTTTGTCAAATAACACAATCTTACAACAAATTGGGGTCTTAGCAGAGGACATGAAAAGTACTTTGCTTTCATGAATAAAATGCAATAAGTTTTCACTCCAAATGGATGACTCAACGGATGTGCCCTTTGAGTATTTACAAGAGGATCTGCTTCTCTGCAAGCTGTTACCGACTAACACAAGTGGTGCTGAAATTTTCTAACTAATAGAATAATTTTTCACAGTGAGTGGCATCCCATGGGATAACTGCATTGATGTGTGTAGAGACAGTGCAAAGGCCATGACTGGGAAGACGTCCGGTGCTATCTAAAGAATAAAAAAAAAGTCAGGGAGTGAAGATGTAGCCACTGCGTCCTCCACTTCCATGCCCTTGATGTGAAAAAAATTCCACCCTCCCTAAAATAAGCTTTGGACAAAAGCGTGAAAATAATTAATTTTATCAAATCAGTACTACTAACAGGGTAGCGGGTACAAATGGGGTAGTGATGTACAATACATGGAGCTTACTTAGTGGGTGCCGCTTAGTCTCTCCTACTCAATCCTGATCTCACCGCCAAGTGGTGTATCCCGGGATTTGAGTAACCTGGCGGAGGTTGGGTTGAACCCCAACAGAAACCAGGTCAGGTGCAGACGAGCGACATGAGATCGATCAGGGGCTAAACCATCAAGCTTGGGACAAGTTCTGGCCAGTTGGCTCCCAGCTGGAAGTGAGAGGGTTGGTGATGATGAGCTAGGTCATCGCCAGCCCCCGTAGCTTCAGTGAGGGAAGGTTACCACCAAGAGAAGGTCTACCTGAGGACCTATAAGCAGCAATCCCGCTACTCAAGTGTAGTCCACGACAGGATTAGTAAACCGGTGGCCAAAACAAACCCATACTCGATAAAACATAGTAAAATGCTGGATTGGAAAAACTGTTGACAACATAAGCTAAGAATAGGGACTCAACATTGGAACACTGACTAGAAGAGAGTGTATTTGCTGGACGAGAGGAGATTGGATGTCCTGGGCCTGAGCGAGACCCAAGTGGAGAGGGAACGGTATGAGAGAAATAAGGAATGGCTTTATTCTACAATGGATGGGGGAGTGATCAAGGGAGGAGAAATGGTGTAGGCTTCGTAGATAGAGAAGAGCTACAGGCGGAGGTAGTAGGGATGAACGATAGAATAATAAAGATAACAATAAATGACAGGAAAAAAAGTGAAGGTAATACAAGTGTATGCCCCACAAGTGGGATGCCCAGCAGAAGAAAAATACAAGTTTGTGGAAGACCTAGAAAGGCATTTGGGATATGAGTGTCAGATAGTAATGGGCAATCTGAATGCAAAAGTAAGAAAAAAAAAGAGTAGGGTTTGAGGGGGTGTTAGGGAAGGATGGATGGGGAGAGAGAAACGAGGAGGGTAGATGGCTGTTGGAGTTATGTGCAAGAAATAAAATAAGAGTGGCAAACAGCTAGTACAAGTAGGAAAGAAAAAGTCATAAGATCACTAGATACAATTGAGATGGGGAGCAAAGGTCGGTGATAGACTACCTTATCATGGATTAAAAGATGAAAAGGTAGACCCCAAACATCAAGGTAATACCAAGTGTGTCCTTAGATAGTGACCACAGGGCGTTGGCGGCAGACATAAACGTATGGGAATGTAGGAGAAAGGTAGTAAGACAAGATAGAAGAATAAGGGTGTGGAGGCTGAAAAATGAGGAGGGAAGAGAGCTGTACCTAAGAAAGGCAAGAAGCTTAATACCCAAGGATGAGAGTCAAAATGTAGAGGTTAAATGGGAAAGGTTTAAGAAGAGTCTGGTGTGAGTGGCAGAGGAGGTATGTGGGAGGATAAGTAAGAAAGTGGATGGAGATACCCTGGTGGAATAACAGGTTAAAGGAAGCAGTAGAAGAGAAAAATAAAGCCATCAGAAGGTGTTTTAAGAATAGGAATGAGGAAACAGAGGAAAAATAAAGAGAGAAAAAGAAAAGAACGAAGCAAGTTGTATGGAAAGCCAGGAAGGATTGGATGAAAAAATGGACATAAATGCTGGAATGGGACTTGGAAGGAAGTAAGAGGGTGTTATATAGCCAAGTAAGAAACAAGAGGAGAGAAAAGAAAATACAAGAAGTTAGAATGATGGATGAAGAATGAAGAACGTTGAATACAAGAGAGTAATAAAATGAACTATGGATGAGATATTTTGAGAAAAGTTCAAGCCGGAAGAGGAAAGGAATGAGAGTGAAAAAGAGTAGCAGGAAGAAATAGAAAAAGAGGAGGAAACAAGGAAAAGCACTGTGTGTGGACGAACTGACTGTGGAAATGATAAGGGTAGCAGGTGAAGTACGTATACAATGGTTATACATACAGTCTGCTGAGAATGGTTTGGAAGCAGAGCAAGGTCCCGGAAGACTGGAAAAAAGGTGTTATAATAACTCTTTTCAAGACATGAGACAGGAAGAGGTGTATAAATTATAGGGGGATAACAATGATGTGCCATTGTACAAAAATATATAAGAAGATAGTGGAAAAGAATAAGAAATAAAATTAAAGGAAGGTGGAGAGAGGAACAGCATGGATTTAGGAAAATAAGTCTACAATAGACAATCTTTGCCATATAACAGCTGATGGAAAGAAGGCATATGATAGAAATAAAGTTTGGAAAACGATGGAGGAGGAAGAAGTGGAAAGAGGAGTGGTAATGAGAGTGAAAAGCATGTATAAGGTTAACAGGAGTTGTGATAAGATGAAGAGTGGAAGGACGGAGTGGTTCCAAATAAAATGATAATGGAAAAGGTCATGAACATGGTGGTAGGAAAACTCTAGGAGGAAAAAATGAAAACCATGATGTTTGCTTATGACTTGATGGTATGGGGGGAAAAGGAAGAGGAAGTACAGGAACAACTACAAGAATGGAATGAGGAAGTAAAAGAGTGTGGAATGAAATTTAGCATGTAAAAGTGTGAAGTGATGATAATTATAAAGAAGGCCTAATGAAGCTATAAGGTTGGTTGGGAAAGAGCTGAGAAAAGTACAGAACGTAAAATACTTTGGAGGCGTGATTAAGGAGAAAGGTGGAAGTAGAGAGGATTTAATGAGAAGAAGACAGCAGGGAGAGTTGTTCTATAGGTTCGTAAGAGACCTGCTAGGGTGAAGATAAGTCCCCTTGAAGTGTAAGGAAGCATTGTACAGAGCATACTTTGTACCTATTGTCACATATGCAGCAGAAACATGGACAATGAATATAAAAGAGACTAGGGAAATGGAGGCCATGGGAATGAAGTTTGTGAGAAGCATGTTAGCTGTCACGAGGTGAAACAAGATTAGGAATTAAGTTATCCAGGGAAGAGTTGGGTTAGATGGTGTAAATGAGGTAGTAGAGGAAGCAAGACTGAGATGGTATGGGCATGTAATGAGGATGGAAAAAGAGAGGATGCCAATAAAGAGATGGAAGAAGCAGATAACAGAAAGTGTTAAAGTGATTGGAGAAGATGGGAAGAAATTAAAGGAGGAAGAGTGGTGGAAGGATAGAGGAAAATGGAGGCATTTTACTAAACTGACCCGGCTGGCTGGAAACAGTTGATGATGATGATGATGATGAAATCATGACCTAGGAGTACAAGACTATTCTAAATGTTGTATGATGACAAGGGGAGTCTACATACGTCTTTACATCTTTGACTCTAAATGGGGGCTGAAGTCAGAACCTTCCTGATTGACGATTTCTTTTTGGAAGCCAGGTTGTGTGATGAGTGTTGACTTATGAAATTGGTGTATGTATTTAGCAGACTTTTTAAAATACTTAAGTTTCTCACTTCAAGGAAAAGCAATAACCGTTTTTGACGTCAGTGATAAGTACAAGTGTTTAAAAAGAAAATCCGGTTTTGGGCGGAATCAATGAAAAATTGAAATCTAGAAGCTTCCCAATGATAAAAGAATTTAGGAGAATCTCTATATTCCAACTTACCTGGAGATATCTTAAATAAGTTTCACGTTCACCTTCTAAGTTTACTTGATGGTTTCAACTATTATTTTCTGAATGAACTCCACAAAAAAATAAAATAAAACTTTTGGGTTGTAAATCCATACTCTGCTGTGCCAGAAAAACCATTCTGTCTGACATCACAGCAGTTTGAGTGCTTGAGTGATTTTACATCAGATTCTGCGATAAAAGAAAATTTTGCATCTAAGAAGTCGCTATCAGAATTTTAGTGTCAGCTAAAAGATGAATTTGAAGTTTTATTATATAAAGTGGAAACCATCCTTCTACCCTTTGCAAGAACTTACTTATGTGAATCAGGAATCTATGTTTATGTGGCTGCTAAATTCAACACATTTAACACATTGTGGAAATCAAAATAGTCTCATTCCTCTCATTAGAATTTAAGATCGCGGTCTATACTTTATCTTTTATTTTAGTGCCAAGTGACTTTTTTTTTTGCAGCTGGGAAAATGGTTTTAAATACCATATCTATGTGGGTAACATATTGTGGATTTGCAATACCTTCTTTGAATTCATTATTAAATGTGTTGCCTTTTTTTTCCTTTTTGTAGTTAAGTAAGTTCCTTATTTCTCTGAACTTAGTGGAGAAAATAATATTTTGAATGAAATAAAAACTTCATGTTTTACATGACCAAATGCTTAAAAATTTGGTTCCATCATGAATACTGCTATCATTCAGTTTAATGCCCATGTCGGTTCTAGGTGAAAATATTGTTGCCCTTATGTCAAAGACATATGCGCATATGTGCAAAATTGAATATAATTTTCTTCATTTCCTCAAAACATCAAAGTTCCAATTTTCAATGACTTTCAATGAGAAAAATTAAGCTATTTAGATCTTAAAAAAATAAATATATAAAAAATCGTGCTTTTGCTATATGATAAAATATTGACCAACATCTTTAAATATGCAGTTAGGTAAAAACAGCAAAAAAGTGCACATAGGTGTCTTTAGCATCAGGGCAATGATGGTGCTCTGTGACAAATTTCTTTCCTGAACAGTGCTATGTGACTCAAAAAGTTTGGGAAACGCTGCTTTATGCCATTTTAAATGTCTAGGCAGCCTTGATCATAAATTGTGTAAATTATTATTATTATAGTTTAGAGGCCTATTGACACAGTGATGTCATTAGGGCACACTTTACTTTTTTAATTAGTGTAGTTTTACTGCTAGGTGTGTCTTAACTTAAAAAAATTATATTCTGGTTGCAGCTAATTCAGATATTTGTAGAGCATTGAACTATATTTTTCATTTGTATTATGAGACCTCAAATAAGTAGATTACATAGTAAAGCCTAACAAATGCAATTAGTTTTTTATAAATATAATGTAAAATAAAACCTATGTTTAAAAAAAGTCCCGATTCCAATAGGCTACGATAAAAATTAATTTACACATTGTAGTTATTATTTGTTTTTATAAGTTGTGATTTTGTCCCTTGTGGTTACACCATCCCCATTAAAGTTAATTTTCTTCAAGTTTAGAGATAAATATGAAATCTAAATTACTTTTTTACATCTATTACTGTTTCCAGCCTGTGGTCAGTTTTTTTATTCAAGCTATTTAGTTTCAACTAGCGGATTTCTAGGCCTGTCATAGCTTCATATGCCTTATAATCTTATTTAAGACTAGGACAGGCACAACATCCAGTATCCGGCTGTTAATTCATCACTGTTAAAGGGTAAACCCACATTTCACCAATGATACATTTTTCAGCCATGGCAGGAATCGAACTCAGGACCCTTAGCTTAATACACAGACACTACCGACTGAGTTAAGATGTCAGATTAAATTTAAATTTAAATTAATGAGTTCTCTTTATAGAGGTCCAGGATAGTCTATGCCCATAAAAGTAAATTATTCATGATGCTATCTCCTAAGACAAAATAATCCAGAGTTAAACTAGTCCCTCATTCCGATCTACAAGAAGGTACTGTCTCAACTTTATCATTGGAACTTGGAAAGTCAGGACAATTAAACGACAAGGTAAAGTGGAAAATTTGAAGATTGAAATGGAGAGACATAAAGTGTGTATTATGGGTGTGAGTGAAGTGCATTGGAGTGACCAAGGGGATCTAGATACTGAGGAATACTACATGTACTAATCAAGAGGAAAAACTAGTGGGAAAGGTGTTACTATTGAGATGCGAAAAGTAATAAAGCAAATGGTAATTAAAGTGCAAGCATGTACACAGTTAAGGTCATTCGATAATCAGATTTACTAAGATTTGAGTCTAACCTCTTGGCAGGGAAGAGGGCATATTTTGTAAAGGATGTCAAGTTGCAATGTCTGCCCCTTCCAGCAACACCGGACAGTTAAGGAAGCCGGCATATTATGTTCTGCTAGTCAGTGTTATCTCTACAATTGGTACAGTCAATACAGGAAATGTCATAACAAGTGGAGTTTAGTTATAACTACACCAAGTACTACAAAATAAGATAAACTCAAATTATCATGGCATAAAAAGAACAGTATTTATACAACGTGTATCTAAAACATTGCATCAAACTTTGGCAGGCTATTCCTTGGGTGAAAATAGAATAATTCACATCAGCAACCTAGGGTCCATCTTAAATAATAAGGGTGGTATACACCCCTAAATATAGAGCTAAAAACAACTGTTGTGTGAAATATTATGAAAACTGCTTACGGTATTACAACGAATATTTGTATACTACTTATTGAAACCTTGATCATTAATAAATTAAATGTGCTGTTACCGTTACCCACCCCCCATTATGTAAAAAAGGGGGGGTTGTAAGACTTTATTCTGCAATAAAATATGTAAGAGTAAGTATTGTCAATTTTGACTTAAGATTACAAAACATGGAGTAAAAATTAACAAAAAAGGTGTCTTGGAGAAACTGTCTATCTTTCCCTGTTTCCGAGATAATCACACAAGTTTGAGCTCAGAGACAAATGTATCTAACACAGCTAGCAACACAGCTATACTGGCTCCCTACCTGGCAGGAATTAACACTTGTCTTTGAAATCACACATGCATAATTATCTCGGAAACGGGTAAAGCTAGACAGTTTCTTCAAGACACCATATTTTGTTAATTTTTACTCCATGTTTTGTAATCTTAAGTCAAAATCGGTAATACTTACTCTGACATATTTTATTGCAGAAAAAAGTGTTACAACCCTGTATTTTTTACATGATGTGGGTGGGTAACGGTAAAAGCACATTTAGTTTATTAATGATCAAGGTTTCAATAAGTAGTATACAAATATTCGGGTTAATACCCTAAGCAGTTTTCATAATATTTCACACAACAGACTTTTTAGCTCTATCTTTAGGGGTGTATACCGCCCTTATTATTCAAGATGGATCCTAGGTTGCTGATGTGAATTATTCTATTTTCACCCAAGGAATAGCCTGCCAAAGTTTGATGCAATGTTTTAGATACACGTTGTATATGGTTAAAAATGATGTAATTTTACCACTTTTTTACTATTTATACATTAAAAATTATTTTTATTTAACATATTATAGATATTTCATTGTGTACACCTTATATGAATATATAGTTATACTAAATTTTCGTCCCATACATTAGTAATTTTCCTTTACAATGGTACTTGAAAAGTATCAAATAGTAAGTTTGACCCCTTATAGCTCGTGAACTGTAATGATTTGAAATCCTATAGCTTATAGCTAATCACTTGTTGATACATTTTTTATCATCGAATGACCTTAAGTGCAAATACAGTGGCTATTTTGATAGTGCAAGTTTATATGCAAACCTTGGACCATGATGATAAAGCAGTGGCAGTAATTAATATACAGTTAAAGAGAAGAGATTAATTGACAAGAAGAGGAAAAATGCAAAGCACAATAATGGGTGAAGTGTTGTGGAAAAAGAAATTGCGCGTAATATAGAGTGGGCCAGCATGAAGTAGGAAAGAGGAAACATGCTTGCCGATATCTGTCAGTGGAATAGACTGGTGGTCACAAATACATGGTTCAAGAAACAAAATAGAAGACTATACACATGGAAAAGCCTAAGAGACTATATACTTGTCAAGAAACGATTCAGGAATAATGTGAAGGATGTGAAAATAAAACCATCACTGGACATTCACTCAAACACAATTTGCTGGTTTGAAAACATCTGTACTAGACTGAATAAAATCAAGATGAAAGTGAAAAAGAAGAAATGATGGGATCTAAAAAAACCCCAAAAGTGCACAAAATATAATATGGGAGAGATTAGAGGTGATATAAGTGAAAGTATAAGTGCTAAAGAAAAGTTGTAGTTATGTAGGAAAAAAAAATCTATTGGAAACACTGGTGGAGAAAGTTATTTAGATGAAACGGAAAACAAAGAAACCATGGCTCACACAAGCAATTTTCAATAATATGGCAGTAAGAAGGAAGTGAAATAATATAAACAGTTAACAAGGAAAACAAAATAATAATAGGATATTCATATTCTATAAATTGAAAAATGACACCTGGACACAGGAATAGTACCCAAGACCTTTGGCTTAGTACGCAAATGCTCTAACCATTGAGCTATCCAGGAATTGTCCCATGCTTAGTGTCATTCTTCACTCATATTTATCGCAGAGTCTATGATGGACATGCGTAAATAGCCAGTTACATATGTGTGATCAATTAAGATCAGGAGCTATCAGATAACACAGCCGTACTTGACTCTGTAGTACTTTAGATCCCTTTTATGTATGCATTTTGTGTAGTGCTAAACATGGCAGCAAAAAAATTACGTTTTTGTAAGTCACTGGGAACAAATTAGTCCTTTTATGCTCTGCTGTCGCGTTTTGTAAAACATTCCCGCATGTTCTAGAGAACGCCAGCGGCAAAAGTCACGTAACATATTCTAGGTACATCTTATGGGTCCAGTTATGCAAACGCGCCGCTTGTCTGCCATCCATTGTCTAGACATCAGTGCTGCTAACACTGCATAGTAGACAAGATTGGTTCAGTTGCATGGAGATTATTGGGATTATTGTGTCATTTGAATAATTATTTGTTCTCATTTTTATATAAAAAAAATATGGATGATTTGAATTCTGAACATTTTTTAGATGAGGTTGAGAAAAATTAAGCAATTTGGGATTCATTATTGGAGGAGTAAAAAACCAGACATATAAAGAAAGTCACTGGATGGAAAGAAGTGTTTAATGTGTTTAACCTTGCAAAAATAGTTCTAAAGAAAGTTTTCCTCTCTTCTCTTAATTTTTTTAGAGGATACAAAATGCCCTATCTTCAACTCTTGCAAAGTTGATGGGATGAACATCCCATTTTCTTTTCTGGCTTATCAACGTAATGTGATGATGTGCAAAATAGATGATGCATGAATCCATCTTTCACTCTCCAATACAAGGGCAATGGCAAAACCGGTACAATTTATCCTACCCAACTATATTTTTTATGGAGGGCAAATACTGCGTGCATAAAATGAACCTACAAAACAAAACGGCTTTTGCTGTTGTGTGTCATGTGACACTAAACTCCTGCATAAAAGGGCTCTTATGCAGCCAAATGTGCAATGAAAATTGTACAACTGCACATTTCATGATGGATTAAATAAAAAAAGCTATTATATTTGATAATTACAGTTATAGCCACTTCTAACTAAATATCAGATTCTTTAAATTGAAATATTACACCTAGACTTGGGAATCGAACCAGGGACCTTTGGCTTGTTACGCCAATGCTCTAACCACTGAGCTATCCAGCAATTGTCACGAGCTCAATGTCATTCTTCTCATATTTTTAAGTTAGAGCCTGTGATGATGTGCGGAAATTGTAGAACGGATTAAAAATAATAGTTATAATAAATCATAAAAATTAATGATAATAATGTAACTGCACGACCTAAATTGGAATGCGAGTTTGTGTAATATTGTATGTTATGAGTTGCAAATGACAAACTGAGCATTGCAGGTTGTTTTGATTATCATATAAAAACAAATAACTAGAAGAGTTCACCAAATAAGTGTTGTCAGCATCCCTTAGTCAGAAACCCGGCCAGGGGCCAGGATAAAATGTAGGGGATTCAGCCCTCATAGCTGACAAGTAAACACCAAAGCCTAGGGGTCACTCTGCCCGTTTTGGGACGACACGGGCCAGGACGCCTGGTCATCAATACTTGTCTTGAAGGCTTCCGCTCGAGCCCAGGGTACCGGGTTTCAGGAACCGTGTAGGGATCACCTAGGAGTCAGACAGGCCATAGGGAATTCCTAGCAACACCTTGTTTCATCACAAGCTTCTAAGTAATTCTCTAAGTTCTTTCATTCTAATATTACTACCAACATCACATTTGTAATAGATATAGTTGTACCAATAAACTTATTTAAGACGCAAGTTTAACATCAATCACGGGCCCACACAAATATACCTCATCACCTCCCACTTATCCTTGGCCATAGCACATCCTGACAGTCACAAAGGCCCATGTTCACAAGGTAAAGTGGAGGGTTTGGGGGGTTGTCAATAATAATTTTGAAAACAATAAAAAATTTCTTGGTCTTTAAGTGAAAATACTGTTGATGTTAGTTTAAATATAATATTGACTTCTTTTTATGTTTTGAGAAAGTATGTGTGGAGCTAATTTATCCACTTACAATATGAGATTACATAAAATAACATAAAACTCAATTACTTCTTAAATGACTATGGAATCCAAAACCTAAATTAATTTGAATTTCTGTTATTTCAAAATTTCAATGTGTCTGAGTGGGGATGAAATGGAAAAAAAATTCAACTATATAGCCAAGACAAGGTTGTTATTAGATAAAAAGGATAATGCATTTTTTTTTGTATGCTATGGTCAAGTAAGAATTCAAATAAAGTAAGACATTTAAATGGTATTTGGTAGAGTATATTTTCATTTGGTGTGACAGCTAAACTTATTTTGATTTTTATATAATTCTAAATTTTTATCTTTTATTGGTTGCAGAACTTTCAACTCATACAAAGTTATGAAAATGATCATTATGAATATTTATTTATTAATTTTATATAAAAATATTTCTTAAACAATTAATTAATGAAAAACAATTAAGAAATATATAACATTTTAAAATATAATCAAAATAAATAGTTTAATTTGAACAAAAAGCAAAATGGTGATCAGTGATTTTTAAGAAAATGTTTAATGACATTATTTAAGACTTTAAAAATGTTTAAAGTCAATTTTCTTATAAAATAAAGTTCAGAGGTACAATTTTATTGAACTTAAAAAAAACAAAAAAAAACAAAACAATAACTACATAACATATTTATAATTTGTAATACAAGTGATATAAACCAATATACAAAAAATATATAGAGATTTGTTTGTATAGAAAATGTAGTTTTAACTTCCAACAAACAAAAAAAGAAACATTGTAAATTAATACAAATTTTTCAAGCAATAAGGATAAAATAGGTTGTAAATCAATGCCTTGAAAAATAGTTTACAAGATAAGTAGTACCTACATTTGTTTACACATGTGCGCCATTTAATCTTTACAAGTTATCACAATAAATATAAAATAATAATAAATAAAACAAGATAACAGTGTTGATGGTCTTTGAAACTAGTTAAACATTAAGTTAAAAAAATAACTATAAAATAAGCACTATGGTAACTGTATTCACTGTTGTATCACAAATTTTATATTGAAATCTGCATAAACAAATACACAATCTATGCATTTAAAACAGTCAAGTCAATCAGAGAGCATGTGAACAAAACTGACAGGAAACATGCCATGCCTGGCTGGATCCTTTTCTACATAACCATACTTCCAATTCTCATCATCTGTTTGTTCATTTGTCACAATGATAACTTCCCCTTCTCTAAATGATAGCTCATCTTCATTATCTGCCTCACAATCATAGAGCGCTTGGGATCTCCGTAGGCCACCAGGAACTGGTTTAGATAGAATTGACAATGGTTGTACCTTGAACAAAGTATAATGTGAATATAAATAACATAGCTTAAAATAAATTATAGTAAATACTTATTATTTTAAAAAGAGTCTGTACATCAATGTTTTACAATATTTCATTTATTTGACATATTTAGTGTGCACTTTCTGAACCGACTGATTATATCAGCATACAAGAATTTCTATGAGCGAGAGTGAATGGGCCTAACAATTTTGCTGGGAAAGGTATTTCACATACCTTCAAGATTTTTTTGCATGCCACGATCGACAGTAGACCGACATCTTTAATTCCCCTATGAAGCAAGTTGTGCTATGGATTTTCATCGCTTAAGAAAAATCTGTCGACCCCGGTTGGGTTAAGCCCATGAACATCGGATCTTGAGGCAAGCACTTTACCTCAAGATCACCAAGGTCAACCAGTAATCCAAAAGATACTGTGACAGTTCAAAGTTCAGAAATTATAGAAATATTTTGCTAAAACAGTGCTGCTTGAACGTGTGCACGCACATGCACACAAGTAGATAACCGTAATACTTCAAGATACAAAAAATTGTAGATGAAAAAGGACACAGCATTTTTAAGAGTGAAGTGGAAAGCGCTATAAATGAGATGTGAAGAAGGAAAGCTGCTAGAGATGACAATATATCAGTTGACCTGCTGAAGGAACTGGGAAACAACAAATTAATGGCTCCAACAAAACTTATAAATAAGATCTATAGAACAGGAGAATGGCCCAAAGAATTTCTAAACTTAACCATGGTGGCTCTAAAGAAGAAACAAGGCAAGAAATGCATTGATCACAGGACCATCAGCTTCATCTCTCATGTGGGGAAGATCATGGCAAGAATTCTCGAGAGGTGACGAACAGAAAATAGAAAGTGTGATGGAAGAAGACCAATTTGGATTCAGAAAAGGGGGAAAAACCAGAGAAGCCATCGGGATGTTGAGATTAATTTCAGAGTGTGTGGTGAAAGTCAAGGAAGACTTCTACATAGTTTCATTGAATGGCAAAAGGCGTCCGATAGAGTAAAGTGAAAGAAACTGATGGAAATACTCAAGAAGATCGGCATAAACTGGAGGGAGAGAAGGCTGATTGCAAACCTGAATCTGGGACAGTGAGTGAAGGTGAGGCTGAATGATGAAGATACTAAAAGCGTAGAGATAGGAAGAAGAGTGAGGCAGGGATGTTGTTTGTCACCCTTTCTGTTTGACCTACTGGTGGAGATAAGGAGAAGATATGGAATGGAGATCAACAAAAGTTTTGGGGATTTCAAAAAATGAAGAGCCGCTGAAAATCAAAATCTAAAACAAGCAACAGTTCAAGTACCTGCAAAGTCTGATAGAGGATGCCTACAAGCACCAAGTAAACTAGTTTCTGGATCACTAAGGCCAAGGAAGCTTTCAACAAGAGGTTACTGCTGACCACTAAGTTGAGTTTGGAATCAAGGAAAAAATTGATGAAATACTTCATTTGGAGCAGAAACTTGGGCTCTCAAGAAGATGGAAAAGAAATACTTGGAGAGCTTTGAAATGTGATGCTGGAGAAGACTTGAGAAGATCAGGTGGACAAACCGCCTGACACATTAGCTCAGTCAACAATGATGCTTTACTTTACTATTGTTAATTTATATGTATGGATAATATATCAAAAGTGACAACTGAAGATCACATTTACTTGCATAATTTTTGAAGCTGTCAGATATGTCTATTATTATTAGCACCGCGTCTTACTACCCTTTCGGGTTACACGCACTTACACTAATTTGTAATGGTAGTGTGATTGTGAGATGAAATGGAGGACCTACAGTTTAACGTGGAATCCGAACCACGGATGAGGCCTGGCATTCTTACACCACTTACAACTTATACCACATAAATATTCAATCTTTCCATTATTTCTATCAGCATTAGCGTCTCTCAAAGTGTTTATTCCTCGTTCAACAATCACAGTAGCACTTTCCGATAGAAAATTACTATAAATTAAACATATATTAAAAATTCCACAAATGGAAACAATAACTATTAGACAGGAAAAAGCAAAAAAAGTCTTTAACTAAAAGTTGTCTAATATTATAATTAGTTGAAACAGTTGGAGACAGTGTGAATATTTCGATCGATGCGACAACAAAAAGAGTTTTCTATTTAAATTAAATTGCCATTAGCACATAGTAATACATAAAAAGATCTTACCTAATTAATATATATATATATATCACCGCATCACTCTAGAAATTATATATATATATATAATATATATATATATATATATATATATATATAAATATAAATCACTATATAAATATAAATCACTATATAAATAAATATATATATAATATATACATAAAAATCACTATATATCAATATATATATGTTTATCCCCGTGCTATCACTTGAGAAATTACATGTTGAGTTACAGAGAGAGAATATCACCGAGATGTGGCTGGAGAGGCGCAAAAATCAGACTGTGAGTTAAAAAACAAGCTTATGTGGGGGTCTAGGAGGGGGGGGGGGGGGGGAGTTTGAGCTAAAGAACTGATATTTGGTGCAGGTGTCCAAAAAAGTGTCACCAGAATTTTTGCAGCCACGCAAAAGTAGAGAGGGGGTAAATAGGGGAGAAAATACATACCAACTAGGGGTACCTTCCAAACAGTAATGGTTGATGCCATGTTTTCAGTCTAGTTAATAAAGAAATAGTCAACAGTAACATAATTGACCCGCCTCAGTGGCCGCATGGTCTTACACGCCACTCCCATGTTAGACTAGACTGCCAAGGACGGGGAGATTGGCGTTAGATCCTGGTCGGGTGCACCGAGTGTGGTTTTTACTAAGGGTGTACCAATGCGGATACCGATGAATCGTTATCGGGCATTAGTGCATCGGCAATCAATCATAATCGGCGATTATAATGTTGATTAATAACTTTTTAAAGTAAAATTTGAATCAAAATTTTCTTGGTAGGAGTTTAGTGATCAAAATCGCAAAAAAAAAAAAAAAAAAAAAAAAAAACTTATATTCACACTGCATCTGGGTTACAGGCTATGCAAAGATTACGTAACCTGATAAAGAAATATGAGTTCATACCGTTGATAAAACTTACAATCTCGTTCCAAATTTCGCCGGTTAGTCATAAAATATATATTTTGTATGGATACAATCTTTTTATATTAATTTCATTAACTGTTATCATTCTCTTAAGTATATTTCCCAATACTTATTAATAAATAATCGATAATCGGGATTAATCTGTATAAATAATCGTAGCATGAACAATAATTTTAAACAACAGGACTCGGTAATTAGTTTGACTGAATCGATACACCTCTAGTTTTTACTAAATGGTTTCCCCCCCTCTCTTCCTCTCTCTTCCCTTCCTCTCTCTCTTCCCTCCCTCTCTCTCCCCCTCTCTCTCTTCCCTCCCTCTCTCTCCCCCCTCTCTCTCTCCCCTCCTCTCTCTCTCTTCCTCTCTCTTTCTTTCTCTCTCTCTTTTTTATATGAAAATGTACGTGGACTTCCTCTACATTATACCTATCTCATCCTTAACCCATTAGAGGCGGCACTAAAAAAAGTAACAAACACAGATACTAGTAAAAATACTCAGTGTTTTATGTTGAGTGATTTATATAAAGACTTTATTATATTAGAGTATTCTAAATAGTAGGATATACGTCTTGAAATAATTAAGTTTAACAATATATTGAGTGATTTATATATAAACTTTATTAAATAAGAGTATTCTA
The DNA here is from genome assembly GCA_033556935.1 of Timema podura. Lineage (NCBI taxonomy): Eukaryota > Metazoa > Arthropoda > Insecta > Phasmatodea > Timematidae > Timema > Timema podura. The sequence continues at coordinate 13,888,408 of JAVRXN010000010.1, forward strand.
ACTAGTAGGATATACACCTTGATATAATTAAGTTTAACATTGAAAATAAATTATAGAACATTTTTTGTAGGAAATGTTCTAAAATACATATATGAATAGAAACCTTTTAGTCATAAGAATAATAGACAGGGTGATCTTGACTTAAAGCTCATGTTTGACACTTATTATGGACTGTAAAAAATTTTCTGTACAATTAATTGATGGGGACTTTTGATATATTATTTATAACTACTAAATGAAAACACTTCCCAAAATTCACCCAGCTCAGAATTAATCCCTAACTACAATTACATTTTGTCTAGAGTGACTGGACTAAGCCGCAGTATTAGCAAAACGCCTACAGTACCTGTTTACTAGATGTGTTAAGAAGTCTTTAAAATTAATTTTTGCTATGAACTTTCAAGATGAGAAATTGGTCCATTGTTAGCAAACCATGCACAATAGAAATTTTTCACTAATTTTCTGTCTTTATGCCTCTGTATTTAGAATTTGCTTATGTGGCTATTGAATTAAAAAATTATGCAATTTAGATTCATATAGTTAATATGAAAAAAATGTGTACTATGTTTTAAATTTTTAACTAAAATAAGGATCTTCCAACTAAATTTTCCTTTACAGCTGATTTTGGACACTTTTGCACTTCATTATTCCAAAAATACAAATATATTTTTTTTCTGTAATTAGTTAGCCTACATGTTGCAAAATAGACCGAGTGTACACTTTGTCTTACTACCTCTAGAGGCTCAACACATGCTTACACTTAATATACTGATGATGAAGGATGATTTTAGAGAAAGTGTGGAGAAAGAGTAGGAAACAATTTTGGGTAGAACAGCTCAGTACAACTGGCTGTGATTCGAACCTTGACCTGTCCATCATCAACAAACCAGACAAGTTAATACTGATGCCTTAATTTAATTATATTTCTTTATTATTTATTTTAATTTGTCGTAAGGAGAAATATGAAATTAGTATTACAAGGAACGTCCTTGGTAGAACGACGATTGATTGTTACACTTATGATGAATTCATCATAAGGGTTATACATTTTAATGGACACAAATCTATTGCATTGTGTTAACAACGGGGATAACATCTCAACCCCAATAAGAGGATAAGCTTGATAGTTTGATTTTGTTCATAGTATAGAGTAATTTAATTAAAGTTCTTGTTCCACCATTTAATTCTACTTTGATTATTTATATGTCAGTTTTTGGTTAGTGTCTTTACGTCTCTCAATTTTAGTCAAGTCTCTAATTCTTCTGGATACAATTTTTATAACTCAATACTTAATATTTTGCATTGGTTTTGTCTCAGACCTGAGGATGGCATAATACGCTGAAACATGTTGTCACGTCACCCAGCCTAAAGGCGTAACAAGCTTTTAAGGAGTGGAATCAAAACATCAGATAAGGAACGTCTCTTTAATTCAATCTTTCAAGTAACATTATAATTAGCATTTTTCAAATTAACAATTTCGTCTACACTTCTTTTATAACATCCAATATCTTATATATAAACAACTTATATTATTCAACATATCATAACTATAAAGAATGATCTGGATGCCACATCTGTTATTGCAACAATTTTGTAATTAATCCTTTTGATTGCTAACACAAGCATTTTAAACCTTTTGACCCAGATAACAAGTTCTTAATAATATTATAATCACTTATTTTAACTTTGTGGACTATGTTATTTGATATATTTTAATACAAATTTGTTTCATATGTAATTATCTCATCAGCAATTCTCATATGTGAAAGTTTCACATACTAAGTACCTGTCAAATTGCGAACTTACTATCAATCACCTTTTATTAATCTTATTAATTGTATTGTAAATGTGTAAATAGTCCTAGTTAACTTTTTTTAGGTTGGTATTGGATAAATTGATCATTCATGTGATTAGTTAGTTTTGATCCTTATTCATGTATTAACAGCTCCATTCTAGTCATTGACTATTTACATTTTTCTAGTTTCAGTAAATTCTCAAAAATATTTTATCGCTTGGTAGGATATTGCACAATTACAGTTTTACCTATTCATAAAATCAATTTGCTCTTTAACAATCTCTGAGGTGATTCTTAGGAAGACGGTTATGTATTTGTAATTGACAACAATTTTTTCTCTTTGAATAATTAATTCCTTGTTATCTCCATCAATTCATATTGTTAAATGACTTATTGATTTAATATTTTTTTTCCTCTAACAATTTCTCTTTTAATAAACTAATTCCTTATATTCATAACTTATTGTTCAAATGACTAAATAAGTGTAATAATCAATTGTCGTTCTACCAAGGACGTTCCTTGTAATACTGATGTCTTAGTTTACAGGCATATTGGTGATATTGTAAGGAAGTAACCTTTAAGAATGATGATTATCAGTTTGTATTCATGCCATATTTTTTAGATAAAACATATGGAAATATGAAAATTAAGGGACAAATTACAAAAATATTAGGATAAAATTATAAAAAGAGTCATTAATTAAAATAATGAATTTTTTTTCCTGTCAAATATGAATGTAGTTGGAAGGTGGTAAAACAATCATTAAATCAATAACATTACAAAATTTACTTGACTTACAAAATTGCATTTAAAAACCTGACCCCCATGTGTTTCAATATAAGAAAAATTGAATAATAGTTTCGAATTAAGGTAATGAAGAAGGTTTAGTGGAAATTAGATTAGTTGCCATACATCTTGTTGAAAAATGATAGTATGTGAATTAAAGAGTGAAAAAAGACATAAAAAATGATAAAAATATGAAAAGATTTAGCAAGCATGAAAAGTGATATAGAAAAGTCCACAAAACTGATAAGCCGCATTACCGAGGTGTTATGATGTTCTACCTCTTCTGCACAACTCTCCAGGCAAGATCTATCCTGTGGCTGTAAAATAGGAGAAGTACAGCTGTATGTTAGATATAAAACTTTGTGTTTATGTGTATACCAGTATTAGCGCGTTTTAACACCATTGAAAATATTTTTTAAAAATTGCCAAGAATAATATTTATATGACTAGCTTAGTTCCATTGTAGTTTAGGTTATAAGATATGGCTAAAGAGTAAGCATTCAAGTTAAGAATGTGTGCTAACTTTCATGCTAAACGAAGTGTAAATTGTGACAAAAGTAAATGTCATCAATTATGCCATTCCAAAGGGAACATAGCAATCTATGAATTTCTAATACTAAAATGTTACCACATCCTTTTATTAAATATGCCAAAATTGAATCAATATCAGGAGCTTTAAGCCACAGTCACCAGACTGGACTTTACTTGACATGACTGAAGTCCAGTGTGATTTTCCATACAATGTTTATTTATTGTCTAGGCGCCACCGTGGAGAGACTCAACTGGACTTGACATAATCTGCCGACTGGAGTCAGGTCGTGTACGTTCCCAATTGGAAAACTAGATTGAGTGTTTCCCCCACCACTCCTAAATACACTCAAGCACGTGAGCAGTTGTTTACATACCGTACGTCTACTATTTTCATATGTAAGATTTTATTTAAAGTATTTACAATTATATTTAAAGTGTCTATATTCTTATTAAAAATAAGTTTGATTTTATAAACCGTTCTAATATCATTAATATCATCTCTTCCTATTCAATAGCACTAACTCAGAGTAATCCAAAAATTCTTCATTTGAATCGGATTTAGAACTTAAATCCAATAACTTTTGCTTGGAATTCATATTTATTCTGAGAGAAATGCAGAATAAACCGAGATGTTTTAGACCAAACAGTCAACTCAAGTCTGTTCGCTGTGGAGAATATTTGCATAGTCCGGTAATGTCAAGTCAAGTCAAGTCCAGTCATGTCAAGTAAAGTCTAGTCCGGTGGCTGTGGCGCTCGGTTTATGGTTCTTTAAAATTAATAGTTTCTTTAACTTATTTGGATCTTTCATGAACATTAAAATTATGAGTATATAACCCCAATGGGTAGTAAGACGCGTTGCCGAGTATTATTGATATTAAAATTATGAGTGAAGTAGTCATTCTATATATTCAAAACATTGCTCGATATCTGCCATCAGATTAACATTCTCATCTTTCACTAAATTAGCCCTAGCTTGATAACTTTTCTTATATTCGTTAATAGCTAAATGAAGTTCCCCCATATTATTAATTTTGCTCTTTTGTTCTATCTCACTAACTTTACACTCTAAATACCCCTTTTGTTTCTGAATATGGCATTGGCTTCCTTGTTGCAATGTTAAATGTGTTTATGTTTGATTCAATAAGACTTTATAGCCAATGTAATTTCACTTCCCTCCTCTATTAATTATTAACTTTCATTGTCAAACCATGGCTTCTTCCTACATTTACTCTTCGCTTCATCCATAATATTATTCCTACTATATTCCATTGTTTCTCTGGATGAACGTTTCCTTCATTATCCTACGAGCAATCTAGGCAACAAACCTATTTAAAATTTCAATATGGTATCTCTGTCAATTTATCTACATCATATCTTTCTGGCTTGCACAACTAATTTACTCTTTAGTTACTGATTCAAATAAAACTACTAGAACTGTCAAAAGCAAATGCTCCATCAAGTCCGTTTGAAATATATATTGTGTGTGTGTGTGTGTGTATATATACATGTGTGTGTGTGTGTATGTATATATATATTAATTATTTATATATATTGTAAAACAACTATTTAAGACAAGTGTTAAAAAACATATTACTTAATAAAAGTACCATATATTTGAAAACCTTGAACAAAGCAAGAGTGAGAAAAATAGGGAAGCAAAGAATGCCAAGTGTAGGAAACACTATACAGTTAGTTATAGTCTGCCATCCTCTTTATCTGAAAGTTACACCAAAACTCTCTCTATCACCCCAAAGCGCTTCCAAAACAATAATTACAAAATAACATATGTTATTACAAATTGTGTTAGTACAAAATAAAACTAATTTTCCACTATCCCCATGTTTCACAACCTTACAAGAAGCAGAAAGATGACAAGAGGCTAAACAATATAAAACACGCCCCAATAAAGACAAGAATCATCACCAGAAAGTGCATGTTAAATAAATCATGCATAAAATAAAATAAAGAACTATCATGAGCAACTAAATTAACTCTTATTCTCATGAGCTTAATTAGATACTATCTGCATAATGAGTAGTAAGAGCAAAACAGACATAGTTCTATTGCTAAATACTAATTCCATTCCTCCAGTTAAATATTTGGGGGAGGTGTGAATAAAACGTATAAAAAAGTTCTCTTTCATGTTTGAAGATCTAAGTCTTAAAGGGATAAATTTATATTGTCACAATACATAATGAAAACTTGATATTTGATTGAATATTATGAAATATCGCTACAGAATCAGTAATATTTGTAATATTTAGTACTTGCGTACTTTAATTAAATTACCCAATTTAATATTAAGATAACTTCACCTAAGCTAAATTAACCAAATCTATCCATATATTACATAACTAAAACAAATTATCATAGTTTCATGATGTATAATCTTCTATTGAGTATTATACTGTAGTTTCATATAAACAATATTTTTTAGTAGGCCTAAGGACCAAAGTTTTCACATTTAAACATGGATTTTTTTTTTGTAAAAGGTAATTAAAACATGTTATACCCACAAATGGTCTAGTTATTTTACACTTGGTGACCAACATAACTTGTGCTACGCACATGTACGAACACAACCCCTTTTCACGACCTTAACTCGCACACGCCTTATTCACGTCTACCCACCGCCATCTCACGCACTGACTGTCCTATAGTCACCAGTCTCGCCAACCTCACGCAATAAGTTTCAGTGAGTCTCTAACACTCGGCCATCCTGTAGCACTCATCGTCCTCGATGAAGTCTGTTCACACATGTAATTTACAAATACACTGTCAATTAATCCTTAAACTATCTTATTACTAGATGATGATATATACAATGTATAGACATTGGCACACAATGTCATACTAATCACAACACTCCAGTGACAAAATCCTTTAGGTACTTGGGCCGACGCCTTTCTCGAATAGGTCGAGTCCGTGGGTTGTCATGGTCTCTTCCAGTTTCATCAACATCAGAACTGTCTGAAGATGTCACAAGACTGCTATCAGGTTTGGTTGTCTTCAGCTCCGGTCCATTTGACCTATCAACTTCTGACTCATCACTCACAGGTTCACCATCATCAATCTTGTCTTTATTACCCCATGACTTGAGTTGAGAAACGTGCGCAGTGGTGGCATAGTGCTTCTGTTTAACATCTCCTGTCAATTGACTAACTCGATAAGTGTTGCCATCTGGGAACACTTTCAACACCACAAGAGGACCTCTGTACTTTGACTGCCCCTTTGTTGGTTCGACAGTATGCACTGGTGAACGTCGCATCATCACCACTTCTCCAATGTCAAAACTTGGATGAGTATACCTTCTCTTATCAAAATATGCCTTCTGGTGGAGCTGTTCTGCCATGATTTTGTTGCGTACTGTTTCCTGTATTTCTGCGGGCGGTTGGTACATGCTGTTTCCACGTACGTCAGTGAGACTCCTAAGTGCCCCATCGTGGTGCCGAGGTCGATACCCGTTAAGTGCCTCAAAGGGTGATATTCCCGTCGTCTTGTTGATAGCAGTGTTGAGGTCACGTTCAATCTTCTTCAAACTCTTATCCCAGTCCTTTAAGTCTGCTCGCTGGGACAACACAGATATCATTGGTGTCAAGGTTCAATTCACTCGTTCTACCTGCCCATTGGCTTGGGGGTGCCTGGCAGAGTTTAGTACATGATATATTCCACGTGAAACACAAAATTCTTCAAATATATGTGAAGTGAAACACGTTCCTCGGTCACTGATTATTTTCTCAGGTAGACCACGCTCATCAAAAATGATCAAGGCACTTCAATACACTTTTGGTGGATGTATCACGCACTGCATAGAGATGCACAGATTTTGTCAGGTTATCCACGATTATAAGTAGTTCACAATTACCCTTTGAGCTTCGTGGAAAAGGTCCTAAATGATCAATGTGCACTATTTGAAAAGGACGAGTGCCTGGAGGTATTGGGTTAAGCAGCCCAGCTTTTCGTCCCCCTGGGACCTTACTCAAGAGGCACTCAAAGCAGTGAACTATATGATGCTTAACATATCGTTTCATGCCAGGAAACCAATAGTTTTCTTTTATCTTAGCAACAGTACGGTCAACTGCGAAGTGTCCAGACAAGTCATGAAATTTAAACGTAATACTTTTTCTCATCACTTTAGGGATAACAAAAAGTTTGGATGTCTGCTGATTATGTTTCTCAATTTTGCACACTTTCCCATTTACAAGTTCCAAATCAACTACCTTGTTATGCTCAGCTTTATTTCTGTGTTGTTGGGGCAATTTAAGTATGCGCATAATATCCCTTAATTCTGGATCACTATATTGCATTGCTAGTACTTGATCCTCAACAGATAGGGTTAAAAACACCTCACACCTATCACTAATCACTTCTGCCATAGTATCTTGTTCACAGCTCACTGGTGCACGGCTCATGGCATCCACGTGGGCCATCTTCTCAGCTGGTCTATGTTTTACCTCAAAGTCATATTCCTGTATAAAATTGTACCACCTAGCAATCTGTGGGTTGGTCGATCGCTTTCCATTCATGTAAACTAATGCTTGACAATCAGTCACCACTGTAAATTTAATGCCTAACAAGAATTGTCTCAAGCGGTCCATGGACCACACTATAGCCATTAATTCAAGTTTGCTTGAGTGGTAATTAGCTTCCACATCTGTAGTTTTCTTGCTCCACAGTATGTTAAGTGCATACGAGCATCTACACCTTCTTGTAGGAGCATTCCAGCCAACCCCTGAGCACTTGCATCTGTGTGTAGTTCAGTGACTGCATTAGGATCGTAAAGCTTAAGCACAGGTTCCTGGATGAGAGTAGTCCTGAGGTCTTTAAATGCCTTATTCTGCTCTTCGTCCCACATATACTGACAATCTTTCCTTAATAAGCGACTGAGTGGTTCAGCTCTTTCGGCATAGCGAGGTGTGAACCGTCTGAAGAATCCAGTGAGCCCTAGAAACCTTCTTACCTCATGGACAGAATTGGGCTTGGGAAACTCGCTGATTGCCAATAACTTACGTGCCCCGGGTTGTATGGTGCCTTCTTTAATCACAAACCCCAAGTACTCAATGGTCTTCTTCCCAAACTCGCATTTGCTTAGCTTGCATGTAAGGTGAGCCCGTCTCAAGGCTTTGAAGACCAGTCTTAATCTATCTAGCATTTCTGGCCAATGTTATGTGGGGATTAGGATGTCGTCCAAGTAGCACATCGCTATTGTATTTCGTAATCCACCTAATGCACGGTTCATCACACGCTGGAACTCGGCTGGTCCTTTAGTCAAACCAAATACCATTCTTTCAAATTGACCTGTTTCCTCTGGTGTAACGAATGCCGTCTTCTCCTTCGCCTCCTCAGTCAAAGGAATTTGTAAATATCCGTGCGCTAAGTCAAGTACTGTGAACACCTTGCTACCAGAAAGTTGTTTAAATTGGTCGTCAATGTGGGGTAATGGATATCTATCCCTTATGGTTTGTTGGTTTAGCCGTCGATAATCAACAACCAGTCTATTTTCTCCGGTTTTCTTTCTTACCAGTAGCACCGGACTCGCATATGGCGACTTAGTCTCCGTCACAATGCCGTGATCCTTCCATTCCTTGACTATTTCTCTGATAGCTTCCTTTTCTTATATGTTCGTTCGATACGGTTTGCTGCCAGGGGCCTCAACTATGTTCATTTTGGTCAAGTCAGTGCATCCTAACTCTGACAGGTTGGAAGCAAAACAATCACTAAACTCATTCACCAAATTCACTAATGAGATTATGTCTTGTTTGTTAGCACAATCATCAATAAGGAGGTCTTCTCTCCCGATAATCTTACGCGTTGAGCCATTGTCATTGATATGTTGTGTAGGCCTATATAGGTCAACATCCACTATGTTCACTAATTCACCACGACCCACACTGACATTTTTCTTCATGTACCTCTCTTCAGTACTTGTATTTATGATTTGTATGGAGAACTCCCCGTTCTCATCTGGCTTATAAACAGCGCCACCAAACATTAGCTGGCCGTCTCGAGGTACATTTGACACGACTTGAACAAAATTAATGCTATTCCCTTGCAATTTGTTTGCTGATAGTGTCCGCAGTTTAATTGGTTTATCCTTTGTCAATATTGGTAGATTTAATTTCTTGAAGGGATCTTCGTCGGCATTTCCGACAACTAAATGTTCTCTTAACTTAACAAATGCCACACTTGGCAGTTCTGTCCAAGTCCTTCCGATGATGACCTCAATACTTTGTGCATTGTCTGGGACAACCAGCATCTCCACATCACCCCCTACTGCACTATCCATAGATATATCCGAAACTATTCTACCCAATGAAGTGATCACATTTTCTGTGTTCCCAAACTCATGTAAACTCTTTTTACAAGGTTGAATTGGCAATCCAGACTTTATGGCTGCTGTGGCTTGTATTGTGCAACATGAACTGCCTGTGTCTATCAACGACATAAATGATACAGGTCCTATCTTAACTTCTTTCAGGTATTTCTCCAAATCTGCAGTTATGTTCTTCTCGGTGCTAGTGATTTGAATATGTTCTTCCACTTGCCTATTTCGATTAGTACAGAAACGCCTGGTATGGCCCTCTTGGCCACAAGCTAAACATTTTATAGGTCTTCTTGTCTCCGAGCAGTCTCGAGAAATATGTCCATATTTTTGACAATTAAAACAACGTGGCTCCCGTTTTTCATTTTGATAATACACTGAATCTGGCCGCTCATGCTTTATTTCACTTCTAGATGGTCGGCCTCTTGCTTGACCAATCTCTTGTGAGCTGGTCATGTCACTTCCGGTTTGTAGGCCAAGCCTAGGTTGCTCATTTGATCTCCACGAAACCTGTTTCCCAGGACGATCTGTAACACGTTTTGATCGCTGTGCATTCACTTCTTCGAAATCCCTTATGTCATGAAGGAGGTCATCCAGGTCCTCATGGTGTTTGCTCATGACGAGAGTACTTAATTCACGTGACCACAGGCCAATTGCAAGTTGTTTCTTAGTGTCTGTGAACTCTAATCCCAGGGCCTTACATAGCCACACTTTATCGTGAAAATAAAAATGCGTGTTTTCATTTTTGTCTTGCACACGGTTCTTCATTTGATCAAATTTTTCTGGGAGGCTTAAAGTTCCCACAAAGGTCCGTCGAAATTGACGTTCGAATTGGTCCCAACTGACTATTTCTGATAGACGGGATCGATACCAATGTTGAGCTGCACCTATGAGGTGAGTCCTAGCAGACTCTAACTTGAATGGATTCTGCCATTTATGGAGTTCTGCCATTTATGAGTTCTGCCGTGGTGTTGATTATTTGTAGCCACTCAGACGCGTTCATTCCTGATGACTCACCATCAAAATAGGGGATGGTTTTCGCTAAGTCAGGCATTATATTATAAGTTGGTTCTGGTATTTGCTGTTGTTGCGATCTCATCATTTCAAAAAGAGTTTGATCACGCTGGCGGTTACTTTCCAAAATTAGGTTCAGAACATCCTGCATAGACATAACCAAGTCCGTCTGATGTTCTGCCACTACCTCCTCATGGCTTATAGCTCCTTCCTCCAAATCGTTTTGGTCTTGCTGTTGCATTTTTTTATTTGATTTTTGAAGGGCTATTGGAAATTAAATCACAATTTGTTCATTTTCAAACACTCGTAACTCAAGATACATATATATAAATTATTTAAATGTTTTCCACGCTAGCAAGATGGCGACCACGGCGTACCCAAGTTTTCAAGTCTTATTTTATCGCTCATCATCCATGACAATTTGTTTATTATTATATATTTTTTTTTTGCAATTGCAACCCGTTAATATTACTATTTAAATTCAAGACATATACTTTAATGAAATTTACGATCGTTTATAACAAACTTAGATAATGCGTCAGGTGTTTTACGCCATTAAGCACAAGGGATACCGGTTACGCGTTTAACGAAGCAATTGATATATTTTTTTGGTGTTCATCCCACTTCTGATTTGTTATACCCACAAATGGTCTAATTATTTTACACTTGGTGATCCAACATAACTTGTGCTACGCACATATACGAACACAACCCCTTTTCACGACCTTAACTCGCACACGCCTTATTCACGTCTACCCACCGCCATCTCACGCACTGACTGTCCTGTCTCTCGCCTGTAATCACCAGTCTCGCCAACCTCACGCAATAAGTTTAGTGAGTCTCTAACAAACATAAGGTTTACTAGTTTAAAGAACCTCTTAGCTAAGGTGTAATTTGAGACCCTTTAATTACCACTACTGATGCTTCACTTTGACTCTAAGGCTATATTTTAAAAACAAACTCTAGAGATAATTTATAATAATAGGTCAAGATCTAGGATTTGTGACATGATGATTTTGGTTCAGCAGGAGCATTAGTTAAGTAACCACATTTAATAATAAATTGTTTTAAAATCATTAATTTCAAAACAATTCTAATAATAAAATATTTCTTCTTTAACATAAAACTTGTAAATTTGAAGTCTTATTATTGGATTTTAATAAACAGAAAATGTATTAGTTAAGTTTAGTTTTTACTTTGTTTAAATCAAATATGTATACCTTTTTTGGTGGAGGAGTGGAATTGTGTAAGGTCTTCACCGACTCAACATCTGAAACTATGGATAGTATGCTTTCTGTTGATCGGCCATTGGAGAGTCGTAATCCTGCCATAAGGCTAGGTGTGGGAGGTGGTGGCCCTCGTGGTCGTTGAATATTGCCACTTGTTTGTTCCAATGTTGGTGTTGGCTTAAAGGGAGGGGGTTCGCATGATGGAGTGACTAGTTTTCCCCCAGCTGTAAAAAAACAAATAAATAAGGGTGATTGGGTTTAATGACGATTATCATATATTATAACGCAATTATCAATTAGTAGACATATTTTCTAAGGAAACCCCCCTTTCACTTTTTGAGGTACATTTTATTACATAAAGAAGGGTATATGAAAGCGGTCTAAAATAAATAAAAGGGAACAAACACAATATAGCTTTAACAATCAAAAGATTGTTCATAATTTACATTGCTGCCACTATACAAAGAGGTAATGGACCTAGGTTTCATTCTATCATAATTCAAAAGAAACAATGCAATTTCCTAAATAAAAGAAAAAATGAAAGAAAAGGGAAATTGGTAAGGAATGATGTATAGCCTGAATAACAATAAATAATTTACTATAGGTGTTAAATTTATGAGTTTCTCACTGTCAGTTCTTGAAGAACTCAAATGATTTATTTCTTTACCAACATCTTCTCTGTACTACATCTGTATTAGTTATATTTACAACAAAATAATAAGGTAGACTGTCTTATAATAGTTCGGTAGAATACATGGTTAACAGGAATGCAAATAGCTAAGGTAGAAATTATTAATAAAATTAAAACTGACACAGGTTACAACCAAAACACATTTTTAAGGGAAAACTGTGACTTTTTCTCTTCTCGTCCCATATCAACAGTGAGAGACTGGTGGGACTTGGTAGCTTCAGTTTATTTTCAAATATACCACTGATTCCGCTCACTTTTTCCAGGGTCGAGACTGTCAAGTAGGATGTTTTCTTCTGTCGAGGTTGGGTTAGGCTTGGAGAGGTAAGGTTAGGCTGGGTTAGGTTAAGTTATGTTAGGTCTGGTTAAACTACCTAAACACACGAAGTGCCACTATTGCAGATAATGAGATGTTTAAAGAGATGATATATTTTCCAAATGGCTTTCATTATTTGCTTCGGAATGGGTTTCTTGGGAATGTTTGACACGAAAATTAATCCTGTATACTTTGTATTGGGTAAAAATTCAATAAAGGGTCTTTTACTGTGGAGTGATTTTTGAAAATTTGAATTTTTTTGAAAATAGTTATAGCAATTTTGCTTAAAATGGAAATGTGGGGAGCGTTTTACATAAACACGACAAAGAGAGCTGTATAAAGGGAAAAATTTGGCTATGGGTGATTTACCCACGACTTTTTTATTCATTTGAATATTTTATAAAATAGATTTCACAATTTGGTTTAAAATTGGTATTGGGAGACTATTTTACATATCAATAACAATGTATTTCCCTTGATCTGTCCTACATTCGTCCTGATTTTTGGAAGAAAATTGAAATTCTATTTATGCCAAAGCAGCATATTATCTTCAAGCTAGAAACTTTTTTTAAGTTGATACACTAATTTTATATGTCTTATATAATTGAATATTAATTAATTTTCAAACAAATAGCTATATTGTAAAGTAAGTGGTTATTTAGGAGATAGAGAATTTGACGAATTTGATAATACACCAATCAGCAGTTGAAGTATACACCCTAACTCTCCTTAAAAAATTCACTCTTTTAAAATGAATTTCAAGAAAGCCCTGCCCTCTGAGAGGTCAAAAAATATCATGAACTAGGAGTTTAAAAAAAGTACATAATAAATATTTTTGAAATACAATTTTTAAAATTATAAAATTTTTCTGTTGATTGTGTCAAGTTGAGTCCCCATCATCTGAGTTAGGGTCAAGCATTGTCTCACTTCACACTACCAGTATTTGTATGGTAAAAATGATTTATCTCTTAATTATACTTGGCTGATGTTTAATATTAACTAAATAAGTTCACAAAAGTACAATTATTTTTCAGAATTATGGTTTTTGAGCTTCTTTTGGCACAAATAATTTTGAGGTTTGTGAAGTCAGAAATTAACTGAATATATATTATTTTGAGCACAGTTGATTTTATAAAAACAACACAACTGTTTATGTTTTTGTTTTTTAAGTCATCATCATGGCTTTATTCAATTTTACAAAACTAAATAAATTAAAACTTTTTTTAATCAAAAGTGTATGAAAAATCTACAACTAAATTTATTAAACTTTTTTTTATAGCACCGCCTCTTAATACTCGTTCAGGTTCTATGCCTATGTTCTAATTAAGCTAATGAGTTAGGAATAAGGACAAGACAAAAAAATATAATTTTATATAATAAAAAAAGGAAAAATAAAATAAAAAATATTATATAATAATTTAGTAATAATACTAATAGTGGAAATGTGAATGCTAAGCTTCGATATATGCAAACACTTTCCGAGATCCCAAGAAATTCCCAGGCCCCTTTTAGACCACCGGTTCCGATTTATTCTCTGCACCTCACTCTCATAGGGCCTGCCATGGAGGAGGGTTAGGAAAACAATGTAGGGAAAACCACCCTCAATAAGTATGACAGCGATCGAGCCCTGATCTCCCAGTTATTGGAAGTTTAGTCTATTGCGAGAGTGGTGCCTTATGACACCTTAGACCATGTGATTACCGAAGTGGGTAGTAGATCTAATTATTCACAAAGAACATGCTAGTTGCTAGGGCTCTCATTCAATGTGTGACTGACTATTTGGATCCTGTAGGACCAGAGGTGGGTCAAAATACTTTAAATATTATAATTGTCAACTTCATCACATTTTAAAGAAATTTAGTACATTCATCAGTCACTTGAACACTCAATGGTATATTATGTTTTTATTCCTATGAGTCATGTTATCGTAACTTGATGTGTCCATACTTTAAAAAAAATTAGAAACTCAATATGTAGCAAAAAGAATTAGAGCTGCACTTTTGAATAATGAAATATTTCTAAAAGAGGCTTTATAATATAAAACCAATATTAAAATTAGTATTTTTTTTTCCCAAAGATTATGCAAAAAGATTGAAATATTTAATTTTACCTATGTTAGATCAATTTTGGTTTTCCCATTAAAGCCTACATCATTGACCAAACTTTCAACTCGGCTACTTAAACTAACTTATTTCTTAACATGATTTAAATTAATCTTATAGATAGAGATAACTCAGCAACATAGTGTTTTACTCTCAGTCAACTGGTCAGTTTGAATACTGACAGTATGTACACTGGGGTTGGTGTCACCACAGTGTGGTTTTCTATCCTTTCTCCAGGTAAATTCTGGTTTATTCCCTCTTAACCCATTAGCCGATCAATTTATCAATGATTTTTTTTTTTTCAATTTGACTATTTTTTTTTATTTTAAATTATAATGTAAAAACCTATTACAAAATAGCAAAAATAATAATAACCCATTATTTTGGATGTTTTTTTTTCAAAAATTCCCATTTTCGATGCGTTGTAAACAAGTACCATAAACACTTTATAACATTCACTAGATTAGAAACCACAATTCTATAAAATGTATAACTCGTGTGTAAAAAAGTTTAAAACACTTGAGTTTATAAAATATATAAAAGTTTCAATGTTAAAAAAACAAAGTGAATAAACAATCATAGATAAAGTAGAAGTAATAAACACTATAATTTGTCCCTAATAAAGGATATTGACACAGGTGTCAGAGCTCACATTACTCTAGACATCTATTAGAGAAAAATAAAACCATATGTAAAAGAAACTGGATTTCTCTGACATCTGTTGGACATTCATAGTACTAGAAACCATATTATTGTATTGAAATAACACAGCGAGAAAGATATGTCAAAGTCAGTGGATGGACATACGCCGCGAGTCACACTCGTCAAAGTCCCTGTTGTACTGTAAATCTGTGGCGAGTAGCACTCGTCATTGTCAGCGAATGGGTTCGTTTACTTTATCATTCCTGTCTCATTTGGGTTAGTTATTTGTGTTAAGCATAATATTAAAAACTAATCTTAACTGGCTTTGCTTATCTTTTCTTTCTGTAACCTAACAAAAGCAAGTATTAAATTCTGTTAAGATTCGTCATAATCAGGGCTAGGAGTGGCAGACAGCCCCCAAAAACGAGAGAAAAAAGATTATAATGGCAATAAAAGAGGCCAAAAAGAGATTGAAAAGAGACAAAGCGTCAAATGCTTAATAAGGTCAAATTTTTGCTGCTCAATGTTTTCGCACCTATATATATATTTTAATAATCCCCAACCAAAAAGGGTGGCTTGATACCAGAAACTCGACGATTAAGAATACAGTTTTCCTCTCAAGACTCTAGTATGTAAAATTATGTCCAAAGTTTCAGCGTACAGTGCTGGGATAGCAAAACTGTTAAAGCATACGTATACAACAAGCTGCATAGGAGTTAGGCGCGTGGTGTGGGGGTTACATGGTTTATCATCTGGTGTTTTAGGCTAAGTTTCATTTGTTTCTGGTCCTCGATGAAGTAATTATTAAATAAAAATAGTCATTGGGCTACTTTTTATCAAATGCAATGATAATTTTTGAGAATCCAAAGCACAGGTATAACAATATTATTATTTTTCAACTTTGACAAAAAAAAAATCATGTAGAGCGCTAACGTTTGTTCCTGAAAAAGATAGAAAAACTGATAGATACAAATATTATTTACAATTAAAATAAAAAAAAGAAATTTTCGGTTTTTTGGAAAAGAAGGCAGCGTTCAAAATTTTTTTTTATCTAAAGTTTTTCAAAGAGTTTCCAATTTTTAGTTTCACACAGTTTTAATGACCTCCAACATACCCTGAGCAACACTAACTTCCTGCAAATTCCCCTTCTGTATTGCTCTCTTCAATCGTTCATTGGCTTCTTTGAACAGACATCAGATGCTTCAGAAGTTGCCTGATTATCTTTTTTCGTCTGTGATATCTTACTTTTCTAACTAGTAAATTTTTTTCCTGGACTCATAATTTAAAATGTTAATTTCTTGAGCACTAGAAGGCACAAAAAAGGAGAGCAAAGAGACTTATTCTGTAAAAAAGATACTATAAGAGACTAGCCCCCCAAAAAGAGACTAAAAGCTAAATAAGAGGCCGGCTCCTAGACCTGCATAATATATAGTACCGATAAAAATAACAAAATTATAAATAATTTTTAATCTAAAAAGCACCATACATATAGCCTGATTTTCTTGTAAAGAATCTTCTGAAATGCCTTTTTTTCCTACTAATAATAATAATATTTTAGCACCGCGTCTTACTACCCGTTCGGGTTATACGCCTTTTCCTACTAGAATCATGTCTTATAGTATGATACTGGTAAGTTAAAGGAACTTCTAGATGGTTCTTTGTAAGAAAATTGGGCTGTAATTCGCTCCCGCCAAAATATTTGTTTACAGAAACAGTAGGTAATTGCTTGAAATAAACAAAATGCTAACCTGCAAACAAATTGTTTTATCTCTAACAATCCCTATTTACAATTTTAGAATTTAAATATTTGTTTTTTGTCCACCTATACTACCTGTCAAGACTATTAACATATTTAGTCTAGTAATGTAGGGACGAGGAAGATAGAGTTTAGAGAGAATGTGTCCCAATTATTTTACTCCAGTAGGGCCACCAAATTACCTAAAATTGGTTTTAATTTGTTCAATTATTTGAACTTCGCTTGTACTAATATGAGTCCGAGCATGAACATTTGTGCTGTAAAAATAGAACTTATGAAAAACATTTTAATTTGAAGTGTCAACTTTAGTTCAAGTTAACTTGCCTCATATTGAAAAGCATACACTGTCTTCATTCATTTTTCTTCTCCAAGGCTGTACTTTTTATTTATTTTTTGAAAGCTGAAATCTTCTTGACCAGTTTCAAAATGTGCATTTTGCCTCCCTACAGGGAGAGATTCAAAACATTTAACTTTTCAAATATATCACATAATAATGCTGGTTTTACCAAAAAATCTTTTTCCACGAAGTGTTTGGTATACTCGTGTTTCCTCTTCAAGAAAAGTGTACATTTCATGCCGTAATTCAAATGTACGGGACAATACATTGCCATGAGAGAGCCATCACAAGGGGAAGTAGAACAACAAAGACATGTATTTCACTCCCAAGTCCTTAAACAATTTTTTGAAAAACCCTGCTTACATTGGTCGAGTTTTAATAAAGTTTACCACACTCGCCACACATTCTATGACCAGATTTGGTGGAAGACTCAGATACTTTGATACAAGTGCTTCTCTGTGAATGATGCATTGGGTCCACAGTGAATCCGGATTTTTGCTTTGAATAAGCGCCTGCAATCCTCCATAATGGCTGGACATCGAATGACCACCATCAGTACAGACACTGATGCACTTTATCCACTCCAAATTATTTTCAACAATAAATGTGTCCAGGATCTCGAACAAGTCTTGAACCTTTGTACTTGCAGTGATACTTTTACCAAAAAAAAAAAAGCTCTTCCACAATGTCATTTTAATCTATGAACAGTACAAAGCAAATCAAATATACATCCTTATTACTGTCCATGGCCTCATCCAGCTGCAACCCAAATTCCTTCCCTTTTAATTTTTCAATTAATTGATCATTGAGATCATTTAGCATGTGCTGAATTCTGTGACTGATAGTAGTATTATTAGACAGAGGCACCTTTGAAAGCAGTTTCCCCGCAGACTCACCAATCATATGTTAACCAAATCTACAGCAGCCGGTAGAATGTTGTTTTGTGATAGTATGGGGCTTTTTACACTTTTCAACTCTATATGCAACCTTGTATGATACTAGCAAAGCATTACTTGGTATTGATACCGGCTGAGAAAAGGTACCTTTTGTTGTTTTAATTCTTTTAACTTTCTGGTGAAATAGTGGCCAGGTTTACAAACTATGTTTTGATGATTAGTTTCTAAATGGTGATTAAGATTACTTGGAAGCATGCACTCTGGTGCCAAAACTTTTATACACAATACACACTGCGGTCTCTCTTCATTGTTGACCTCTGTTGATGTAAAACCAAAATCCAAATAACCGTCATCGTATTTAAGAAATTTCCGCTTCTTCACACACCCACCACACGTAACTCAAGTTGGCCCGCCACATTGCTGAAAATAAATTTTTTTTGTTCAATCGTTTGTGCTCTATTTGTGCTCATATGTGCCCGAACATGAACATTTGTGCTGTGAAACTGGCCCCTTTAGAAAATATTTAATGTGGCGGGCTAACTTGAGCTCAAGCTAGCCCGCCACATATTGAAAAACACAACATAACAAAAATTTATTTATGTCACTCCAATGTGCTCCGTTTGTGCTCATATGTGCCCGAAAATGAACATTTTTGCTTTAAAATTAGGCATTCTAGAGAATATTTAATGTGGCGGGCTAACTTGAGTCTTCCCTATACCTTAACCTGTAGAAAAATTGAGTTCAAGCTGGCCCGCCACATTTTGAGATATCTTTGTAAAAAAATTCTGTTTTCACCATTCGTTTAAGCTTCGTTTGTGCTCATATGTGCCCGAAAATGAACATTTGTGCTGTGAAACTGGCCCCTTTAGAAAATATTTAATGTGGCGGGCCAACTTGAGCTCAAGCTAGCCCGCCACATATTGAAAAACACAACATAACAAAAATTTATTTATGTCTCTCCAATGTGCTCGTTTCGTGCTCATATTTTCCCGAAAATGAACATTTTTGCTTTAAAATTAGGCATTCTAAAGAATATTTAATGTGGCGGGCTAACTTGATTCTTCCCTATACCTTAAAATGTAGAAAAATTGAGTTCAAGCTGGCCCGCCACATTTTGAGATATCTATGTAACAAAATTCTGTTTTCACCATTCGTTTAAGCTTCGTTTGTGCTCATATGTGCCCGAAAATGAACATTTGTACTGTGAAACTGGCCCCTTTAGAAAATATTTAATGTGGCGGGCTAAGTTGAGCCTTCCCTATACCATAACATGTAGAAAAATTGAGTTCAAGCTGGCCCGCCACATTTTGAAAAATCAAAGTATCAAAATTCTGTTTTTGCCATTCGTTTGTGCTCATATTTGCCAAAACATGAACTTTTGTGCTGTGAAACTAGGCTTTTTAGATAACATTTAATGAATGTGACTCACCTTGAGCTCAAGCTAGCTCGCCACACATTGAAAAATAAAACATAACAAAATTCCGTTTTCAACATTCGTTTGTGCTTATATGTGCCCAAACATTAACATTTTTCTAAAAAATTAAGCGTTTTAAAGAATTTTTTATGTGGCAAAGCATCATTGTGTTGATGCACAAACCTATACAGTAAAGGACTTGTCGAAATATTAATAATAATAATAATAATAATAATAATAATAATAATTATTATTATTATTATTATTATTATTATTATTGTTTTTATAATTATAATTATAATATAGCCTATGTGAATCCATCGTTTTAAATTTCTAATCAAATCTTGACTAATTTACTAGAATCTTAAATGAATCTTAGGTTTAAAAAAAAATAGAATCGAGTCCGAATCTATTGCTAAATCTATTTTACCTAGTCGAATCCTAGTCGAATCCTAGTCGAATCATAGGCTTGTAAATATTGGATTAAATTTTTTAAGTCTAAGATCATATCTGAATCATATACTTTATTTTATGTCTATGCCTACTATGATAATGCTTCAAAACGAATCTATTTGGAATATATTACTTTGTTAATCTTTTTAACACAATCCGATAATAAACTATTAAAATAAATGGTACGGCGCACCGCACAGACTTTCTCTCTCTTTCTATAAACTCGTAAGATTTATGAACGGAATAATGTACATTGTATCATCACCACTCCACATAAGAACACGCATAAAATAATATACAATGATATATAATCAATGAGAAAATAGGCTCATCTTTGTCTACCTAAGAACATTTCAAACAGTTTAATGTCTTCCACAAGGGTCAACACTTCGTATTAAAATTTCGATTTCTGGTTAAAATTTTAACATTTTATAAGGTGTTGCACATCTTCAAGTCATCGCATTGATATTTAATTATTCATTTATACATTTTGACCAATAAAAAATGTAAATATTGACTATTGAGTCTAAAATGGAGATAGATCATTGCTATGCAAACATTTCTCCTAAGAGATTTAAGGAAAAATAACATACTTTTTTAGATACTTATATTTAATTACTCTATGGCATTGGAGAATTATTGCGTTAAGACTTAAGTAGTATATGTTTACAACTAAAGCTCACAAAATTGTATTAATATATTTGCAAATATCTAAGAAACTGTTGCTTTTATAAAAATATATGTCAAATAAAAGTTTTTTATTTCTAATAGTCCTACAATTTTGCAATGATAAGTTGTTTAGTTTCTCCAATAGTTGTGGAGATACGGAAATTAACGCTTCTGTAATGTACCCTAAAAATCATTTTCATAGGAAAATGAAAATAGCCAGTTTATTTATAATCTTAATCAACTCCTAGATACGAATTTTAATCAAAATCGTTTGAGCAGATTTCGAGAAAACAAAATTTTTCTCTTTTCGCCCTTCAGTAAACTACCCTTAGTTTTAAGTTTTTATAGACACACAGACAGACGGCATTACAAAGACTATTTTTTAGGGTTCGGGGGGTCATGAGACGTCGACATACATCAACATTTCAGGTTAGTTTTTTTTACGGTCGCAATACTTAAGCTTTAACGTCCAAAAAGTTAAAAAACTCATATAATTGCGTATAGATTGAAAGTTATTGATTTTATAAAAATATGTTTCGGATAAAATATCTGTATTATAAATATATATACATATTTGTAATGCTAAGTAATTTCATATCTCAAATAGTTTCGGAGCTATTTAAAAAAATGTTAATTGACGCATCAGACCGGAGCCCTTAAAGCCATTTTGCCGAAATATTGAGGGTAGCCATTTTGTTTGTAATATTTATCAATGTTTATAAATGAAATTTAATCAAAATCGTTGGAGCCGATTTTGAGAAAATCGACTTTTTCTCTTTTTTCCCTTCAGTAAACTACCCTTAATTTTAAGTTTTAATAGACACACAGACAGACGGCATTGCAAAGACTATTTTTTAGGGTTCGGGGGGTCATGAGACGTCGAAATCCATCAACATTTCAGGTTAGTTTTTTTTACGATCGCAATACTTAAGCTTTAATGTCCAAAAAGCTAAAAATATATATAATTGCGTATAGATTGAAAATTATTGATTTTATAAAAATATGTTTCGAATAAAATATTTGTATTATAAATATATATACATATTTGTAATGCTAAGTAATTTCATATTTCAAATAGTTTCGGAGCTATTATAAAAAATGTTAATTTACGCATCAGACCGGAGCCCTTAAAGCCATTTTGCCGAAATATTGAGAGTAGCCATTTTGTTTGGAATATTTATTAATGTTCATAAATGAAATTTAATCAAAATCGTTAGAGCCGATTTTGAGAAAATGGACTTTTTCTCTTTTTTCCCTTCAGTAAACTACCCTTAATTTTAGGGTTAGATAATCCATTTCCAAGAATCCTTCGGGGCTACCCTATGAAAACCCTAGATACCAAGTGTTAGCCTGATCAGTAAAATAGTTTAGGCTCTAGTTGGAGGTACAGATAGACAGACAGACGGAAATTCAAAAACCACTTTTTCGGATTCGGGGAGTCATGAAACGTCGAGATTCATCAAATCTTGAGTTCGATTTTTTTTGACGATCACAAAACTTTATCTACCTGTAAGATAGCGAGAAAGTAAATATTGGTAATTTTAGATTTTAAAACGGAATTCTGGGAAATTGAGATGTGGGGATCTATAACCAGAATAAACTTTTGAGATAAGTTAGAGAGAACATTCCAAATAACAAAATTAATCTTATAATTTGAAACTTCTCAAAGTGAATAGGACATTTGGGATTGGAGGGGTTCTAAATTTACAAAACTATTAGAAGCAACTACTTCTAATTATGGTAGAAAACTGATATTCAGCAGGCCGGTAAAGATACCACTCCAAATAAGTATAGAATTATGTAAATTTTAACAGGAAATAAGGGGGTAAGTGGCGTACAAAACTTTTAGGTATGGTAGGAAATTTAAATTTGGGAGGCAGGTAGAAGTACAACTCTAGATAACCAAATAAATCTTAACATTTGAGATTCATAAGAGGGAGTTAGAGAAATGAGGTGGACAGACAGTGAAGGGGGTAGGGTTTCCAAAATTATAAGACCTACTACTCACAGTATTAGAATATTGACATTTGTCAGACACGTTTAAAACTTAATAAATTTCTTAATTATTGAATTTTAAAATGGAGTGGAAAATGGGGAGGGCAGGTTCCATTAAAATTCCAAAACCGCATATAAAAACAATTTTTGAGGGGGTAAAAAATTGAAATTTTACAAGTATATTAATAGATCTTCCCGTATATCAAAATTACGTCCGAACATTATTATCGATGTGGTTAAGTTTAAATTGGGTAGACAAGTAAATAGACCATATAAAATAACCAAATAATTCTTAAAATTTCAAATTGGAAATGTGGGAACTGAAGAGGGGCGGAGGAGTGAACCGATATATTTCCAAAAGAATTAGAAAATTTACTTTTTGGCATGGGAGGAAATTCAAATTGACCAACGTGGTAAGAGGACCACCCCAAATAATCATAGATGTTGGAAAGTTTTGAATTTAAAAATCAGGTTATGGTATTCATGGGGTGGAGGTGGAGAGAGGAGGTGAGTGAGGTGTCCTATTAATTTCCTAGATTAATAAAAAACAGTTTCAAAATGGTGGAAATCTTTATAAACTAATGCCAATCTAGAATCGACTTAAATATTTAAATAAACAAATTTTGGTGACATAACTTGAGGAACATAATTCTCTTTAGGAAATCATGATGCTTAATAATATCATATGTTTCAATAAAAAAATTGATCAAATCATTTAAATTATATTATTATCGTGCTTATAAAATAGTGCCATGCTATAATCACATAATTAACATTTGAAACAATTAATAGCATTTTAAATATATGGAGGGGCAGCTTGAACTCAAGTTTACTTACAGGTTACTCTATAGGGAAGACTCAAGTTAGCCCGCCACATTAAATGTTCTCTAGAATGCCTAATTTTAAAGCCAAAATGTTCATTTTCGGGCACATATGAGCACAAACGAAACTTAAACGAATGGTGAAAACAGAATTTTTTTACATAGATATCTCAAAATGTGGCGGGCCAGCTTGAACTCAATTTTTCTACAGGTTAAGGTATAGGGAAGACTCAAGTTAGCCCGCCACATTAAATGTTCTCTAGAATGCCTAATTTTAAAGAAAAAATGTTCATTTTCGGGCACATATGAGCACAAACGAAGCTTAAACGAATGGTGAAAACAGAATTTTGTTATATAGATATCTCAAAATGTGGCGGGCCAGCTTGAACTCAATTTTTCTACAGGTTAAGGTATAGGGAAGACTCAAGTTGGCCCGCCACATTAAATATTTTCTAAAAGGGCCAGTTTCACAGCACAAATGTTCATGTTCGGGCACATATGAGCACAAATATAGCACAAACGATTGAACAAAAAAAATTTTATTTTCAGCAATGTGGCGGGCCAACTTGAGTTACGTACCCACCACTGGTTTGTGGTGCGTCCTTGGAGACAGCTATTTATATACAAACATCAAGTACCGATAAAGTTTGATAAATAACTAGAACAATCCATTCACTATATTCAAATTTATGTACTGAGTGACCTAAAGTCTGTTCATCGTAGGAATTGTTTTCTGAAAGGCCTTTTTCCCTACCAGAAAGCTTTTATATAGTAGGATTTTGGTAGGAAAAAAGACCTTTCAGAGAGTAATTCCTACCGTGAATGCAGTATACGTCTGTTCACGCAATGGGCTGAGAAACAACTGCCTTCTAGACTTCTTTATTCTAGAACAATCTAGAGTTGTTAAACGACTCTATTAAAAGTCTGACATTGAACACCATCTATTTTTACTCTTGAGAAGTTAAACAGTTAGTGGTTTACAGTGTCTGTTAGATGTCCTTCCTAAAATTGCATCAACACATTAATGGTCCGATTCTAAAGCCACGTGGGCTGTAATTTCATTGAAAATATTGGAATATTTTGTGGCACACAGTTTGGAAACCATCGCCTTAGACCGTTCAGCTGCTTAAGTGGGTTACTTCAGTGGTTATTTCGTGGTGCAGAGTTTGGGAACCAATGCCTTTGACCATTTGGCCACTTAAGCGAGTTACCTCAGTGGTTATTTCGTGGTGCAGAGTTTGGGAACCAATGCCTTTGACCATTTGGCCACTTAAGCGAGTTACCTTAGTGGTTATTTCGTGGTGCAGAGTTTGGGAACCAATGCCTTTGATCATTTGGCCACTTAAGCGAGTTACCTCAGTGGTAATTATGTTGATTTTTTTAAAAACAGTAGAATCAAATGAGGGATAGCTTAGGTGACTTAGATTAGTATTTATGTAATAGCTACTCATGTTCAGTAGGAAAAAAAAAGTATATTGTATTTACATTAAATTGAGGTACTATCACTAAACATTAGTATAAATTATATGGATATATTCTGCTAACAAATTAAAAAACTTTTTTATGTATAATAATATTTAATATATGATAATTTCAATAATAGTTATATTTTCAGGAGGATTAATATTTAGGTCAATAAGTTTATATTTCTTCAAATGAATGTTATCTGGAAGATTACACACACTCATTAGATTGGTTTCTTTTTATGTCGCTCTGTCCACTCCTCCTCCTCCTAGGTATTGATGAAATTGACTGGTGTTTTGCTTTCCCTTTCTTCAAATTATATAGGATTTGGACTTTTTTATGATCCAGTTTATTTTGATCATGCTAATACCAATAAGTATTTTTTATGCTTAAATATTAGAGTGACAACAAAAATTATAGAAATATTAATATGACTTGTATTCCATATAATATAAGATGCCACAAACATGAAGTGAAAAATTAATAAAACTGAAGTAATGTTAGTTAATAAAATAAATTTGCACTAATTTAACAAATTAAGGTGTTGAGGGAAAGCAGGGAATGTCCCATTTTTGGTAAAATTGAACTGCTGATGCCATCTAGTGGCTCTTTCTGAATACTATATATATTTCAGGTTGGGGAAAAAAACATGCCATACCCTAGAATAAGAGATTTTAAAATAGGCATGTTGGTAAAAGTAATTGAATGTCCACATGAGAAAGGGAGAAAGCAGGGGTTGTCCATATTGTGTTTGATGACTTGACAGAGCTCAGTCTAGAGAATTTTGGTGTGATGGTTAATGGATTTAAGGCTGGAATGTTCCAACTCTGTTATTTAGTGTGTTTTTTCAGTTTAAAAGTTGAAAAAATGAATGAGATGATAAACAGTTTTGTCTTTAACCATTGTATTAAAAAGGTAGGATTAGCCACTATGCAATTTTTAATAATATCAACAGTATGACTTCACACAATGAAATGAACTCTTATTTAAATAGCTTAATGGCCAGTCAACTAATACAAAAATGTAAAATAAGGAATGCAGAACCCACTGCAAAGCCTATGCAGTAGTGTAAAAACTGAATATGCCACAAAAACATTCCTAACTTTTTACAGTTTTTCATATAAACTAGAGGAAATTTAAAATATTTATAAAAAGAGTCACCCGACTGCTTTTTAACATGTATGTGACCACAATGTCTCCTTTAAGCTAGACAAAGTCAGTAGAGTAGTAAATAATTAAACTAAATGTTAATATATTATAGTTTATATTTACTGGTATAACCAATAATTTACATAAAATTATTATTTTCAAATAATTTAAATAAATTTACATGAACCCCCATTTTATAAGTTAAAAAAAAAAATGGGGATTCATGTATTAAGACCTACACACTCATCAGGAAATTGTAGTTCTCAAAGTTCACAATTAAAACACAACAAAACACATAATTATGTAATTTTCAGAGTAAATGTGAGCACATAGTCCAGTCTGTGTTTTACTCTTTTCTGCTGAAGAAGCGGACTTATGTGCCACAAAAATTACATAATTATGTGTTTTGTTGTGTTTTAGCTGTGAACTTTGACGTCTACAGTTTTCTGGCCTTGCCTTTCTATCCTCCTTTAAATACAACTCAAATAATTAATTCTAACATATAATTCCTAATTAAATTCACTTCCTTACATTCTGAGATTTAACTTAAATTTATTTCAAACATACTTCTAAGACATATTAATTCCAAAATTTGCCTGATTTTAGTATAGAAAAATGAATTATCTGTCCTTAGGATAAAGTTTCTTACCAAACTTAGAGATATTTTAAGAAAAGATTTTAAAATCTGTTTTGGCTATCCAAGGAGTCGTACATGTAGTCAATGTGATTAATATACGAAGATGATTAAAATTTTTACATATGAACCTAACAAGGCAAGAACTTAATAAGGCCCAAAAATTAATTATTCTCAAGGCTATCACCAAGAATTATGCAAAAAATATTTTTATTCTGTAATATTACTTCCAAAGTAGCAAAGATATTTATTATAGAAG
The DNA here is from genome assembly GCA_033556935.1 of Timema podura. Lineage (NCBI taxonomy): Eukaryota > Metazoa > Arthropoda > Insecta > Phasmatodea > Timematidae > Timema > Timema podura. Next base: position 13,915,680 of record JAVRXN010000010.1, read on the forward strand.
TCAGCTTTTGTTGAACACCTTCAATATACACATGTCACATGGAAAATAATTTTACACTCAACCAGAATGCATTGCTAAATAGGGTTATGATTAAGTGTGTTCTTTTTTGTTTGAACTAAATGGGATTTTTCTTCAACAATTTGTAGAACATTTCCATATTTTGTTGCAATGTGGCGAATGGACCATACAACAACTGTACACTTGTATGTTTCAAACACTATATGATAAGTTTTGTGAAGATAGTGAAATAAATTAAATAAATTCATGTCATGTTCCCAGCTCGAGAGCATTCTTAGTTGGAATATATAAGAATCAAGGACAAATTGATATCAAGAAATAAATTGGAGGTACCGGGAGAAAAACAATGAAAATAGTCGGAACAGACCAATGCCATTTCAAGTTATTTCTGTCAAGCTTTCTCTTGTTAAAAAAAAGATGTGAATTTTTCAAAGACCAGTTGCTATACTGAAAATGAAAGACCCTCTAAGTACAATTTTTTTATCCACATTATAGAATGCACAGGAGAAAAAATACTCTGGAAAAATGATTATGAACATTGTTCACCCAACCTCACAATCTCAACATCCAAAGCCAATACTTTTTTTTATGTCTATCCTGAATTTAAATTGCCTACTTTGAGCCAATTACTATCAATGTGGAATGGTACAAAGCTATTTAATTTATGTTTAAATTTGGTGACTATCAAAGACAGTACCGATAAGGACTTTTTTCACTAATCTAAATCATGATAAAAAAACAAAGATGTTGCCCCGAATGGGATAGCCTGGAATAAAGAGTCAAGTACCAGTACATGTGCACCAAAATTAATAAGTTTTAATTGATGCAAAAACTTTTTATATTTTAATTAATGTTTTCTTAAAAATAATATTTATTGGTACTTAATTCAATAAACCTTTTTTTTTTTTGTCCTTCATAGTAAAGACTTATCTTTAAAATATTAATTATCTCAAAACTACTAAGTGGACTTTGTGTTCCCCTAGACCCCCTTCATCACCTTCCTACTGTTTCAATTCATATGAAAGGACAGAATTGAACTATAAATGAGTGACATTTAATCAAAATTACAATAGCTTTTTAGAAAAAATCAACTTATCTGTTAGTTGATTTTGGCTAATTACACTCAATATTTGTCAATTACTTGCATATGATGGATAAATACACAATGATGAACACGAAAAAAAATATTGCAAGGTAGTTTAGTGTTAGGCAAAGTAGAGCGAAAGAAATTATGCCCAGAACTACTTTTGAGGAATTATAGATGAATTAAAGACCCAATGAATTATTTATAAAACTAACCATCTGTATTATCACTTTTTCTATAGACCAATGTTTCTCAAACTTTTCCAGATTAACACTTGATATATGTGGACCACCCACCTTAATATACTTATCTGTCCCCCTGCCGAGGCCAGAAGTTCTATTAATGTAAGTGTTTATCAAGCTGTAAAGATTTTACTATAGTTTGTTTCTTATGTACATTTCACATGTAACGCTACTTGTGGAACAAAGTAGTGGTGACTTAGTAGATTTAACCCGTCAATATTGTGCTCTTAGGCTTTTTCACATATTTATTTTTTCCCTTTGGTCCTTTCTGCAGACCAGCTGGCCCTCTGCCACAGACCACCAGTTTGAGAACCACTGCTATAGAGGTATAATCTTGGTATATTTCAAAGTAAAATAGTAAACCCTTCTATATTAGAAGAAATGTACCGTTTGACCAATCGTAAAGTCCTCCTTAATCAAAGGAAAAATGGCTCCAAGGGATATTTAAATTAAACATTGAAAAGAGGATGAAAAGGTCAAGACCTACACACTTACCAGAAAACGGTAGGCCTCAAATTTTACAATTAAAATCACAATAAATATATAATTATGAAATTTTCCAGGTACACCTTCTGCTGGGAATGGGACTGGTGTACCTGGAAAATTTCATAATTATGTGTTTTTAATGTACACTTTGAGGCCTAGCGTTTTTTGATAAGTGTGTAGCCCTTGACCTTTTATCCTTTTTTTAATGTTTAATTTAAAGTCCTCCTTAATGTAATGATTATAAATCTAACTATATTTTTCATAATAATGGGAAAAGAAAATCAACTCGCACACAATTCTTCTGATACTTATGGTTGATGTTGAACAGAGAATTAAAATGTGAAAATATACAGAACTGAGAAATGCCAGGTTAGGAAAACTTATCTATTTGAATTTAAGAGAATGATCTTTGTTGTAAAATTTATACAAATTCAAGTCTGGTAAAGATTGGGTTCTCATTAATTTTGATGCATCTAAGTTCAACCATACTTGAAAAAAATAATATGAACTATTTTCTTCAGATACAAAATGAAGGATTAATGCTGTAGTCTCGTATTTTAAAACCATAGATATATGGTATGCAGAGCTCAAAGCTATTTAGTCAAATGTTTATTATGGTTTGGAAGGTTCATTTACGTAAAGTTGAACAAAATAATATTTTTATCAAGGTTGGTTATTTCGGGTTAAAATCATTCAATCCTTTTATGTGCTGCATATTACTACCCTTTTGGTTATCCCCACATTTACATTTATCATTATTGGGGTAGGGATGGAGAAAGGTTGAATTTAGAGGAAATGTAACCCGCCTCAGTGGCGTAGTTGGCTAACGCACTAGTCGTGTTGAACCCGACTGCCGAGGATGGGGAGATCGAGGTTCGAATCTCGGTCGGGTGAACTGGGGGTGGTTTTTCCTAAATGGTTTTCCACCCTCCCTCCACGCAAATGCGGGTTCACTTCCTTTATTCAACCTTCCCAATTCCTAATCCATTATCGTAATTAGTACTTAAGCATATAACCCGAACGGGTAGTAAGACGCGGTGCTAAAATAATAATAATAATAATAATAATAATAATAATAATAATAATAATAATAATAATAATAATAATAATAATAATAATAATAATAATAATAATAATAATAATAATAATAATAATAATAGAGGAAATGTATTCCCATTTGTGTGGAGGAAGAGTGAGAAGCGATTTGGGACAATCCACCTCAGTACTCCCGGACTAGAGTAGAACCTGACTTCCATGTCACTGGAAAGATAGACTAGAGAGTACTAAAACCTTTGTTTCTGTGCCCACTGACACAAATTATTCAATTATTTTACCCCAGGTCTCACTACCCATTCAGGTTGGACACACATGTATTAATTAATTAAGCTAATGTGTTTAGGATGAATTTAGAAGAAGTTGACCCACATTTGTGTGGAGGGCGAGTGTAAAACAATTTAGTGAAAACTATACACAGAACACCTGGCTGTGATTCAAACACCAATCTACCCGTCATTGGCAGTTCAGTCTACAGTGAGAGTGATGCCTCAGCCTATTGATTATTCGATTATTTGTGTATTTGATTTTAAAAGGAAAGTACAATTATTTATTTATAATATATCATGGTGTTAATAATAATGTCTTTGTCAAGATATATATATATATTAACTTATATACAAGTACATATTTAAAAAAACAATCAAATAAGACCAAGATAAATTTATTTAAGAAACTTTCAGAAAAACTTGACATGACTGAATAGAACTCACATATTTGAAAAATTGAAGTAAGGGTTGTTCTGCCAGTGCTGATCACCCCAGAGTCAGTAGAAGGTGAGCGCTTGTGGTTTGGGTGATTCAAAGTGTGGTAGCCATGGTTATTCGACACAATGGGATCCGATGGGATTCGACTATGACTGCTGGGGAGTGTGCCATAATTGTTTGTGCCTGGTGGAAGAGGGGCTGTACGCTTCTTGGTATTACTCATCCCTGGCAGTACAAAATAGCATGTCTAAGTTAAATTATTGCTTAAATAAACAGTTTGGAGATGAAACTGAAACAATTAAAACCATATTACTATTTCAAATAATATCAAAAATAATTTAAGTATATTAGGAAATGTATATATGTCTTCGTCAACATTTTAAAATGCAAAGTTCTTGGAAGTGTAAGATTAAAATGTAAAAGGAATTTTAAAATATTTTTTTCCAAAGCTACTTACACAAAGTATAAATGGCATAAAGAAAGTAATATGGCATAAAGAGATTAGATTACAATTTTATAATGCTGTTTTGTAGAAGCACAATTATTTGATTAAGTTATTTTCATGAACAAAGTTAAGTTTTAGTTTATTATGAACAAAAACTATGGCTTCTTATACATTTAAATCATTTGGTGAGTGAATTAATTTTATAAAATAATGATAATAATGATTTAATAATGTCTAGTTTTGTATCACAATTAGCTTTTTGCACACTAGACCAAGTAACCTGTATATTATTGGTAGCGATGAGATCGTAGAGTAATGAGATATCCCCTAATGACTAGAGAAATTGAGTATGAAAAACCTGCTGATATAAAAATGATAGCAAGTAAAACGTTTAGAAAATCCTTGATAGTGATACATCCATTACCTCAACATAACCTTAAGTGCTTACCAAAAAAATATTATACCATGGTGCGTTAATCAAAGATAATATAAATACATAGAATTGAATATGAGTTCTGTTACAAGAGACAGTCATGAATGTATCTGCAAACTTTTTTTCCTACTGCGTCTTACTACCCATCTAGGACTTATATATTTTAACCACACTAATTGGTTAGGGATAACGAGGGTAGAATCAAGTGGAAATGTACCCACATTTATGGTGTGGGAGAGTGGGAAACCCTTTAGGAAATCCTCTGCCAATACACACGACCAAGATTCAAACCCTGAACACCCCCTCACTAGCAAACTTGATTGGATAGAGCCTAACATTTGTTTAGCATACCCACCAATGAGGGTTATGAATTTTAACATGTTATGAATTTGAAAGCAGTATATCGTTATTTTTAAAACCAAAGTTCATTGGCATACCGACACTCTTGGGAAAATATTGACATAGCATGGATGTAAAGTGAATAAAAACCAAGTTAAATGGTTTAAGTGTGTAATTGGTACTGAATGTACTTGATTTAAATCAAAACAATGTGAATGATGAAATAAACATGGGTAAGGCAAGTTTTAGATGAGTGCCTTAGGCAGAACATTTATAAAATTTTCAGTCCAGAAATAAATGAAATATTAATACAGCTACCTAGAAAAATGGACTTGATAAATAATATAAAATTTGATTCTTCGACAGTGGGACTCGTTTACAATAAAGGTTTTAGTAACTTTTATCAAATTGTTATTTTTCAATGCATATAACATATGTATGTATTTTAAAATTTTATGTATTGATATGATGTATCAAAAGGTTTTTGAAGTTCCTTTGATAAAAATAAATGATTTCCAGGAATAAATAAATCAAACATGATGGTTCATTATGCAGAAGAGATTTGGGAGGAGTTTTAATGTAAGTAGTACCAAGCTGAAAAAAACCTTTGTAAGATAGTGTGTTTAGTAAATCATTGTTAAAAGAGTGGTTTATTTTTTTATTTATTTGAGGTATTTATTTAATTTGTACTTTCTGAAACAACTGATTATATCAGCACCTGAGAATTTCCATGAGTGAGAGTGAAAGGCCTACCAATTTTTCCGGGAAAGGTATTTTCACACATCTTTCAAGGTTCTTTTACATGCCACAATTGATATGGGACCAAGAGCCTTACTTCCCCTCTGAAGGAAGCTGTGCTAAGGATTTTTACTATTCAAAAAATCTGCCAGCCTTGGCTGGGTTCAAACCTATGAACATCAGGTCCTGAGGTGAACACTTTACCCCAAGACCACTGAAGTCAACATAAAAAAAGAATGGTAAAGTAGTAGTATAGTATAGTAGTAGTAGTAGTAGTAGTAGTAGTAGTAGTTAGTAGTAGTAGTAGTAGTAGTAGAGTACATGAATAAAACAAACTTAACAGACACGGGCCACTTTAAAGCCATAGTGTGGTGCCAAGCTGGGGTGATACATCAACACCTTTGTAATAAATATAACCTTTCACATGCGGTGAGACACCGATTCTGTGTCTCTAAGATATGATTTTTGTGTCTCTTTGCTTTTGGCTTTGTGACATAGAATCTGTGTTTGAGCTACAGGAAATACCTACAGTTGATTGAGAGTTGTCAAATGGCACACAATTATTTGTACTGATTCTCTAGTATCAAAATGCTTACATATTTTATTGGGATAATCTGGTGTGTTCCCAACAATCGAATATAGCACTTTTGGATGTTTCTTTTATTAGATAGTGACATGAAGTGATTGAAACATTATTGGACTTATTTCTTATATGGTCTTCACACAGATAATATAGGATGGTGCGTGGGAATGGGTGATTTTAATAACTGTGTAATGCAACTTTAAATAATTTTAATTTCCCTACAAACATGGCTATCTAAATGCTACAACTATGCCATTTATAACTTACTTTACATAAAAGCCATTTCTTAAAGATAACATCCTTGAGATGGCCACCTTCCCTTTTTATGTATTCCTGAATTTGTGAACGCAAGTTTGTTGTAGCTCGCAGCAACATCTCAATGGAGATCACTTCAATCTCTTAATGAATCCTAGCCTTCAGTTAATTAATGCTTTGAGGACGGTGAGCAACCAGTCGAATTTTAAAAGTTCCCATTAAAAGAAATCACACACCGAAAGATTTGGTGATCTCGCAGGCCAAATGATATCACCGTTCCTGGTCATGAGGCAGTTTCCAAAAAGTTCTCGTAAAGCGAAGAGTGAGATTCTTGCAGTATGAGCTGTAGCTCCGGCCTGCTGAAACCATGTGGACTTAAATCACTGGATAGTTTTCTAGTTCATCGCTAAGAAATGCTTGAACCATGTTGACGTACCGTTCTGAAGTTACAGTCACCGCGCAGTCATTGTCATCATCAAAAAAATACTGAAAGTTCTGTTTGTTAACATAACCATTTAGATTAAATGGGGCCTCATCAGACATACAAAGATTTTCCAGGAAATTTTAGTTTTCCTTACATTTTGCTAAAAATTGTTCAACAAAAACAATTCTCTTATTGAAATCACAGGCTTTTAATTCCTGGACTTCCTGAATCTGTTACAGATGGAACTTTAAATCTGAGAACAATATTCTGCCCAAAGTGTGGCGAGACAAACCTAATGACATACTGCATGTCACCGTGCAAAACGCTGTGAGCTCCGCAGGAACGAAGCTCTGACTGCTTCGACCATTTCTGGCATTTGAACATTATTTCTTGGCCCTGGATGCTTCTTTCTCAATACTGAACCAATTGTTTCAAAGTTTGAAACCCCTGTCCTTACAGTGTGAGATGACGAAACCGGATCATGACGCAGAAATTCTCGTGGCGCACCTTCATAACAATCATTGCTTTTGTAAAATGTTTTTACTGCAAACGCTCGATGCACACCCAACCTATGCTCCATGGTAACTAAACAGCATTGTCTGGGGAACATAATGATGTCATCACAGTCCTGCAAACTTAAAATTATGGCCTTGAAACAAATAATTCAAAATCGTCCGTTTCCGCGCGCCACCCTGTAAAAGTATGTCAATAGCATTTCTGGGATTTTCTACCTCGTTTATAAGAAATAAAAGAGGGCTAATGTAAAGATTAAAAAGTCAAATGAAAACTATCAAAATTTAATAAAATACTTTGTTCATAAGAAATGATTGTAGCAAGTTTATGCATAGTATTTATTTATTAATATACACCAAAAATATAAATGAAATTAGTAAAATGTTTCACTTTTGTGTTGTTTTACCATTATTTTATGAGATTGTGTGTACATTTTGTGTTGTGATTATTTGTTTATGTTTTCAAACATTACACACTTTTCTTAGTTATTTATTTTAAGACAGTGAGAAAGCAAAAGGTCAAAAAGCTTTTTCACATATTATCTCGTGTCATTAACAATGTTCAAAAACGTGTATAAACAGCTCATAAATCAATTTTAAGCATTTAATTTTTTGCACTTTCATATCTCAACTCTGATGTAGCAATAATAAGATCACTACATATTCTTTCACACCCATTATAGTACTAAAGTAACCTATCTAGAAAGTGGTTCACATATGGTCAATTGTGTCAAAGGTTCTGTGGTTCAAGAGTGGCTCAAATGAAAAAGACTATACTACTCTGTTACAAATTTATTATGTCTATAAGAGGATGCATATGTATTGCCTTGCCAACACAATATTTAAGTGTGGTTTTTACATGCAAATAACTAAACAAGTATTCATCACTAGTTATCACATGGTCCTAGAAATCCAGGCTTGCAGAGGTAAGTGTTGAAATTTCTAATGGGTGTACTTTAGGTGCCTTTCACATCTCTTAGAGGTAATGGGGATATTCTTTAGCCAAGCTTCCCTTTCCATTCCTAATTTTTAAATTAGATTATTGATAACCTTAAATGTTTAACATATTACTAAAAAAATCCATGCAAGTATTTCATTTCAAGAAGTTTCTATTTCAAGTTTTAATTTTTTTATTTTAAAACAATAGTTTACTTTTTATTTTTGACAATTCAGATGTAAAATGGTGCCCTGGGCCCTGTTTTTAAAGTAATTTTCAACTTTATACTCTATACTTTTCCCTTTTGAGGCAATTTTCTGTTTTATTAAAGTGAAGGTTTGAAAAGTAAATGTAAAGAGTCGAAAGGGAAGAATTCAAAGTACAGAGTTATTTTTTTTTTTGTCTTATGAAGAACTCTGCACTCTTCACTTTTAACTTAGTAAAAAAAGTGAAGAGTTGTTCTGTTTTTTAAAAGGTTTTTGTGACATTTTGAATTGTACTCGTCTAGGTGAGATTTTGAAGAGTAGCCTACTAGAAATGAGGTTATGTAAGGTTTTATCTTTGTGGCTTATTGTGTTCTTAGATCATAGAAAATAAATCGAAAACAGTTTCTTTAAAGAAACAAGAAAGAGCTTCCTCCATGAAATTGGCAGTTCTTAATATTATTAGCAAACAAAAGAACATTTTGTTTGCCAAAATTTGATCCAGTAATAACACAAGAGATGAAAGTTAATTCATGGCAGAAAGTACAAGGCAATGCTAAGGTTTTTGGCATGGTGGCTGACAACAGAAATTCGGAGTTTATCAGAGACAAGAAATTTGGATTGTGGAAATCACATTCATTGATAAGTAGTAATTTTTATACATTTCTTGATATACCTCTACAAATTTCCAATTTCAATAGGGTACAACACATAGGCTATGCAGGTTGAGAAAGGTGAGGGCCTAAACCTGACACAACTTGTATATTTAATACTTAGAAGGTGAAATAAAAGGGATGTAAAGTTACATAAGAATATGTGGGAACAAAATGGTCTGAAAAGTATGAAATAATCTTTGTTGAGCTACAAAGTCCTAATATATGGCCGTGTTTCAGACTAATATCCTGCCAAATAAAAACTAATGAAGGCACACACGGGCGCACAAAAAAGATTTACTCATACTTTTAAAAGCATTTTGTTCTCCTGTTTTCTGATGTATTGTTTACATCTCATATATATAACACTTGCATCAATGATTTATTTATTGACTTTAATACTTTTCTTTGTATGTTAACAGCAGAAGGACAACACACGTACCACAGGCACTGCTGGAGGAAGAGGGAATGTTCTCAATAAAGATGAACAGAAGATTCTCCAATTCATTGGAAAGGACTCTCCACTGATTGATGGGCTTCCAATGGGCAGTGGTGATGAGAATCCCACAATACTGCATTCATCTGATGAAGATGAGCCAAATACTTCATTAGGCATGGATGTGAGTATCCAGAAAGAAAAAAATGAAAATGACCCACAGCCAGAGTGGATAAAAAGGAGACACCATGAAGTGATATGAGAAGTGGTAGAATCATGAGAAAAAAGGACCAGCAGGCATCAGACTATTATGTTTCGATAACAAATTCACTTTCTTAGAAAGAAAAATTGACAATAAAGTTATTGAAGGTAGAAATTAATTTGCGAAAGTTGCAGGCATTGAAACTTGAGAGAACTTGGGTGGTCTGGCCCTCTCGTCACACATTCATTGGCAGAATAAATGGAAGCCAAGAGTGATAGTGGAGGGGAATAGCAAATTGTAAGTGGTACAGAAGGCTTGTAAAAGAAAAAATACCTTAGAAGGTATGTCTATTAACAACATTATGGAAACCGCTACTGCCGATGGCGAAGGGAGAGCAACTGAAATAATCAATTAAGGGAATTTGGTATTGAATTTGGGCAGTGATGCTCAACAACCATAAGAAGCACAGGAAAAGGAGTAAAAATCAAATTATTTTGAAGTACTAGGCCAATATTAAGTTAAGTGAGGCCCAACAAAAATATTAGTTGAATTAATTTTTTTTAACACTGCAGCTTACTACTTGTTCGAGTTATAAGCTAGTTGGATTAATAGTTGTTATAGTATAGTATACATTTTTTCATCCTTTTTGTACTGCAATGTGATAAAAATAAATAGTAAAGTTTTAGCTTTTTTTTTAGAATAACCCGTTCCAAAACAAAATCAGTGGCCATAAACCACCTAAAGGATAAAATGGTATTTTTCAGATTTTCAAAAGATCTACGTTTTCATCTGCCATTTGCTATGCTAGCTGTTGTTAAACATAGCTATCATCTCTATACACTGTGCATGCAACATTATGAAGAGCTGTACATTTTAATACTACTCCGCATGCATGTTCAGGTTCAATTATAATGTAATTCACTATAGGGAACTTCTCCTTCATGATACCAATGCTGTACTCAATCATATGCCAAGTTCTTTTCCATGATATATTGAACTGTATCTCTGTAACATCACAAATGCAATGAAGAGTTGAATTAACCATTCTTTTAACTGACATGCACTGTAATCTAGAGTGACTGCTCCAGTAAATGGCCTTCACCCATTTAAAAAAAAATGTTGATGAAATGCAATATTCCATAAAAAATTTGATTTATCATTTATTTAAGTTTTTTAACGTGCACTTTCTGAATTGACTAATTATATCAATACACAAGACTCTCCATGAACGAGAGTGAAAGAGCCTAACAATTTTGCAGGGAAAGTTCTTCTCACATACCTTCCAGGGTTGTTTTACATACCACAATTAACATTGAGGCCAACAGCTTTATTTCCCCTCTGAAGGAAGTTGTGCTAGAGATTTTTATTACACACAAAAAAAAAAAAAAATTCGTTGACCCCGGTTGGGTTTAACCACCGAACATTGGGTCCTGACTTTAAGACTATCAAGGTCAATTATTCCGTAGAACTCTTGCAACATGACAGCTTCCAAGCCAGTTGGCATTTGCAGCATAAAAAGTGTAGTCGGGCCCACAAATTAAAGCAAACATATAATGAATGTTTTCCATGTATGTCAACATAGGCTTCTCCAAACACACTTGGTCAATCAATATTTATCAAAGTTCCATCAATTCACCCTGCCACATTTGGAACAACCAGCAATTTATACAAATTTATGAGCAATAATTGATACATTTTCTGACCAGCAGTGTTAACTACTAATTTCACAATGTTAGAGACAGTTGATTTCACAACGTTGTGGGTGGTGCCAATTCCATGCATTTGAACCTCATTGCTAACAACATCTTTCTTTTGGGATAACGAAAAGCTCCTGTCAATAGTTTTATGTAGATGGTGTCCAATGAAATTTAGTATATAGTCTACTTGACTACAAGTCAGTCTAAATGGCTCCTTAAAACTGAAGTAAGAGAACTTTTCAAGCAACTTAATTAAAAAAAAAAAGAATCAACAATTTTTCACTTTGAGCTCTGCTACTTTTTAATTTTTAATAATATTGTTCAAAAAGCAATACGACAATTGCAGAAACCCGAGTGAAAAGTTAAATTGTTCTTAATAAAACAGATAAAAAATGTAAAGTACAATTTTTCAAAAAACAGAATTAGCCTTCACTTTTCAGATTCCCCAGAGTGAAAAGTGAAAAGGTGAAAAGTACTTTCATAAAGATAGATAATAATTATGACAGTAGGTTAGATATACTCTAATGGGGAGTATAAAAATCAATAGAGTCAAGCAATAGTAATTAGTTTACAAGCGGTAAAATACATTAGTGAATTCTCTATTTCAAGGAAAAAACCTTTAGAGAGGCTGCCAAATTTAAAAAGAAAGCTAGAGTGAAAAACCATGTACAAGCATTGATCAGCCTAGGTTCAAAGAATGTCAATACAAAATTTTGTTAAACTTGGTGTACATATTTGGCTGTTATCATGGAACCAACATGCCACCATCTAGAAACAGATAATTGTATCAAAAAACAATGTACATATGGTTTTTAGCCTAGCTTCAAAAAACATCCCTACTAAATTTATTTAAAATTGGTCAATGCATTTGACAATTTTCAGGGAACAAACATCCGGACACTGGACAAACAGACAAAATGCCAAATGGTCAAGTTGCTATGCTTGGCCAACCAAAATAAGATCTTTTTATCAGAATGTATAGTTCTTACATTGAAATGAATATTATTTATCATTCAAATAAAAACTTACAACTTTAAACAGATAAACACAATTTCTCATTGCAGTGAAGTTGTTCACTCTATTATTAGTGTTAAGGTGTAGATAAAGATAGTCATAACAATTAATTTATCGACAGCATGTTTCAATATTTTTCTTTAGCTTTTGTAAGTGCAGAAAACCCTGCTTTGAAATAATTTATAAAAGATAATACTTTTCATCCTTATAAGATACTAGCTTTTGCCCGCGGCTTCGCTCGCGTTAATGTAGATTTTATCAATAAATTCAGGTTGTCGATTGACACAGGGAATATGACAATAAAAACGATGAACATATTGAGGTTGTTAGTCAATAGAGGTAGAGATAAAGAAAAAAACAAACTACACAATATAAATCAGGATTAAGTGTAGGAGTAGAAAAGAAGTAGTGGAGTGTGTGTCAGTAGAGTCACAGGTTATGCCTTGCCACGAATTGGAAGATCCTACTCCATCTTAAATTTTACTTACAGTTAATTAACATCCCTTATTTACTCCGCTTGTTCTTGACCGTTGCAATCATGGGCACAGAATAGATCATTATTTTAGGACGCTCCTATATACTATGTTGTATGTCCTTCCATTTGGCACAAATACATACAAATTCTGGGCATTGGACACACGCAAACAGGCTACATATAGCTGGCCATGGGAAAAACATGGCATTTCCAAATGCACCCCTGCTACCTGCAATGTTTGCCCTTGCGCTTTGTTAATAGTATAGTAATAATAATAATAATAATAATAATAATAATAATAATAATAATAATAATAATAATAATAATAATAATAATATTTAGCACCGCGTCTTACTACCCGTTCGGGTTATACGCCTAAGTACTAATTACACTAATGGATTAGGAATTGGGAGGGTTGAATTTAGAGGAAGTGAACCCGCATTTGCGTGGAGGGAGAGTGGAAAACCATTTAGGAAAAACCACCCCCAGTTCACCCGAGCGAGATTCGAACCTCGATCTCCCCGTCTTCGGCGGTCGAGCTCAACACGACTAGCGCGTTAGCCAACTACGCCACCGAGGCGGGTTGTTAATAGTAATAGCAAAACTAAGTTTGATTGGAAACTGGAGTCTTTTGAATTGAAATGGTAGGTCAGTGGGGATTATTGGGATTCGAGGTATGATTACACTTTCCCCTTTTCCCACACCTGTTAAAATGGTGGCACAGATTATATTTTGCCCTAATTGTGTAATTGAAGCCTCGTCCCATTACATAAACGGGGTGCATCTAAATTTCGCATAAGCATAACTGGTACACCTAATTTCAATTGTAGTTTATGCAAGGGTACACCCGATAGCTCCAGAGAATTTAAAAACTCAGCGGGATATGAAGTGCTCTGTTCTGTGTCCATGATTGTATCTATTGACAAATACTCCTTTATTTCTCCCTGCACCTCTTTAAAAATGTCAGTGTAGATTTTATTAACGATTTCATTTTTTGGTGCAAGAATTGCTCTTGCACACAACCAATGATCACAATTTAAATTTAGTTGTAAGTCTGGGTAAACTTTAGCAATGAGCTCCACATCATTTTACACCAAATTACAGAATTCCCCTGTAAGTAAAATACAGCCTTCAGCATCCGTGTCCAAACGTCCATCGCCAATTTTCAATAGTGTCTCTGCGTAATGTCCTGAATCTACGTCATTATAAAGGTGGACTCTCATATTCGTTGTTAGGCTGAATTTTTTCACTTTTGCCCACAATCTTGATGACTTGAGACAGGCTTTGATTTCATCTGCATGTGTGCCCCTCTGGATCACCGGTAGAGTTTGTTGGAAGTCACCAGCCAGTAAAACTACCATTCCTCCTCTCTCGCAAGTCCTGAAGATTTTGGTTTAACGCCTCTATAGCTTTTTTGTGGGACATTGTACTTTCGTCCCACACTAAAAGTTTACATTGTCGTAGCATCATTCCTCGAGAGCTATTTTTGCTGAAATGAATAATACCAAACTTCTTACGACAATTTTGTCATTTACCATAACGGGGTGAACAGAAAGAGCTTAATTAGCTGAATATAATCATTTTTAATCATTTTAAGATAGATGTGCCTAAAATAACTCGGGAACAGATTTTTATTCGGGGTATCAGATTTTCTTCTGGGATACCGCAGGTCCCTTTTTCTGTACTCCAGGCATCATGTAGCAATTAATTTATTCATATCAGTAGGCCGAGTTGTTAAGCTGGACGACCGTCTAACAGTTATTTTTTTCTATCCGTCAGAAACAGTACTTTTTTCTGGATGAAAGGTACCCTATGTCCTTTTCTGTACCCATGACAACGTGTATGTGAAATTTCATGATGATCGTTCTAGTAGTTTAGGCGTGAAAGCGTAACAAACAAAAACAAACAAACAAACAAACTCACAGTAGCATTTTTTCTGGATGAAAGGTACCCTATGTCCTTTTCTGTACCCATGACAATGTGTATGCGAAATTTCATGATGATCGGTCAAGTAGTTTAGGCGTGAAAGCTTAACAAACAATAACAAACAAACAAACAAACAAACTCACATTTTTTCTGGATGAAAGGTACCCTATGTCCTTTTCTGTACCCATGACAACGTGTATGCGAAATTTCATGATGATCGGTCAAGTAGCTTAGGCGTGAAAGCGTAACAAACAATAACAACAAACAAACAAAAACTCACATTTTTTCTGGATGAAAGGTACCCTATGTCCTTTTCGTACCCATGACAACGTGTATGCGAAATTTCATGATTATCGGTCGAGTAGTTTAGGCGTAAAAGCGTAACAAACAATAACAAACATACAAACAAACAAACAAACAAACTCACATTCGCATTTTTTCTGAATGAAAGGTACCCTATGTCCCTTTCTGTACCCATGACAACGTGTATGCGAAATTTCATGATGATCGGTCGAGTAGTTTAGGCGTGAAAGCGTAACAAACAATAACAAACAAACAAACAAACAAACAAACAAACTCACATTTTTTCTGGATGAAAGGTACCCTATGTCCTTTTATGTACCCATGACAACGTGTATGTGAAATTTCATGATGATCGGTCGAGTAGTTTAGGCATGAGAGCGTAACAAACAATAAAAAACAAATAGACAACCAAACTCATATTCACATTTTTTCTGGATTAAGGGTACCCTATATCCTTTTCTGTACCAATGACAGCGTGTATGTTAAATTTCATGAGGATCGGTCGAGTAGTTTAGGCGTGAAAGCGTAACAAACAATAACAAATAAATAAACAAACTCATATTCACATTTTTTCTGGATGAAAGGTACCCTATATCATTTTCTGTACCCATGACAACGTGTATGCGAAATTTCATGATGATCAGTCGAGTAGTTTAGGCGTGAAAGCGAAACAAACAATAACAAACAAAAAACAAACAAACAAACAAACTCACATTTGCATTTTTTCTGGATGAAAGGTACCCTATGTCCTTTTATGTACCCATGACAATGTGTATGCGAAATTTCATGATAATCGGTCGAGTAGTTTAGGCGTGAAAGCGTAACAAACAAACAAACAAACTCACATTCGCATTTATAATAGTATAAGGATTCCACCAATTATTACATTCATCCAAAACTATGCCAATTCAGCTTAAATTTCATTTTAGTGATTTTAGTCATATGCTTGATTAGAGATTTGAAATAAAGTTGTATTTGATTAAAGACAAATATTTACTACCACTGTCAAAAAAATATATCTAGCCTCCCATGAATAGAATTCGCTAGGCAGATTAGGCAGATGTGGATATCTGCAATAATAAAGTGGATTCTGGTTTATTGGGACACCAGTTAATCAGGGCAGCCGTTTATTTGGAACTAAATTTGAAAACAGAAACAAACCAATTATTTAGCTCGATTTTTTATTAATTTTTTACTTATTTGGACCAACTTGCCATTTAATTGGGAAAGTTCAAGTCATGACTCAACAACAAATTGTGTGTAGATGTGAGGCAGCTCGTAGAAGGGATAGTTCCATTGTCAGGCCTAGTACGCCTCAAGGGCATAGCTATACTAAATACAGGATAACATCTACTTAAACTCTAATGGAATGGGCCAGTTAAGCATATGAAACTGGCCCATTCCATTCAAGTGTAGGTAGGTGTCGTCTAGTTTTAAGAAAAGCGCCACCATTGTGGAGTACTAATATTGTCAATAAAATTGGCCCCATGTGGCAGCAGTAGAGTCAGTCATTGTGAAATGGTGCTGTAGAGTGGTTGTGTTGCGTTTGTTCTATGTTGTGGTAATCAGATTGATGATCACCTTCAACGCCAAGATGAAAATTAAGATTATGAAGACACAATTACTGAACAAATTTAGGCAAAACACTCAAGACATCAAAAGACCAAGAAAATTATGACAATATACCTAAATCAGTGACTAACCAGGATGCCAGGAAATATGGCGCTCAATTATTATTCCTAGCACCACATCTTACTACCCATTCGGGTTATACGCTTATGTACTAATTATGCTAATAGTTTTTAGGGATTAGGAAGCTTAGATTCAGAGGAAGTGTACCCACATTTGCATGGAGGGAAAGTAAAAAACTTCCCTCAGTATCCCTGACCGAGATTCAAACCTTGATCTCTGCGTCATTGGCAGTCTAGTCTACTCCAAGAGTAGCGTGTTAGACCACGCGATCACTGACGCGGTCAATTGAAATGCTATTTAATGCAGAAAGGCAGTCCTTTATTAACATTAGTTAACTGCGTTGACTTTGTTTAGTTGACCTCCATTAAGAGCAGGTCAAACACCTTAGAACAGTTTGTAGCATGTCTGTCTACTAAGCTAAGGGTCCCGGGTTTGATTCCTGGCGTGGCCAAAAAATGTAACATTAGTGAAATGTGGTTTCCTCTTTCAAAGTGATGGATTAATGGCTGGGGGCTGTATTTTGTGCCTGTTATAGAGTCAACATAGTCAATAGTGTATAAGTCGTGTTTTGATATAATCAGTCTCTTCAGAAAGAGCACTTTAAATACCTCAAATAAATTTAAAAAATATTAAGAGAACAGGTTAGGGTTCACTTGATAGGTTTTTTTTTTTCAAAGCAAGAACCCTTATTAATGCGTGTAACCTATGCTTGATACAATCATTATTTTGGACTGTATCTTCATTTTACATTTTCATATTTTTTCTTTTATTTCACAGTTTCTTTTAGTATGGACAGAGACCAGAGTTAGTAATGAATGGGTGCCGAAGGATTATGGTTTGAAAGGGAATCTGATAGTTTAATGAGATAGAAGCGTCGCATGTTGAGAGGTTGAGTGTGGATTGAGTGACAAAGCAAATTTATGATGGTAAGAGTAAGGTGTAGGCTGTTTAAGATATGGTTAAATGTTATAGACAATGTGTGGGAAAAACAAAACATTAAAGTTTTATGAATAAAGAGCATGTATGACTTGGTGTATGGATTTTATTGAAGCAAAGGGAGTATGCAAGGATAGGGAAGTGTAGATAAACTTAATGAGGATGGATTAATTATGGTACAGTTATTTATCGAACTATATGCACAGTTTATTGCCTAGCCCATAAGGAAATGACATGATTAGGTATATATGTATGCATGATATGTGTTTGCTTTTAGTATTACTTATTTTTAAATAAATGTTTGTACCAATATAAATTAAATATAGTGTCCTTTCTTTAAATAACTCATTTCTCTTATTTTATTCATATAGTTTTTGCTCTGTTAGAATGTGTTTTTGAGCTCAGTGGTTAAAATTTTGTTTAATTGGGCCAAAGTGATATGATCTAGTCCTAATGTGTCCCAATTAACAGGAATACACTGTATTAACAAAATGAATACTATGAAATATTGTTTTGTTCAACACCATTTATAAGAAATTAACCCTTTAACATAAATTATATTCTAAGTTTATCAATTCAATATTAAATTTATTATGTAATGTAGAGCCATATTTTCCTTTTCGTATAGGCCTATGTATTTGTTGGATAGTCCGATTTTGTATCAACCATCTGCATTTGCACACAGAAGACATTACTTGAAACACCTGAATCACAGAGGTACGATCAGTAGTAGTAACAGCGGTTAGTATTTTTGGATTGTGATGTAGCTAGTTTCAGCCGTGCATCTTATCAGCTAAAGAATGCTCTTGAGGAGATGTTGCTGTGGATACCAACGCCACAGACCTCTGGTTCGAGAGGCTTCCAAATCTGCTGGAGGGGTACAAGCTCGGGACATTTATAATAAAGATGAAACAGGTCTATTTTTCATTTGCTTGCCAGACCAAACGTTTGCAATGAAAGGAGAGACCTGCCATGGAGTAAAAAAATGTGAAGGAGTGAATGATGGCACTATTGTGCACAAACAGCGATTGCTCAGACAAACGAGTGCCCATCATTTTGGAAAGTCCACGAAACTAGGGTGTTTTAAAAAGGTAAAGCTACCTGTGACATATATTAACTCGAAAGTGAGGATGAAGTCAGAGATTTTCATAGACTCTGTGTGCTTTTGATGCATCATTCAGTGAACAGGGAAGGGAGCTCCTATTTGTAGACAATTGTGCCGCTCATTATCCAGACTCATCCTTTTTGAGGAATGTAAAGGTAGTGTGCATCATTAACTTGGGTGTGAACAAGTGTTTCAAGCATGTGTACAGGAAGCAGCTAGTGCAAAGGGTTGTAAGTTTGATGAATGTAGGGAAAGGGGTTCAACTTAAGAATGGTATCCTGCAGGTCAATCACTTTATTGTTTTGTCATGGCAACAAATGACCAAATCTACAATTCAGAACTGTTTTGTAAATTGTAGTCATATGAAGAGAAATGAGGGGTAAGATGTGACAGAGATTGACAGAGGAGGTGATGATGATGATGGCAGACAATTTGAGGATTGGGTTTGACTGGGGAAAAGCACCGCTGGCGCGAGCTTAGATGCATATGTGTCTGTGGACCAAGAGCTCAGGACATGTTGTGTGTTAAAGAAATGTGTGGTGAGTAGGGGAGTAGAAGTTGCTTAGAGGAAGGGCAAGATGGTGGTGAGAATGACAATGAAGTCGAGCACGAACCAGTGCCGAGTTTTACGGAGGCACTTCATGCGTTTGAGACAAGAAACCAGGCAAGCTATTTGAAAAATCAAAAGTAATAGTATTGAAACATTGAGTTGTAAGCAGGAAATGTTTTGTGCGTATTTATATTTGATTTCTCTCCGAATATGTTGATAGATAGTTAAATACAGAATATGAATGAAAAATGTAGACAATTTTATGCGAGTTCTGTAACATTACTGTATCATGGGACTCCAAGTATTCTTGCATTAAACACATCAAATCAGAGAGACATAAAGCAGAGAGTGTCTAAAATTTCAGGAAGTACCAAACAATAGGCATTGGTAATCAATGTTGAATACGACCAAGAAGTAGGATTTGTCATATGAAATGGCTCAAGACATATGAATAGGCAGTAAAGTTACCATGTGCAAAAGTTGACTCAAAGATTTCTTGTGACGTACAATAATGTTCTGAACAAAAGAACAAACCTTAAGGAAAATAATTCGGCCAAAATGGCAACGTTTTCATTTGAAAGTGTAAGAAAACTTAATTTTATGATTAAATTGGCATGGATAAATAAATAGTAAATACACTACTCATTTTGAAACAAGTCCAGAATACAATAGCCCTGCCTTGATTAATAATGGAGCCATTATTTACTGAATGGAAATAAATTAAACATTACTGTGTGATCACCATAATATGCTAGTAATCTAATAATGGTGTGTAAAGTGTTGTGTAACCAGAAGCGTGCTATCGGTATCTGGACATAATACCTCATTTCTTTTTATTGAATACTAATTCGACTCGTATTTAGGTAAATAGTATTGCTTTCAAAATAAAGTATCTTTTTTGAGAAAAATAACACCACTTTTCCACTAAAAATAACCTCACCTTTTGTATGTCTCTAAATATGGAGAATAAATTGTGTATCCTCTTTGCAAGAATGAATGGAATATACATATTCCTGGTGAAACACTATAACTAAGTTGGAGAGGGTTGCACTGGGTAGATATTATGCCTGATGCAAATATTTATAAATGATTATTATTTTTAGCATAATGCAAGAGTTTAATATTTATTCTTGTTTATATTTGTAGAGTGTATGTTTAATTAATCGTGTGTATTTATTAATAGTTTTTGTTTATAATTTTAGGCCATTTTAGAGGTAGTTTTTTTGATGTGATTTTTTTTTAGGTAGTCAAAATCTGTTCCCTGGGTATTAATTCTAATAATTATTTTGAATGAAAGAGAAAAATTTGATTCCTTAAGAAAACAGTACATGCCAGAAAAAACAAACTCAATGACTACTTGTGCTAACAGAATTGTCAAACAAGTTCATTTTTTCAATAAAATGGAATAAATCAAATGTCTCATGTTCTTAGAGTATATATTTTTTATATATAGATATATTAAAACACCATATTTTTGCATGTGAATTATTATATTATTATATTTTTTTCGTATGACCTAATATTAACTTTACAGGTTACTCACAAAGTTATGCTAATGAGGTAGGGATGAAAAGGTATAATTTAAAGGAAATGTATTCATATAGGCATGCCGAGAGAGTAAAAAATTTTTAGAAAAAATTCCTCCAGCAACATTAGGCAAGGATTTGAAACTCAATCTCAAGTTACCGTAAACCAGAGTAGTTGAGGTTGACACCTTAGCCTATAAACCCAGTGATGCCGTTTTTTGAAAATTTATTACATCATATAACGCCAATGTCTTCATGTTTATCCTCCCAAAGTTTATCTGCATGGTGCATGTATTCAACACATGAGATTGCTCCTAGGTTTGTTGATGGCGATTACTCAGTAGGCAGTAAGTACATGTAGAAGAAACCAAGAGTGATATTTTTCTCATGTCATAAATTTTTCTTTCATTTATCTTCCTTCATGTAATTATAATTGATAACTCCAATTTTTTGTATGTTTCAAAGATAAAATAGTACATTACCATCATAATTGAAGAGCGTTAATATATCACTGTAATGGGTTAATTTATCAAATAATCTTAAGATGTTGGCCCCTTTTAAAAGAGTACCTATAAAGCCATAATACCTATTAACATGTAGGCCTTGTTAATTCCTTTTATCTTTAAAAGTCAAAATATCGATGATTTATTCATTTCTTTCTTAGATTTATGTTTCACAATGGCCAAGTGATTTCTTTATAGTTATGTACCACTTATATTTAATTCACCTTGAGCAGATTTGTTTTAAGATATATTTTAAAATAATAGAATTACAATGGTTTTCATCATGTAAACCCCCACCACACCATCACACACACCTTATAACCAAATGTCTCCCTATTTGCTACTACTTAACCACTAAAACCAACATTGGTAATCAGCAATTAGTTCCGACTCGCTTCGGTGGCCATGTGATCTAACATGCTACTCTCACAGTAGACTAGACTTCCAATGATGGTGAGATCGAGGTTCAAATTTCGGTTAGGTATACTGAGGGCAGTTTTTTGAAATTATTTTCCACTCTCCATTCATGCAAATACGGGTAAACTCCATATAAATATAAAATTCCTAATCCCTAAAACACCAAGCATAATAAGTATATAAGAATATAGCCCGAATGGGTATGGTGGAAAAAAAAAAAAATCAGGCATAAGTACTGGTACCTCTTCTATCTTTAGTCCACACAAGTGCAATGCATTAGAACCAAGTAAATAAAATTCTACAATCTATATGATTTTATTAAATTTGTATAGATATTAAAATTATATAATTTATTATTGCCCTTAATAAATAATGCTGATCAATCTTTTTATTCAATTGAAAATACAATGTCATATTTATGTAAACAAACATTACTTAAATAATACTTTTTGTCCTATTAATAGAACTGGTGTGAAAAAAAAGTGATACAAGTTATGTTGTTGTAAATGAATGTCACCATAAAAGCGAGCCAAGCCTGTAAGTTAACGTATTCATGTGATTGGGACGGTTTTTCGAGCGCACTACAATAGGATCGCAAGAGATTTGTGCCAATCCCGTAGATGACGGTATTTGCAAAACACAAAGGGATTTGTCATTCTAGTTGGGACTTCATCTAGAAAAGTTCATCAACTAGTATGCACACTCACAATCATAGAGAAACGTTCAAAGGAATCTGTTTTACAGTTGATAGAGTTTTATAGAAATAATTTTGTTTTATGGGATCTTAAGGATATAAATTATTTAAAAAGAACATAAAGAAAGATGCAAGGAAGGAAATCGCCTATTTATCAGGAAACACAGAAGATGTTTGAAAAAAAAAATAGGTTGCTGGCATCCCATAGAAGAAATAGAAGAATTCTAAAGAAACAGGAAAAGGTGGATTTAATTATGATCTACCTACTTAATTTCAAATTATGTTAACTCAGCGGCACAAGGTAGGAGCTTTAGGTATACAATTTTAATAACTAATAACAATAATAATGATTGAGATAGAAGGTTCAAATTCGGTACAAATACAACTTGTTATATTTAGATGAATAAAAATCTGTTATTAAGTACACATATCTAATATATATTTAATTAGCTATTTTCAAAATGGGTTAACTTAGTGACGGATGGTTTGGGGTGTAATTTAAAAAAATTGATATTAAAATAATAGATATATAGCTTATTAGTATAGAATTGTTACAAATATTAGTTTTATTAAAACAATCAATATTAATAAAATTCCAATGGTGTCCGTATGTATATTTGTCCAGAGAATTTTTAATACTTCACAATGAGATAGAAAGCTTAAATTTGGTGAAATTGTAGAGGAGCCACTCAAGAGGTGTGTAAATATCTCAAACCGTAATCTGATAAAAAAAAGTGATATATTCAATCATTTTAATTTGTCGAAATGTTATTTGCATTTAAAAAGCAAGGAGAACCTAGAATATAAATTCCAATTTAAAATCTAAAAATGAATTGCAGAATATAAGACAGGGACCTGTGTTTATGGTTTGATTGATTTGTATTCATATTAATTAGCAAAAATTGTTTATTTAGCCAGTAAAATTTTTACAGGTAATGTTAAACATATTTATTTAATGTGAGCTTACATTTACAAGTTAGCTATGTATTTGTACAAACCAATTACTACTCTGATTAAAAGACAGCTAACACTGCAGAGTAATAACAAATTACATGACCTTGTGTGTATGTGTGTGCGTGCGCGTGTGCATGCATGCATGCATGCAAGTATTACTAAAATGGTTCTGTGCAATGGGAATCTTTCTACCAGTGACATAATTGGTTGAAATCTGATCTACTCGACAATTGTAACAAGTCCTTATCAAGGGAATGTATGTTCCATAACAAAAATTGATTTGGCCTCGGTAGACCATGACATTACTTTTATTTTGAGACTGTGGTGGTTCCCAGTTAAACTAGCGTTCTCAATCAGTATTAATAAGTCACAAGGTCAAACCTGTGATAGGGTTGGTATTTATCTGACCAAGCCAGTTTTCAGCCATGGCCTTTTTACAGTGTTTGAAGCTCAAAAGACGTGAGGGTTAGAGTTGTTGAAGAATCAAATCAGGAGAGAGTGATACCAAAAAACAGTATTTACAAAAACAAAGGTTACAAAGAATTTGTGTAGTCTATTACTAAAAATAAAATTAATTTAGTTGATTTGCAGATTAGCCACTTTTACTTAATACAATTAAGTGAGAGAAATATAGTCTTATAACAAGCTAGCCCAACCTAACAAAACCTAACTTTTCAGGCATCTACAAATTGAAAGTTTGATTATGTTAGTTTGGGTAATATTGACATCAGCCTGTCAAAGACAGACTTAAAAACTAGTTCTTCTGATAAGTTTTGAAATAAGTTAGAGCCGTACTAAACAAGATGGGAATAAATCTATATGTAAAGCAGTAGTGGGCAAGAAAGTACTTTTGGCACTTGGAAGCAGTTTTTAATAAAAATATTTTTATATTATTAAAGGCATGTCATAAGTATAATGCAGCCATGGTTTGCTAATAGATTGTTCAAGTTTCTACAAGACAGAGCTAAACAATCTACTGTGGCTAGGAACAGTAGCGTCATAGCTTACCTGGAATATTAATAATAAGTAATATACCTACTTATAAGACATAATATGTATTACATGCTTAGAGTTAAAGATTATAGGTATAATTAAAAATATAGCCGCTCTAGTGTTAATAATTAATACTTCACAAAGTATTGAAGTATTATAGTAGATATGACTGAACTGTCTTGAAATTGAGAATAGACAGTGACAATTTGTTTCCTTTTTGGAGATTTTCGGTCCTATTTTATTCAGCAAATTCTCAACGTCTGTGGTAGGCATCCTGGTTAAATTTTTGTACTGTCCACTAATTTATATTTATTATTATTATTATTATTTTTAGCACCGTATCTTACTACCCGGTCGGGTTATACGCTTAAGTAATAATTACGCTAATGGATTAGGAATTGGGAAGGTTGAATTTAGAGGAAGTGAACCCGCATTTGCGTGGAGGGAGAGTGGAAAACCATTTAGGAAACCCCCCCCCCCCAGTTCACCCGACCGAGATTTGAACCTCGATCTCCCCGTCCTCGGCAGTCGAGCTCAACACGACTAGCGCGTTAGCCAACTACGCCACCGAGGCGGGTTGTCCACTAATGTGTTGGCACTTTAAATCTCCCAGTAGTTCCAAGCCAGCCCTTTTTTTTAATATAATTCAATACACCAACATCATCGAGGATTTTTGATTTTTTAAGTATATTGGGCATAATTAGCATACCACTACTGCAAAGAATTAAAGCTATGTCTTACTCGTTATCAGACATGTCCTAGCTTTAGTGCACCCTCTGAAATTCTGAAATCAACCGAGATCACTATACAGCTTGCTCATGGCGTCGCTCGGCTCACTGCCAGTTCAGATATGCTCGGAATGGGCTTGTTTACATGCGGCTACTCGCTGTGAACAGCAAGCATTACATGTTACATTACAGACTCGGCTCACCTAATCTGTATAGACCCTTATACGTTGCAATATTTGATGATCTGTGCAACAAACATTGTTTTTAGCCGGGTAGTCAGTAAAATCAGCTGGGCAGCACAATTATTCTAAAGGCTGTCGGGAGAACACTGTATACTATGAGACGGCTTAAAAAAATTGTAGGTTAAGGTATGCTTTGAATACCTTTTAGGTAGACTTGTGTGTTTGTTAAAGATTATGGTGAAAAGACGAGGCAAGATAGAGGGCAAGTTTATAATATAAAATAGAGATAGAGAAAATCTGCCTCTAAATAATAAAAAAAAGAGTTCATGCTGCTTGTTTTATGTGTAAATTTTTCCTATAAGCCTAAATGAAAAGACTAAATGTAATACAAATTATTCGATCACCAAAGAGTATATACATAAATTATTTAATAATAATAATAATAATAATAATAATAATAATAATAATAATAATAATAATAATAATAATAATAATAATAATAAATAATAATAATAATAATAATAAAATAATAATAATAATAAATAATAATAATAATAAAAATAATAATAATAATAATAATAATAATAATAATAATAAGCTTCATTCATTGTTGTCATTTTCTATTTCAATTCCTTTCATCACCCGCTTTGGTGGCCACATGATCCAACACACTACTCGTGTTAGACTAGACTGCCAAAGACGGGGAGATCCGGGTTCAATCCTAGTTGGGTGCACTGAGGGTGGTTTTTCCTAAATGGTTTTCCACTCTTCCTTCACTCAAGTGCAAGTGCACTTCCTCTAAATTAAACCTTCCTAATCCCTAACACATATGGTTAATTCGTACATAGAAATATTACCTGAATGGTTAGTAAGCTGTGATGCTAAAAAAAATTATTTCCATTTGATTACATATTATGAACCATGGTTACGGTATATTAATATTATATTATACATAGAAGAGAAAAGCTTCTTCAGAGTATATTTTGATAGGTTATGTTTAGAGACACCAAAATAAATAAGCTAAATGATGTTAAATTTTAGTTTATATTAAAATTGCCTAAAGCCTATAAATTAAACTTTATTTTACATAGCCATTTTAAGATGTAATTTTGCAAGTGTTATAATATGAACTACCTGTTAACATTTGGGTTTTAATTAATCTATTTTGAACCACATATAAACAAAATTAAATTTATCTTTATAAGCATTGGTGTTGTTAATTTGTATTTATTTTTAGCAGGTAATAAAAAAATCATGCAAATCCTCTAATGTTGAGTGGGAAAAGAATTTTCCCGACCTAGAGTCGAGATGGAATTGATGTAATTTTGGAAGTTAATTTTTTAATATCTAAAAACTTTGGGTGGTTCCAATTCAACACATCTTTATATTAGTTATAACTATTTAATCGATGATGAATATTTATTTTATATTTCACTGTCGTAGCTTGCAGCCTAAGGTAATCTAAAGCATGCAAGGATAATGTAAGCCTAAAAACTCATACTGTTAATTGTTCTCAGTCAGCTGTTGCATATAAATACCAGGTAATATTTTCAAAAACATAAATTGTTTTCCCCGACTAGCAAAACTAGTGTATTGATAAAATTATTAACTTCTGGGAAACACCCCTCCTTTAGTGGTATATAACAGAGAGTGTTTATATCTTTTCAGGAGAGGGGGAGCCGGAAAGTACGCCAGTTGTTAAGGGGCTACTTAGAAGAGCTCTACATCAGCTACAAAGTTACAACAACTTGTGAGGAGAATATCTTACAGCTTGCGTCCATGTTCAGTATGGAGGCAGAAGCCACCCCCAACCACATATAAAGTCTGAGTTAGATAACAACCCCGTAATGCAGGGTGACCATGTGTTTGACACCAGTTAAGAGTTAAAACACTGAAGATAGGTCAGGGCAGGAAACTGTTGAGAAGGGACAGTGATAGCACGAGGAACTTTTTCTAAACTCTTTCAACCAGTTCTAAATCTTACATCACATTTATACCCCTGAATATAATTAATCTATTTCAATAAACAAGATCAAAACAAACCCCACACATATTTGCCGCTGCCTACCCATACCCATACCACTAAGCCATCCTGAAATGTAAGCCCACGGGATGGGGGAGTAGCGACATCACTTTATTTTATTAGTTCGCTTAAAACAAATAAAAATATCCTTGGTAAAGATACCTATTATCACAACATTTTAACTTGTCACCTGCCAGGCTGAAATATATGTTTTTGTAATCGCAAGAGACTTAAAACTCTTAGAATGGGCATCAAATTTATAAAAAACAAGAACATGTATTGATGGTTGGGTTCACTTAGCAAAATGGTCAACCAATAATTTTCAGTCTAGGGGTATAAGTCCACTAGACATTCTCGCTTCTTTAGTGCTATTAAGATTTCATATATTAATATAATATTTTTTTCAAATAGAGGTTCTATTTCTTTCTCACACTATTTAGAATATGTTTGTTCACTTCATCTGAATTAATATTATTATTTAACTAATTTCAACCTTCTTTGGTGGCCGCATGGTCTAAGGCACCGGTTCCCAAAGTGTGCTCTGTGGAGCCCTTGCTGCTCCGCGAAGCATCTCCAAGTGGTCCCCGAAGAGATTGGATAGAAAAATAAATAAAATAAATGTGTCAAGCTCTCAAAACTGTGAATTTGTGTAGCCATGAACTGTGTATAGATAAGTATTGGGTAGAAATTATTTAGCTCCTGCAGAGAGCTGTGAAGCAGTTTAGATAGCAAGTATTATAAAGTCAAAGTGCATATCATGTGTCACCTCAGACAGCTTTGGCCGCTCACCCCTTCTTGGAACTATGCAAAACATCTAGAACGTCAGCGATGCATACAAACTGCACAAGGCGAAACCCGACAAAAAGAATCAACAGTGCCAGCTAGCCCTGTCAGTATGAGTGCTTGATTGATTTGACATTAAATTCTGCATTAAAAGAGGAATTTGCAACTAAGAAGTCTCTATCAGAAATTTTGTATAAAGCGATAATCATCCTTCTACCCATTGCTGCAACAACTTATGTCAATCAGGATTCTCTATGTGGCTACTAAAACAAAATACAGATCCCAACTCAATAAAGAGCCAGATATTTGGTTGCAGCTGTCCCAAATTCAACCAGATTGCACATCGTGCAAATCAATGCAGTCCCATCTCTCTCATTAGAATCTAAGTTCGCGGTCTATACTTTATCATTCTTTTTTGATGTCAAGTGACTTTTCTTTTTTGCAACTTGTGAAAATGGTTTTAAATACTTTATCTACATGGGTAACGTATTGTGGATTTACAATATCTGCTTTGAATTCATTATCAAATGTGTTGACTTACTTAATGCTTTTTGTTGCTGTTTAATGCTTATGTAGTTAAGTAAGTATCCTATTTCTCTGAAATTGTAAAGAAAATAACATTTTGAAAGAAATAAAACATTATGTTTAACATGCCCATATGCTTAAAAATTCGTTTCCAACATGAATAATGCTGTCAATCGGTCTAGTATCTATGTAGGTGATAGGTGAAAATATCGTCGCCTTTATCCCAACGACACATATGTGCAAAATAAATGTTTTGAGAAAATGATATTTAAAGTTCCAATTTTCAATAACTTTCAATGGGAAAAATTAGTTTTAGATCAAATTTTAAGCTATTTATAGCTCAAAAAATAATTTGTGCTTTTGATATAAGATAAAATATAGACTAACAACTTTAAAAACAGCAAAAAATGCACATACATGCCTTTGGCATCAGGGCACCATATAGTGCCGTGATTAATTTCTCTCTGGAAAGTGCTCCACGATTCAAAAAGTTTGGGAACCGCTGGTCTAAGGTGTCACTCTCGCATTAAACTAGACTACTAGTGACAGGGAGATAAGGGTTTGAATCCCGGTCAGGTTTTTACAAAATGGTTTTCTACTCTCCTTCCATGCATATGTGGGTACACTTAATCTAAATTCAGCCATCCTCATACATAATTCATTATCATAAGCAGTACATATGTGTATAACCTGAACAGGTTAGTAAGATGTGGGGCTAAAAAAACCCAACCAATTGCCAACATTTAAAAATCTTTACTGTTCAGACATAAGTATAAGTATATACAGGAAAAGCTTACTTGATGGAATTCCATAAAATTGATAGAAATTTTAAATTAAATACATATTTAGTCACCATGGTAATTTTATTCACTTATCAGTGGCAGCTGGTGACCAAGAAAAGCAAGTTGTGTACAAATCAATCTATTCTAAACTATGATATAGAAATTATACTAGCATATTACATCAGTGAATATTTTAATATTATACTATGCCAATTGGAGATCTTATATGGAACAAGAAAATGCCATTGCAATGCAAGAAAGCCATCTACAAACCCTATTATACATCCCTTTTGACATACAAATGTAAAACATGGATCATGAAGAAGATGAGAAAAGAACCCAGGCGGCAGAAGTGAGATTTATTAGGAGAATGGTTAGCAAGACAACGCAAACTGACTGGTTAAAGGGTTAAATAACAGCTCACAAGACTCAATAGGCCGAGTGTCAGGGTAAAAAAAGTTACTAATTCGAGAATAAATCCCAGAAAGCTGGAAAATGTTTTTATCGCTTTATTTGGGGGATTTATTGGAATTCTAATTCTTCCTCCTCATGCGAGGTCTGCATTCACTGCAATAATGGAAAATATACACTAAAATTAGATTTTCTTTCAATATTTCCTTTTAAGTTAGTTTTTCAATAAAAATAGTTAAAGCCATAACCAAATAAAATTAAATATTCTATACAAATTTAAAAAAAGTTGATGGAAAGAAAAGCTCAGGATAAAGGAGGATTCAAATACCAGATGACTTGAAGGAAAGAAGAAAATTCTGGGAGCTACAGGAGGAGGCAGAGGACAGGGCGCATTGGCAGTCTAAGTACCCTGACAAAAGGGATGGACCTGTCGTAAGACAGAACACCTAGTAATAAATAATAATAAAAAATATTCCTTAGCATAGTCTGCCATCTACAACGTAAATTCCATTTCCAAAACTTACTTCATCAGATACAGGAGAAAACAATTAGTATAAAACCGAGTTTCTTGTTTTTCGAATTCCTGATTCCTAAAAGAGTGAAAGTGGATAGGGAGCCAATTAAACTGAAACAACTCTTTAATGAATTTCTTGGCCAGGGAAATTAGTTGAAAAAGTATTACAGAGTTGATTGGAAGGTTCTCATCATGTATTTTGTTTTTGAGGTGACAGCTCAAGAGGGGCATCACTATTTTTTTGCACTGAAACCTTACACTATTGAAGTTGTTTCCAATTATTGTGGTCATTGAAGATAATCTGAACTCGTATGCTTTGTAGCAATCAATACTTTCATCTTATACTCCGGTACTTATGGACAGTACATTATGTCCAATTGGAAAGAGATGGTGAGATAAATACCAATACAAATATTGTTGAATGTCTTCATCATCTTTTGATATAACTACACAATATCCTAGCATCCACATGTTATTTTGTAGTAGCAAATGACACTTGGCAAACTTCTTCAATTTTCTCTGATACCTCCAGAAGAATAGGCATTGTGAGAATCCATTTTGTCAGAATACTATTAGTAATGGATTTAGCCTAAATGGGATACAGCACTAAAAAAAAGTACCATATACTCTACCTCATGGTAATGAGGAAACTGGAATAAAAACTAGATATTACTCATAAATATTAGCTTTTTTGGTATTCCAAACCTTGAATATTTAGTGAAGAATGCATTCGTTATTTTTTAAATATTACAATTAAATAAATAATGTAAAGTAGTAAGCGAGATAGAACAAGGTAAAACAATAATTTGGTGTGGATGCACGAAGGTGCTACGCTTACCATGGCTATAATTTCGAAATTATCCATCGCAAGATAAATATGCTAAGAAATATTTTTATAGAAAATTTAATTTTGTTTAGTTATGGCTATAATTATTTTTACTCTAATATTAACTTAAATGTAGATAATGAAATAAAATAAAATTTTAGGATGTTTTTCATTGTTGTGGCTATGGCT
Organism: Timema podura; assembly: GCA_033556935.1. Taxonomy (NCBI): domain Eukaryota; kingdom Metazoa; phylum Arthropoda; class Insecta; order Phasmatodea; family Timematidae; genus Timema; species Timema podura. The sequence continues at coordinate 13,947,178 of JAVRXN010000010.1, forward strand.
ATAGCTTCGAAACTATCAATCGCATAATAAATATGCTAAGGATTTTTTTTTATAAAATTTGATTTTGTTTGATTATGGTAATTACAAATTTTACTGTAAAACTAACTTAAAAGGGGATATTGAAAGAAAATCTAATTTTACTGTGTTTTTTTTTTCCATTGTTGCAATGATCACAGACCTAACACAAGGGGGAAAAATTTGTATGCTAATAAGACCCCCAAAATAAAGTGATCATTTTCCAGCTTCTGAGATTTTCTTCCAATTAAAAATACCTGACGCCTGGCCTACAAGTGGCATGGACAAATGAGAATAATAGATGTCAACAGAATACCTATGAAAACATATGAATTTCACCTGTAAGATAGATGACCAAGATTAATATATAGGGATATGGTGAAATCAGACATAGATAAGAAGGTACAAGAGTGTCACAATGTTGAAGAAGAAGACAAATACAATTAATGAAGTTTGTGGAGGGGCTTCGTTCACTGGCCAATCGAGTAGATGAAACAACACAGACTATAATATTATGGGATATTATGATTATACTTTGCAACTTAACAAAAGCAGATTCAAATAATTAAATACCTCAAAGTAAAACTAGCAAATATTAATTCATAGAAAAATGATTTACAAAACATGCACTTAAGTTAATCTTTTTTGGGTATGGAAAATATTATTGAAAAATACTAACTTTAAAGTCCTAAATAAAACAAAATTTTTTTTTTATTATGATCATGCAAACCTCTCTATAAATTTCTAGATTAAAACTGAAAATATTTTGCACATAGTTAATTTTACTAGGAAGAAAAGCATGTTAAAATGATTTTAAACTGAATAACAAATTTTTAAATCCACTCATGTCTGTGCATAGTTCATTTTGTGAGAACAGAGAAACAATTGCAAGTTAAAAATATAATGGAATGGTAGCAACGCTTTAATTTAACTCATAATTCCAAAATGAATTGCCACATTCACTAAAAAGATGTGCACCTGGCCATGTGTTAAAGTGACTCTTTAAAACTTACAAGATAGGTTAAAACTTATTTTTTGTTCAATAAGCATGATCAGAGGGTTTCACACACCAAGCAGAGAAAGTTATGAAAATGAGCGCTAGCAGTCGAACTCACACAAGGAATCATAAAGAGAATGATACACTTAAGCACATAGCCGATTTGACCGCATACCACAATGTACTGCAAGCAATATAATCTATATAATAATACTAATTAATTATGAGATGTAATTATTCAAATATAATAATAGGTCTATAAAATATTATTTATATTAAATTATAAGTAGTGAACCCTCAATGAGTTGTTGCTATTGGAGCCTTTAGATTTATTATTATCGCTTTTGGAGAGCTTCATTATATTTGAATAGAAATTTGAAAGTTGATGTTAATTTTAATATAATGGCCGGAGAAGGAGTTATTTTGATTAATAATTTTGATTATTGTTTCAAATGCTTCTAAAGATGTTATTTGTAAAGCAATCTTCATGTTTGGTGAAATGCAAAAGTTTTATTTTTAAAGATTTTTCTATGGACAAAGATATATTTTAATTTCAATATGTAAAAGTCTTGTTTGATCAATTTTTATGCATTCTTTCTAAGTATAAGTAGAGATTTGTGGGTGATTATTTTGATTTTAAAATTTTTTAGCTTGTTTTATTATCATGTTTATATATTGGTCATTTTTTGAAACTTTTTAGGTCATCAAAATCTGGGCCCTGTTTAAGACTAGTAATTGCCTGTATTCAGATATAAAAATAATCCTGCCTTTGATAAATGTAATTTGATAAATTTAGTTTCATTACTTAAATGTCATTACCTTACACAAAAAGGAATATTAAATAGCCACAGAAAAAAAAAAAATTAATTCCCAAAACTATCCCAAGATTAAGAATTTAAATTTTCTGGTTCCAAATCTTGCTCAAAATAGTAGGTCAAGATCCCAATATCAAACTGAAGCAAAAATTAAGAATTAATAGCCAGAGCTATTATTTATGCTTATTAGTGGGGATTACTCCACCTAGATATCATATTCTGAAAATTGAAAAATGACACCTGGACACGGGAATCGAACCCGGGACCTCTGGCTTAGTACGCCAATGCTCTAACCACTGAGCTATCCAGGATTCGTCTCGTGCCCTGGGTCATTCTTCACTCATATTTTAAGGCAGAGTCTATGATGGACTTAGCAGAAATCGTCGGCTACAAATATGTGATTATATTAATATCACGAGCCATCGGATAACGCAGCCATCTGCGACTCGGTAGTTGGCATTATGCTGCCATTTGCACAATTATTAAATTGTACGGGATCGCACATATTAAGAATTAATAGCCAGAGCTATTATTTATGCTTATTAGTGGGGATTACTCCACCTAGATATCATATTCTGAAAATTGAAAAATGACACCTGGACACGGGAATTTGTAGCCGACGATTTCTGCTAAGTCCATCATAGACTCTGCCTTAAAATATGAGTGAAGAATGACCCAGGGCACGAGACGAATCCTGGATAGCTCAGTGGTTAGAGCATTGGCGTACTAAGCCAGAGGTCCCGGGTTCGATTCCCGTGTCCAGGTGTCATTTTTCAATTTTCAGAATATGAAGCAAAAATGTTGATCTCACACACCCCTAAAATCTGCATTCTATGATCCAGCTTAACCAATACTTTGTTTTGGCTTTTTTTTTTTTGCACCAAGCCTTACTATCCATTCTGGTTATACGCTTATTTACTAACTACACTAATGGGTTAGGGGTGAGGAATGTTGAAAATGGTTTGTTGAAACGTCAAAGTAAGGAACAAAAATTGGAGAAGACAAGAAGACTATTGCTGGAGGGCTCAAGTGTTTTATTGGATTTTATTACAAGCTCGACCCAGTGGTATTGAGGTAAAGTGCTCATTTAGGACCCAATGTTCATGCATTCAAACCTGGCTGAGGCTGACGGATTTTTGTTAAATGACAAGAATGTATAGCACAATTTCCTTTGGAAGGGAAGTATGGCCATAAGTCCATGTTTATTGCAGCATGTAAAAGCTACCTTAAGGGTATGTGAAAATACCTTTCCGGAATTTGTAAATTATTATTGCTTGCTCAAAGAAATTCAGTGTGGTTTCAATGGGAAAATGCTTTGATTTCAGGACTTCCCTCGTACATGTGCTTTCTCCCAAGATAGTGCGAGCAGGTCTAGCCAGCAGAAGTGCTAAGTGCATGCCCAACTTCAAATGTATAGGATTAACATCAAGCCCAACCTTCAGGTTGAACACTAAAAGCAAAATTATTTTGAGGTATTGAACAAATACTTACTTCTTAACGATTTTCTTAAAGAAAAAATTAATTTCATGAAATAAATGCATTTCAATGACATTAGCAAATATGAGAGTAACAATGACCCAAAATATTTTTTTTTAACCAGATCTATCCTGAATTAGTAAACGGCTGGATGACAGGAAAAGATTAGAGGAAGGAGTAATATAAGTGTTTAATTTAATAATAATAATAATAATAATAATAATAATAATAATAATAATAATATAATAATAATAATAATGGCATGTACCATTGCCCAGGGGATGCCCAAATGTATTGATCGTACCTTCTTTTCATGGAGGCTCTTTCCATGTTCCAATAAGATGAGGGGATGATGATAGTGAATATGAAAGTGTGTAGCCAATGAATATCTTAACCTACATTGCTTGAGTCTAATCAACCAAACCCTGGTGAGAATGTGAATTATTCCTCTTTAGAGAAAAATCACCAAGTACCAGTTAAGAACCGAACCAGGGACCTCTAGGTCAGCAGCCAGGAACTCTGACCACTAAACCACGAGGCTGGTTGGTCAATTTAATAACACATAACTTTTTTTTAAAGGCATAGAAATTTAGTTTTTTTCTTTAATTTTTGAAAAATATACTCAACATATAGAAAAAATTAATACTTGATTGATTGGTCAAAAATTTAATTTCTTCTCCTAAAATATGTTTAAGCCCAAAACAAATATAAATGGGCAAATATGGATGTATTAAAATATCTAAAAAAATAAATAACTCATAATTCAAATTATAAACAATATATTATAAAAATTATGAAAATATGATCTAGGCATAGGTAACAGGTAGAAGCATTGCTTACTAGCATAGATACACTTTAAACCGGAATGGTACTAGGTAAGGAGAAAAGGAAAATGTCATATTTTTAGTGCAATTGATACTATTTATAATTTAAAAAGTTAATATTATAAAAATATATCCTGGTTCATACACACACTAAAGTTTATTTATTTCAGTGTGTACAGCAAAAAACTTTAATATTACCAAAAAAGGTAGCAACAGAAATTAATTCAGCATCAATTCACATATTAGTAAGGTTAAATAGTAAAACAACCATGTTTAAAGAAAAAACTAAAACATTATGATAAGTTGTCTATTTAGATCTTTGTTTGGTTTTTTTAAAACATGTAAGAATTTATTTAATATTTGTAAATACCTGAAGAAGGTTTCCTGTTTTGTGGGGGTGGGGGTGGTGGAACAGGACGGTAACTGCTATTGGGACTGGAGCCAGATTTAAGACTGTCTGATGTTGACGAACGAGAACGTGGATTGACAGGGGAGTCACCAACAAAACTTGGTGGTCGGGAACGGCTCTTCTTCTCTGGAGTTAGTGACCCATTCTGGTAGCAAAGAGAACATTGCAGAGAGCCCTATGAATATTTGGACACAACACTTTCTGTTCCTTTAAGTGTTCTTTTACAAATAAAATACAAAAACTAAAAATTCAAAACTAGATAGTTTTAGCAGGTTTCAGAAAACAAAACAAAACAGGATGCTCTATAATGCGAATGAAACAATTTAAGCTTTCTCATCTATTTTAATTTAAGTAGGTAGCTAAGTATTTATTTCCATTATTTCTCCTTCATTAAAAATCATAATTCTGTTTCCAACAATAATTTTTGTATATCCTTGATGTTGATGGTAAATTGAAGAAGGTTAGATATCTTGTGGATTAAGCCAGTCAAGTTAATTTTATCACAGAGTGCTGTTTCAAAAGACAGTATTTTCCAAAAAAATAAACTCAATGCACTGGTAATAGCTCAATAACTTTAAGAATAACTTATTCCTTTCAGATTAAACTTAAGTTTTGCATCCAAGATTTATTTTTCTATTAATACATTAATTATTGATATGATATTCAATTAAATATAATTCAATAATTTAATTAAAAATGATTGATCACGTTTGAAAGTATTGCCTTTAGCAAGTTGTCGAATCCATCTAATAAAAATTTTTGAATGACAAGTGGGAACTGAGGTTAAATCTTAAATTGTTGGTAAAGTTTTTTGCCAGCCTGATCCCCTGTTGATTTTTAATCACGTTTTGGTTAGGTTCTCATGGGTTGGACAGCACTTTGAATTAGCATGAAATTTAACACCTTTTGTGCTTCTGCTCGAGATACCTAAAAAAACTGTTCTTAGAAGAGAAAAGATTTGTTGTGAAGATATATTTGTCAAAAATTAGACTAGAGATATACCCTATCTATGGTAGTAGAGGTGGTAAGTGAAAGCCAGCAAAAATTTCTTTATTTCAAACATTGGCTGAAAGTCACTAATGCCAACCTATTCAGAAATAATTATTATTGATAATATAGTATTGCTAAGAAAATTATAATTATTTACAAATAGGTTGACATTAGTTGCTTTCAGCCAATGTTTAAAATAAATAACATTTTGAAAGTTTTCCCTTACCACCTCTCCTACAATAAATGGTATAATTTTGGACGGTATTCCATGGTGTAGTTTCAAAATGGTCTCACTCTTGTGTGGCAAATTTTGTTCTGGAGCAGTAAGAAGTGACATACTTCTTGAAAACAGATTACAAACATGACTATCACTTAAAGAATATTGTGCATTTGTTATCCAATTTACTTGGACTAATGTTATATGTCAAAAGTTCTTAACATCAATTATTTTGTACTATCCCCAACTAGTCTTGCAAAATGATGGCCTAATGTGACTGTTGTAAAAGCTTTTGATCATTTATTATAAAATAAATATTTTTATAGATTTATTACTTTATCCTTTAAGTGAATGTATGCTCTGAATAGGTAGCAAACCTTATAGTGATTATTTCTAGCAGTTCTGGCATTTGACTTATGGGATGTTGCCTACTTGTGATGTAGCACCAAGTGAAGATAAGATTGACCATTTTAATATTTTTTGTTTTATTAGGTGAGTTTTAAGGATAGTCCCTTATAATGCTAAAAAAAAGCTCCTTAACTCTAAAACAAGCTCTACATTATCACAAACTTTATTTTTTGGATCTTGAAGTCAATTTTCTTGTAAAAAAAATAAAAATATATATATATATATATATGTGTGTGTGTGTGTGTTTGATGGCGTGCAAAGGTAAAACATGCCTAAGCCAACAGGGAGTTGGCCAGACAGAACAAATAAGGGGTGGCAATTGTTGGTTTAGGAAGGTGACTCTGTTGGTGGGGGATACCTGAGAAGAGGGTGGCAAGCAGGAAAAGAGTCAGTCGAGTGACAGGGATGGATGATACACTGGTGGCAGCGGTTGGTTTTAAGTGAGGGTGTCAAAAGTGCTAAGTCTACTGCGGAAGTATTCAGTGGTGTCAGAGGACGCGGGGGTCAGTATCGAGTGTACATATATATTTTTTTCATACGCTGAATATTTAGTGGCGTCAGAGGATGCGTGTCAGTGAGGAGTGTTTATTATTATATATATATATATATATATATATATAATATATATATATATATATATATATATATATTTATATATATATATACACCACTGAATATTCAGCGTGTGAGAAAAAATATATATATATACACTCGATACTGACGCCCGCGTCCTCTGACACCACTGAATACTTCTGAATATCAAAGAATATATGTGTGTATAAAATTTTATATATTATATATAAGTACGCTGAATATTCAGTGGCCTCAAAGGACATGAGTGTCAGTAGGGAGTGTACATATATTTATACACGCCGAATATTCAATAACGTCAGAATACGGGTGTGTCAATAGGGAGTGTACATACAGTAAATAGACACCAGGTGTTCAATGTTGTCAAAAGGACAAAGGATGTATCGTCAGTGGAGAGTGTAGATATTATTTATGTATTTTTTTTGTTCCAGAGGACATCTGTCATTTCACGCCTAGAGGTCCGTCGACGCTTAAACTAACAGGGGTGTGGCCAGAGGAACGGCAGGGTGGGCAGATTATTACAGTTCACCATTCACGAGAAGAAAGAGGAGGGTCAGCAATGAAGAAAGCGTGAGAATATTTGTGAGACGCTTGAATAACTCACTAACAGGGTAGAGGCGTTGGCCATACAACAATAACGAGTGTGATTTAAGGACGAGGAATAAATACCCCCATTCCCCTTGATCCATGTCACCAGAGAAGTGTGCATGGAATCCAGTAGTATCACACAAAGAACTCAGTTTACAAACCAGAAGTTCAAGCTCCAACTCGAATCGACAGTGTGGGCCTCATTTTGAGTGTGGTGGATTTGGGCACTTACGGAGGGATCGTCCCTCGCACTGGAAAATAGAAGAAGGAAGGAAGAAGTCATCCAACGTCTCAGAAAACTAGAGAGGACTGGGTCAGGTCCCAAAGACCCGGTACAGTCCACCTGGGATTTATATCAGATCAAGTGAAGTAAGAGTGACACTCCAGTAGTTCGTGATAGAGCGATCATAAACGGATTTACAACAGATTGCATCCTGGTCACAGGTGCATCACATTTCCTGTGAGAGGATGTATGGCAGCGAGTCGGATCTAGCCAATTACAACCCACATCAGCGATTGTTTCGCAAGCGAACTCAGAACCCTGCAGGTGAAAGGAGTCAGAGTAGCGATATAGGAGTTGGACGTACATCTTCGGAAACAAAAGTGAGCATGTACTTTAGTCTTGTGGAAGTGTGTGTGCTTAGCTGCGATTTTATTGTAAGACAAAGTGCCATCTGCTCAAATACAAATGATCGAACCTAATCCACAGTGTGAGGAAAAATACAGATTTCTAAAAGTGCGTTCGATGGTGCTAGGAATGAAGGGGGCAATATTGTTGATAAACTCAGAGGTTGAGTCGGTGACCTTGTACAAAGGAATTCATGTAGGGATTGCATCAGTAGGTTCGGTGGTGTGCAGGAGTAAGAGAAACATCAGTAGCTGAAGAGTTTGATTGGTCGGAAGCAAAGAAGCATTTGACACCGGATGAATTGAAACAGGCTAAGGCCTGCATCAATTGCTATCAAGGGGCAGTGGCCAGAGGGAAGGAGGACTATGGACACACCTCGGTACTACCACACCAAACTCATACAGGGACAGCAAATCCCATTCTTCAGCACCCACGGCACATGTCCATCCACAAAGGAGGTAAGAAAGATGGAGGAGACAGGAATAATAAGGTCGTCAACATCTCCATGATGCTCCTCAGTAGTGCCCAGAAGCCCAGCCTAGAAGAAAGATGGTTTCTTTCGTTTCTGTGTAGACTTCAGGGAGTTGAATGATGTGACTATTAAAGATAGTTACCCTCTGTCAAGGATCGATGTTGTGCTAGACTCGTTATTAGGGGCCAGGTTATTTAGTTCCCTAGATATACAATCGGGTTATTGGCAAAAGATCGCCCAAAGACAGCCTTCTTGGTAGGTACAGGGCTTTTTGAGTTCAATGTTCTTCCTTTTGGCCTGTGTAATGGGCTGGCAAACTTTCAGAGGCTGATGGAGGTGGTACTGAATGGTGTACAGGGGGAGAGTGTGCTTGTGTATCTAGATGATGTGATAGTGTTTGGTAGAAGCTTTGAGGAACATTTATAGCGACTGTCAGCCATTTTCAATCGTTTGCAGGAGGGCGGATTGAAGGTTAACACTGGAATGTGTAAATTGTTCCACAAACAAGTGGAGTACTTGGGACACTTGGTGAGTGAGTGTGGCATTTCAATTTCAACGGAACATGCAAAAATAAGTGCAGTGCGTGATTGGCCTGAGCCCATAAACCTAAAAGAATTAAGAACTTTTTTGGGTATGGCATGTTACCATTGTTGGTTTATAAAAGGGTTTGCGAACAAGGGTGAATAATTCAGATGGACAAAGGAGTGTGACAGAGCTTTCCGAATGTGAAACAAAGTCTAACAATGGCATCCATCCTAGCGTAGCCAAGACCACATGAACCATTTATTGTAGTTACTGATACCAGTGCTACGTGGATTTGGAGGAGTCCTAAGCCAGATACAAGAGGGCACAGAGCGGGTAGTTGCGTACTTCAGCCGTGCATTAACAAAGCAAGAGCGAAGGTACTGTTTAACGCAGAGAGAACTTCTCGCTCTAGTCAGTGTGTGTTGAAATTTATGCGTGTATTTCAGTGGAGCTCAATTTACGGCGCGGACATACCACAACAGCCTTTGTTGGTTGAAGAAGTTTCCTGGTTGAAGAAGTTCCATGACCAGACGGACAAGTTGCTAGATGGCTGGAGCAGTTGGCTGAGTTCGATATGGAAGTGATTCACATGGCAGGCGTGCATCATGGAAATGTGGATGGGTTGTCACAATGTCCATGTGAGCAATGTGGCTCAAATATGGCAGCGAGTTACTTTCCCAAAGTGTGTGCAGGGACATCAGAACTGGCCCCAAAAGGAGGATGGGGTATGCGGGCCAATCATGGAACTACTAGGCTAAAACTCGACTAATGGAACTGGGATTCCAAGGTCTTCTCATTGTCTATGGATACTAATGAAACCCCAGTTAAGTGATAAAGTAATGGTCTACATTGTAGATTGTGCCATATATCGGACTAAGCCTCGAGCAGTAGTGCCCACTAGTTTAGTGAAATAAATTTTGGGCCAGTATAAAGGAAACACCAGTTCAGGAGCTCTCCTAGAAGTTGCCAAAACATTTGAATGGCTACAAGAACTTTTTACTGAGCAAGTATGCGCAGTGACGTACGGTGGTGGTGCAAGGCATGTGAAGACTGTACCAACCGCAAGATGCCCACACCAGTGGCCAAGGCACCTATACAAACATATGTGCCCTCCAAGTGGATGGAGCGAATGCCATGATTATCCTTTCACTCCCGGTCACAGACAGAGGAAATCGGTAGGTGCTTGTAGTGGCCGACTATTTCACTAAGTGGACCGAGGCTTATGCTATCCCAGACCAGACAGCCCAAACAGTAGCCCAGGTATTTGTAGAAGAGTTTTTATGTCATTATGGGGCACGAGAAGTGGTACACTCAGACCAGGGTCAACAGTTTGAATCGGAACTGTTCCATGAGATGTGCGCATTGTTGGGAATAACGAAGACCCGCACTTCACCCTTTCACCCTCAATCAGATGGCATGGTGGAGTGTTTTAATAGAACACTGCTATCAATGCTAAGTCACTGGGCTGGAGATCACCAGCGATCCTGTGATGTGAAGCTGCTCCAGACGATGATAGCATATAGAGCTAATGTACACGAGAACACGCGCCGGATCCCTAACAGAATGAAGTTCTGAGACAAAGTTCGTCTACCAGCAGACATCCAGTTTGGTCTACCACCAGATAAGTCTTACCAATCCTCACAATATTATATTTCTCGCTTGCAACAATCTCTGCACTGCAATGCTGCACAGAAACACTTGGGAGTAGCGCAGAGGCGACAAAAAGCTTTGTACAATCGGGCTTCTAGAACACAATTATATCAAGTGGGTGACAAAGTGGCTCAATCAGCCGACTCCCAGAGTAGAAGTGGCAAATTTTCATTGGCTATGGATTATGATCAAGAAGAACCTTGGAAGTAGAATATACAGGCTGCAGCCTGTAGTATTTTGCTACAAAACCACTAATGTTTACCATGACTGACTCAAATGGAGCATGGAAGTCCTGGATCCGAATCAAACTGAAAGGCTGGAAAGAGCCCAAAGGTGACCAGGACGACCTCCAGGGAACAAAGTCTGGAAGAAGGGAAATGAAAGACAAATAAATTATGCCAACGGGACCAAGCTAACCGGGCTGGACACTCGCTAGACACATTTCAAGAGAGATAACTTATTCCAGACTTCCATACGAGCCCTGGAGCCTCATTGGGAATAATAAAAGGTGCATCACCAGGATCGCGGTGGAGGGCAAAAACGTCATCAACAATTTCCCTGCCATCAAGCATTCAAGCTCTGCCAACAGTCCTGCACAACAACGTTTCCATCTATGAGTTCAGGCAGCAATCCAAAGGGGCCCCACACGGGGCGTGTGGGGGAACGAGACTCAGAGCTTAGTCCCATGATGGATAGGTATTTGTGGCTTTTAGGAGGGTGACAAACATCACCACTTACTGACAAAGAGGAGTTGGAGGAGCCACTAGGGAAAATTGAATCAAGAATTGAAATGGAGTCGGAAGATGGTGCTCTATCCAGCAGAGTGCCCCTGGTTGTTGAGGAGGTTTTCCCATAAGGTGCGGCATGCGGAATTCCAATACAATCGGAGATTCCAGATATCACACCAAGGACATCCGCAGGACAGCAGCGACCGTTATTGTCTACAGCTTGAACTATTTGGTATATCAATGAAAATGGTCAATTAGGATCTTCCTGCCATGATGTCAATTAAAATGGCTGTGGATGCATATGTCTATCAATAAAGTTCATTTTGAAATGCAGACGCAAATAGAAAAATAAGTGTTTATAGTTGGTGGCGGAAGAAAGAGTGTGTTAACAGCAGACAAAAAAAAGTCCCAGAGGGTCGACTATGCATTTTCTTCCCTCAATTTTAATTTCATACATTGGGGTCTAAGTGTAATAGTGCTTTGAGTGCTTAGTGTGAAGTTAAGATACAATATGGTTCACAAAATAGTTTTGAATTCACCAAGTAGGAAATGCCATTAAGTAGTTGAGAGTATACAAGTGGTTTGGATGGAATACACTACAGTGAAGAAATGTAAAAAATAAATTCCCAAAGTAAAAAATGAGTACAATACTTTTAGACATACTTCTAAGCAAATGAAAAAAAATATTTCCACTTAGAAATACAATAGATTTAACTTACCCTATCATCAATAATAGTTTCATCGTCTGAGAAGTCTGTTGAAGCTTCATCATGTAACAAGTTCCAATCGGTAAATACATTTTCAAAGTGCGATTTTTGTCTTTCAAGTGCATAATGTAACTGAAATAAATAAAATACATAATTTAGTAAATTATGTTTACTTATGAGTATGCCTTAATGTCAATAAGCTAGCTATTAGTGAATTGTACTAATTAATTTTAGAATAAATAAAAAACTTCATTTCAGTGAAGAGTGAAATTAAAAAGATTTCACAATGAAAAATTTTCCTTTTGCTCGGGAATAAGAAGCAGATCCCTCAGTTATGTTGGACAATCCTCCACCAAATGAGTTAAGGTGTTGTAATATTTTATTTTGCCACTTAGGACTATGGTTGCCATAGTCATAAGTGGCAAATTGAAAAAGTGATGGCCATCTTTTAAGTTTGTCACTGTTATTATTCAAAATTTATCGAAAACAAATATGTTGCCAATATTACATTTGCATAATACATAAAGTGTAAATTATGTATGTTCAAATATGAGGTGGCCCAATGGCTAAATAATTTTATGATAAAGGAAATTGATAAAACTAAAGAAAAGGGAAAAATAAACTACTAAGAGTAAATTTGATGAAGAAAGCCCATCTAGGGAAAGAGTAAAAGTGTGGGAAGAATCCAATGCAAAAAAGTGATATCTTCTTCTTTTCTTCTGTCTTCTATAGTAGAAGTAGTCACACGCACATTTTAAGACAAATAGAATAATATTTCGACATTGTTGCCTTTATCAAACACAAAGAAGAAAGAAGAGAGAGTACAGATAACACAAACACTGGATTACTCCCTTTTGAATTTAAAGAAAATCTGTTAGAAACACTGGCCTCAACAGAAGATAGTGTCTTTCTGTCTATAATAATAACATTTTTCAAATTATTATAATTATTATTATTATTTTAAAATATTATTTGTATTATTATTATCATTGTTATTATTTTTTAAATAGGCCTATATAAATATTAACCATAACCAAGAAATGTATCTTTACTCCCAAAATCAGTTGGCACAATGCGTTTTTAACAGTTTTTCTTTAAATTCAAACTGAAGTAATCCAGTGTTTGTGTTATCTATATTCTCTCTTCTTCCTTCTTTGTTTTTGATAAAGGCAAAAATGCCAAAATATTAATCTATTTGTGTTAAAATGTGTGTGTGACTAAATCTAGTATAGAAGACAGAAGAAAGGAAGAAGATGTGTCACCTATGTGCATTGGATTCTTCCCACATTTCTCCTCTTTCAATAGGTGGGCTTTCTTCATCAAATTTACTCTAGTAGTTTATTTTTCCTTTTTCTTTAGTTTTATCAATGTCCTTTATTATAAAATAAAGTGTAAATTAGCAAGCAATAAAAGAGCATACAAATGAGGAGATTTTACTGATAAGTTTCAACTGAAGCCAACTAGAAAATGTTAACTTATTTATACATATGTTTGAAACACAAAAATGCATGCCAAAACTGCACAAAACTATCAGATGAAAGATTTTGGGTTGAAAGTTTAAAATAAATGCTGGCAAAAAAATAATTTATTTCAGTGCACAAAATCTTTGGCAAAAAAGTTTGTTCGGCACTGTACTAGCCTAAAAATAGATGAGGTATTCTCATATTAAATTACGTAGTTTTAACTCTACCAGTACACCTTCCTATTCATGATATAGCTTTCTGCGTTTTCACTCAAATGTAATTTCAAAATGTGTAAAATAAAAACTGAATTTTGATGCATAAATGCACTACTGGTAGAACAACAGCCATTATTAATTTTGATAATCTAAATTCTTATACGACCCTGATAATTATTTCAGCATTTTATTCATAGCATGGTCACTTGTAAGTGGAGTGGGCGATAATTGTGTACATGCATCTTCAATAAGTTGGATTATACTAAATGTTCAATCTATCTAAAAGTAGTAAAGCAAGAAGCATCACAAACAGTAGCAACTGTTTTGTCTTATTATAGTTAGAAAATGGTGATCCAAACTTACCAGCATAAATTGATCTATCCAAATTTACTAGTATAAATTTATATATCCAATTAAATTTAGTATTTTATCACTGTTTTGTGTGATGAAAATTGTGAGCGCATGAATTTCTTTAAAGATTTTTAATAGTTTTTATGAATTTTAAACATATCCTTATTTTCCCATGTTAAAATTAATTCTCATAATGCAGTTTCTCCTTACATAGATATTTCTTGGAAAAAATTGTGTTGTACATGAAATATTTGCACAATCGAAATGAGGAATACAGTTAATTCCACACAGAACCGGGGATACTTTTACAAAATGACTATTTCGTTGTGATAAAATGCTTTCCTACATAAATGCTATATTATTAGAGGGAAACCTCCTTTCGCTTTATGAGGTAATTGTATTCAATTTGGAAGAAGGTGTAGGAAAGATGGAAGGAAACATATAAAAGGGGACAGACACAATATAGCTTTTAAAATGAAAAGAAGAACACAGTTCACACTTTACATTGCTGTCATTGGACAAAGAGGTAATGGTTGCCTCTTAAAGAAAATCGATAATCACCGCTCAATCCCCCGACCTAGGTTTCTTTCTATCCGAACTCATCAGGGAGGAGTGTGAAAAGTGCAATGCAACTTCGTAAAAGAGGAAACAAAAAAAACACAAAAGGGAGAAAATGGGAAGTTGTAAGGAATGATAGGACACATGGATAAAAATATGTAAAAGGTATACTATAAAGGACAAACACAGGAAAAAGACATTGGATAGTTGTAAATGAGATGTGTTCGACGCTTTTATATGTTTCTATCTACCTTTCCTATACCTTCTTCCAAATATAGTAAAATTACCTCATAAAGCGAAAAGAGGTTTCCTTATAGAGATATATTATATATTCGCATCTAATGTCCTTTTCCTGTGTTTGTCCTTTATGTTATACCTTTTACATGTCACTATCTATGTGTCCTATCATTCTTTACCATTTTACATATTCTCCCGTGTTTTTTTTTTTTTGTTTCCTCTTTTAGGGAGTTGTGTTGCGCGTTTCACACTCTTCCTTGATTAGTTCCAAATGAATGAAACCTAAGGGGAATGAGCGGCGACAATCAATTTTCTTTAAGAGGAAACCATTACCTTTCTGTCCAATGGCAGCAATGTAAAGTGTGAACTATGTTTTTCTTTTCATTGTAAAAGCCATATTGTGTTCGTCCCTTTTATATGTTTCTATACACATTTCATATACATTCTTCCAAATATAATATATGTTAAAGGGAAACGCTTTACTAATATTGCTTTATGAACTAATTCAAATATTAAATTACAAGATGTCAACTATGTTTAAGAATTACATCATAAAACATTATAATTTTAATACATTAAAATTTTTTTTCATTTTTGAAACATTTATATAGATAACTAGCCTACAGAGGCCTAGTTAGAAACAGTACACTTAAACCCACATTCTGAAGTAGTTTATTTTTAATGTAATTTGATTGTAGTTAATTAAGGCATGTAGTTCATTTAAAGTTATTGGATATAAAAACATACCAGATTCTCACAAGTGATATTTCCTTGTTCTCGAGCTATAGCCATTGGTGTTTTATCTTGAGAATTTTTTAATGTTATATCTGCACCACTTCGGAGCAAAAGTTTCATGCACTCAGGTTTGTCATGAATTGCACAGAGATGTAGTGCTGTATTAAAACCAGATCCTGAAGCATCAAGTGTATGTAAAGTAGGTTTATCTATTGCTTGTGTAGGCATGTTCTGGACTAAAAAGTCAACCAAATGAAGAGATTTTCCCATCTCTCGAACAACTGCTAAATGTAGAGCTGTTTCACCAATTTCCTACACGAGAATAACAAATACACACACTTTGTAAGGATATAAATCTGATTCTAGTAATGTGTGATAAACCCAATCTAATTATAAATTTTTTAAAGATTACATAAATAAATGAATAAGTAAATAAAATGAATGAAATTATAAAAGAAAACAAAGCAACTGTTAAATAAATTAAACTATTAAAGAAATCTAAGCAAGTGGTAGATGAAGAGGTATTGAAACATATTAAAATTTTAAGACTTATAAAGAATACTATGTAAATATTGTTTAATGATTGGATAATAAATATGAAAATTCTTATGAATGAAAGCTATATTTTGTAAACCTTTTCTTTTAAAACTTTTAAAACTTAGTGTACAGATAGTTTTGAGGCAGTAAACAAACCAGAGATTTAATAATAATAGTATTATTTTTAATTTCAATTGCCTTTATTATAGTGCTGGTCAACCGTAAGAACTATAACAGGCCAGCACTGAAAAGTACACAAGTACCTTACAAATATATAATAATTACATGAGAAAATAAGAAAAACCATAATAGCTAAATAATTATATGTATTGATGAATAGTTATGAAAAAAATAGTAATTAATAATGATAAGAATAAAAAATATCAATAATAACAAATAACTAAAGAGTAGTTAAAAGCAGTAACAATATGCAAAAAAGAAATCAGAATATTGTAAATTTAAATATTATAGGCAGAACCTCTACATGATAAATTATTGATATGGGAGTTCCTTAACCCTTTGAGTGCCAATGTCACTCAGAGCGATGCGTGAAATATTTGCTAAAATTGCCAGTGTCACTCAGAGCGATGCGTGAAATATTTGCTAAAATTGCCAGTGTCACTCACAGCAATCCCATGTTTTCGAGCTCTTAGTTCAGTATAAAGCCAACAGATAAGGTAGATTCTATTTCCACTGCATTCTCGTAATATGTTCAAGCTACTTTCATTTGTCTTTGCTCTTAGAGTTTCGATATATCTAACATGAAAATTATTTTCAAACTTTATGAGTTTTATCTTTGAACTTGTTTGTAAACATGGTTACTAAGAGGAAAGCTGTAATTCAATTCACAGAAATAATTGCAATATTTATTGATAGCTCAAGCGAGAGTGATAAATTTGTTAGTGATTATGAAAGCAGTGATTCTGAATTTGTATATAATGAAATTGAACAGCAATTATATTCTGTGGACATCAAATTGCCTCCAAGGTGCTGAACTGAAGATAATCAGCCAATCACACACTATGAGGATGACAAAGATGAGGCGTTTCTCGGCTTTGACAAGACATCCTGTCTTCGGGACAACTTCCCCAGTCTGCATCTAAAAATCTTTTTGACTGGTCCTGAATCAGAGCCATAGGTCAGTCCCATGTAGATGGAACTTTTCAGATAGCATAATACACGCTTGGCGGCCTTCCAATGATCGATGACATAGCAGTTGTTAAACTGCCCCAGATTGATTACAGAGAATGATTTGTCGGGCCTTGTAGTCAATTCCAAGTATGTAAGAGCCCCTACCAGCTCACGGTAGGGAAGCTTTAGATCCTCTTCCGACTGCGCTTCGTTTCTCATTAGCTTCAAGCTTGTATCCACAGGGATGGCTACAGATTTGCATTCAAACATGCTGAATCGCGAAAGCGATCGCGTACACAGCCATGCTAGTGCATCGTCATCTGCCCATCTGTCTGGTTGAACTCTATCCCCAGGCAATATTTTGCATAGCCTATATCCTTGACTTTGAAGTGGTCGGCCATTCTCCTACCGAGTTCAGCAATCCTCTTACTGTCGCGGAAGGCGATTAGGATGTAATCAACATGCGTCACAATTAGTGTAATTTCTTCCCCTGAACCAATATGGAACAAACAAGGGTGTGAGACTGAAGGAGTAGAGCCAAGACTTCTCAGGGTTTTGTCCAGTTGGAAGTACCAGCTTCTTCCAGCTTGTCGCAAATCGTAAAGCAATTTCTTCAGGAGGAAAACCTTGTCCCCTCTACTCAATTACTCAAGCATGGACTTTGCCTTTATCCCAATCTGACTCTGGCCCTCAAAATCAACAACACCCTGAAGGATTTCTTGTAAATTCTTTGGTGGCTCCATATAAATCTCTTCTTCTAAGTGTCTATTTTGGAATGCAGTTTCCAGATCAAATTGCCTAATCTTCAATCTGGATTGGGCTGCAATGGATGCGATGAGACGAATGGAACCTATTTGAGCCACTGGAGCGAATGTCTCTTTCTAATGAATACCGGGTTGCTGACTAAAACCTTGGGCAACCAAGAGTGATTTTTTTTCTCTCAAGCCCGCCATTCAATAGAAACTTGTTCCTTAAAATGATTCAACTGCCAACGACTTTGTGACCTCTAGGATGATCAACGAGTATCCAAGTCTTGTTCCTCACAATGGATTTTTATCTCAGTGGCAATGGCTTGACACCATTTGTTCGCATCAGGACTGCACATCGCCTCTTTCATAGGTATTTCCAAGATATACGCCTGCTCCGCTCCTTCAGCGTTTTCGACCAGACTTGAAATGACTTGGTACTACTTCTTCGGTCTTCCCCTCGAACCTGACCTGACCTGACCTTCCTTGGCCGGCTGCGGCCCCTTACAGTATGATCAATTCCTGACGCATGTCTACGTCAGGTGCAGTGTCATCGGGGGGGCAGGGGAGATGTCCCCATCTTCGCCAGAACCATCAGGAGGTGGTGCATACCAAGGAAGGCCACATCTTTGTCATCCTCATAGTGTGTGATTGGCTGATTATCTTCAGTGCAGCACCTTGGAGGCAATTTGATGTCCACAAATCGTCGAGCTTGTGTAGAGTCTTCACCCTTTGTGTCTCCTTCTCGATCCATTTGGGTGTCACCTATCATACGAGGATTGTCATCCTCCATGAATTTGACATCGAATCTTATCACCACTCGACACTTCGACTTCTTAGATAACCACACACGGTATGCCTTGGACTCATCCGCGTAGCCAAGGAAGATCCCTTCCTGTCCACTAGAGTCATACTTTCCTTTTCTGGGTTCTCTGTCCAAGTGAAGAACTTCACTTCCAAACACCCTGAAGTAAGACATGTCCGGCGCTCCGTTACATTTCTCGTATGGTGTTCGACCGTCCAAGCTCTTTGTTAGTAAGCGATTTCAGAGGTAATTTGCAGTATTAACTGCCTCAACCCAAAAGGAATTGGTCAAATTTGCTTCCGTCAGAAGGCACCAACTGACGTCAAGAAGAGAGTGATTCTTTATTTCCGCCGTGCCGTTTTGCTTCGGGTTGTATGGGGCAGTCAACCTCCTAATGATCCCTCGCCTTTTCAAGTACTCGTCAAACTCTTTATTAGTATATTCTCCGCCATTGTCGGACTGAAAGCACTTTACAGTTTTACCCTTTTGGTTCTTGAGAAGTGTTATATACTCAATAGTGGCCTTGAATACTTCAGTCTTTGACATTAACAACAGAATCTCGCACCATCTGGTGTTGTCGTCAATAAAGTTGACAAAATACTCTGTACCTCCCATGGACGTTGTCCTCATGGGTCTTCATACATTTGAGTGTCTCACATCCAAGACGTCTGTGTGGTGATTCTCCTAGTTTGCAAATGCCACAGTTCTACTTACTTGTTGAATCCGCAACTGAAGTAAAATTGCACGCTTCCTGTGTGAACTCACTCACATAGTACAAATCGTTGACTCTGACAGCACTTAGTACCGTATTCCTTCTCAAGTCCGGTGCATACATTGCGTTGTCTAATGTCACGTTCCTTTTGTCACCGAGTATATTTGCTATAAACTGTGCTTTGCCTTTGCCGCCGTGTCAGCCATCGCGCTGTTCGCAAGGTTTAGCGCACCATGCCCGGCGTCATTAATTTCGTGAAAAAGTTATTTCTCATATCACAAAAGCGTTGTCGCGCTGCTATCCAGACACCAATTTCTGTTTGGATCGTTCGACTTGCATGCTGAAACATTTAAACAGACGTTATCTGCACATTTCACACTTTCCTTATTGTCTTTGCTTCAACACTCGTTTACCTTATACCCAGGCTTTTGGCACTTAAAACATTGTATCACATGCGTGGCTTTCTGTTTTTCACCGTCACTTTTGTTCAGATTCGGTTTGTCTCTCCGATCGTGCCCGCCGTCATTTTTCTTTGCAAACATGGCACTCGGCAAAGCGTTTCGCGCATCACTCTTAAGAGCATAACTTTCTTGTATGATTTTTATGCCGAGCGCATCCAGTGTTGCCAATTCATCACGCGATTCAATGGCGCACCGAAACTTTTCATAATTCGCAGGTAAGCTATAGAGTAATAAAATCATCAATAAGTCTGGATTGATCACGACTTCCATGTTGTTCAACTTACCTACTGAGTGAAAAAACTGTTCAAATGCATGCCAAAATCACTAATGTCCGCAATTTTTTGTAGCGTTAACTTCTTCAAAGGGTTGCCTTTCTCGCCAGGCCTTTGGATTGAAATATCTCTTTCAATTTCCACCACATTTCCCGCGATGTCTCACAATTTGATTCCTGTGTTAAGGTGTCATTTTTCAATTTTCAGAATATGATATCTAGATGGAGAATTCCTCACTAAAAAAGCATACATAATAGATTTGGCTGTTTGATTATTAAATATGCAATCCCTTACAATTATAATAATTGTACAAGTGGCAGCATTAAGCCAACTACCGAGTTGAAGGTGGCTACGTTATCTGATAGCTTGTGATCTTAATAAAATCACACATCTTTGGCCGACGATTTTCGCACGTCCATCATAGACTCTGCCTTAAAATATGAGTGAAGAATGGCCCTAGGCACGGGACGATTCCTGAATAGCTCAGTGGTTAGAGCATTGGCGTACTAAGCCAACGTTCCCGGGTTCGATTCTCGTGTACAGGTGTCATTTTTCAATTTTCAGAATATGATAGCTAGATGGAGAAATCCTCACTACCAAGCATACATAATAGCTTCAGCTATTTGATTCTTAATTAACGCTGCCTGCATTTGCAGTTTCCATGTATAATTGTCTTTGCCTAAAAGTTCAATCCATGATTTGTTCGCGGTGTTCATGACGTCAATCTCGGAACTCTCTTGCGCATCTGTTTATCTTTTGTGTTATACTTGCTTTTTGACATGACACTCACAAACCTGAGCCCATAACCTGTTAGAGAAAGGTTGCTTCAGGTCAAGTGAACTGTAAATAAATAAGATAACACAAGAAAACATACACTAGTCAGTACAATAAAAATACAAGTGACGAAATCACAGTTGTGCGTCCCAAACTTATAACGGGCATGACTCGACTGGCCATTTTCTGCCAAAGATAAACACCGCGCATGCGCATGCTCAAAGATGGCTTCACTTCAAAACTGCAACTCATTACGAGCTATAAAAGAATAACAACATCCTAAAAAACTAGGTCTGTCATAGTTAACATATTTACATCAAGAATCAAGTGTATTGACACATATATACTAGTATATACTTAGGATGGGATCCTAAAACATACAAGGAATATTCATAGATTCAAGACTCAAATCATAATAATTTTTTTAAATAGGTCCAAAGATAGTTATTTTTTTAAAGGTATTAAAATAGTTAAATAGTTTCTCGTGGTTAAAACAAAAATAATGATAGGAAAACCCTAACAACCAAACTCCAGATCATTAATTTACCATTTAATGTAAACTAAATCAGAAGTGAAGGAAAAAATCCTAGTTTTGGGGAAAGTTGAACCCTTATGCCTACAATATTTTCTAAAAATAAAATTTTAATTAAGGATTTGATGGCAAAATAAAGTTTCAGATTTGATAAAATGTGGATCCGACCCATCTTTAATACATTTGCATACACATACACAAACACACACACACAAACTCGCACATTACATTTTTTGAATGACCTATACCACCGTCGACCTCGGTGGTCTTGAGGTAAAGTGCTCGCCTCAGGATCCGATGTTTGTGGGTTCGAACCCAACAGAGGCCGAAAGCTTTTTCTTGAGTGAGAGTAAATCATAGCTCAACACCCTTTGAAGGAGAAGTAAAGCAGTCGGTTCCATGTGGCATGTAAAAGAACCCTGGAAGGTATGTGAAAATACATCTATTGGCAAAATTGGTAGGTCATTTCACCTCACTCATAGAACTTTAGAGGTACAAGTAATCAGACTTGGTGGTGAAACTTCAAAGAATGATTTACAGCCAGGAAGTTAACTCTACCACAAAAACTAACTATTATCCCCACCACCCCATGACAGTCGATACTTTCCACAAGTTATATTTTTGATAATGAATTTGTTTAATAAATATATAGTAATAAAGATACAGAATCTTCAATGAAAAAACCAAAAAAATCTTTAATGAAAAAACAAAAAAATATTATGTTGATAAAAATTACTTAGAAATAAATATAATTGCTGTTACCTAACATTATTAAAAATTAAGATGATAAAACCCAAAAGCATAATTTTTTTTTAGAATGTAGACAAAAGTTAAAATTCATTCAACCGCAAAACTTTTTCAATTTTTGCATTTCATGTTCTAACACTTTTGCCTCTTTCTTTGCTTTCTGCGAAACTGTTCTTTTTACTTCTAATTTTCTTATTTCTTCAGATGATGTTTTTCTTTTGTGACTTATGTCTACTTCAATCTTTTTCTTCTTTTCAAGCGCTTCTTTCCTTATTCCTGATGCATTCCTCACAGCATGAATCATCTTTTTTGAAATTATCATATTTAGAAGTCCCCCGGCTGCAGTGACTGCATCATAAGTTACACATTGAGCAATAAGGCTGTCCTCATGTAGGTTTTCAACCAGACATTCTTTATTCACAGAAAAACTTTGCTCAACGGCTGCATTGCTATGGAAGAGAACAAGATTTTTTTTAGTGAAATATTGTAGTTCCTGGGATGCATTTACTCTAGAAAAAATATTCATGAAGAACTTAAAAAGCTGGTCACCACTTGAAGTGAATTTTTAAGGTAGTTAATAACTTCTTGCTTTGATACAAAGTCCGAGTAGTCTCTTTTTACAACATCAGCTTGCACGCTAGATAGTTGTTTCTTGTCTAGTAGGACTTGTAATGCAGAAGTTATCCTATAGGTCCTAACAGATGGATTGAGCATGACTGCGGAAGAGAGACAACTTGCACCCTTGACTATTTTGTAGGAGAGGGCACACTTATGTAAAAGTTTGCTGCAGAGATCAACTAGGAGTTTTTGACAATCTTCTCTGAACTGAAGTATCTTGATGTCTTTAATTACTTTAAAAGCTGCTGATGCTGCGAACCCAATATCTACAGTGGGGAGTGATTTCATGTTGGATTGTTTCTTTAAATCAATGGCTAACAATTTTTTAGAAGTATTTAATGAATTCATTACATCACATTTTACAATTCTGTTCATCAAGTGCTCAAGTAGTTTATTTAGATCTGCAAACATAAATGGCAATAGAGGTTGATTGCTCTGATATTCGATGAGAAATTGCTCCAACTCAAGTGAAACTGACAGCATGAATCCCAACTTTGATGTCAGAAGTTCATCCTTCACAAAATTGCTTAATGTTTGAAAATTATCAGATTTTGGAGGATGCTTGTTAGAATAAAAACACTGTTTTAAATACAGCAGCATTGACATTGCTCTCTCTAACACCCTTGAGTTTTTTACCCATCTAATAGAACAAAACTTCATCAGAAAAAGAGATGATCTTGTTATTCTTTGATTGTCTGCACCATGTACTGTTTTGTAAGCACCATGGACAAGGTGCAAAGAACATGTTCCAAATTCCAGTAACTCAGGATCTTGTGGAAAATCTTCCTTCAAGTAACTTTTGAGATCACTTAAAAATTTGAGGTTTACATTTGGTCCATCCATGGAAACTTGAAGCAATTTTTAAGATCCAAGCCCTCATCTTTTAGTGCAGATATAAAGTTCATTAATATATCTTGACCTAAAAAGCAAGATGTTAAATATCTTCTATGAATTTCATTTTCACTCCAGAAGCGAACAACATCCATCTGGGTCTTCTGAGACACAGTATTTATGCTCTCATCAAATGACATACAATAAAATGAGCATTGCTTAACCACATTCGCAAGCTCGCTTTTGAAAAAAGTACCTAGTCCATACACCATGACATATCCAAGTTTATCTTTATGCATTTGAAATTTCTGGGCAATATCACTATTGGAAAACATTACTTTAAAAAGATTATTACAAGCAGAAAAACTTCTAGCAGAAGAATGTGCCATTACTTGATTAATAGCCCACAATATTTCAGCACAAGAAACTTCATCTTTGACAAGGAACCTCTGAATAGAACAACTAGGTCTAGTTTCAGGTTTCAAAACTACTTCATGGTCATTATCACTAAAATGTACATCTTCATGTAGGCCTACAGATGACTTTGCATTTTTGGCCGTAGGGACCAAGTTCAATATTTTTTTGCTCCCACTAGCAGCTTTCAGTCTGTCAACATGCTTCTTTCCCTTGGCATGAGATCGGATTGAAGATATTCCCATGTTACTTGTATCAAAGTTAGTTTTACACAAAGAACAACGGCCTTCACTTTTATCACAATCCACTTCTTGTAACCACAGCCAATCTTTAAACACTGTACTGTCCAACCAATTCCCTTTAAAAGAGTCTTTTCCTCTGAGTTTACTCATTTATTCTTAAACACAAAGGTCACAAGATAAAAAAGTGGGATCTGCAGAATACTCACACACCAGGCCAAGCTTAGGAATGGTAGTTTTTCTTTTGGGTGTATAGATGGGGGGGGGGGGGGGGGTTAGCGAGAGGGGGGAGGAGTGAGAGGGGGGGGGGTGAAGTGAAGAACATAACATATACTGTACTGTGTCATTGGAATGTCAAGGTCAGGCAGGTACACCAATAGTTTGAAGTGGTGTTTGAACTTGAGCAGTTACTAGTAACTCATCACTCATTATGGTTATTGCTGGAAAAAAGTTTGGTGGGGAGGGAGTGTTGGCTGCTAGTGTAGTCAAAACAGTTATTTGTTTCTTTCTCTAGCATGTAAGGGGAAGGGGGGAGGGAGGGCTTAGTGTAGAGACTGAGAATAGAAAGGTCAGCAAGTGAGGCAAACATCCCCACTGCAAGGTCATCTACAAGGTCAACTAATCATGTGGCAAACAAGGTAGACCAGAGGGGGAATAATTGAGGGGTGGTCAAAATATAACTATCAGTGGTCCAAATAATATCAGGAGTCTCAAAATGCTTAATCCAACATTTCACTCAGTGTAAAAAGGCTGAATATTTTTCCAGTATCTGATTCAAAATTCCAGTATATTCCAGTATTTCCAGTATCAAAAATAAAATCAAGTATATTACCAGTATTTCCAGTAATGGTAGACACCCTGGTGCTACTGTAAGATTTTGATTTGGACTAACTTCTGCCTTTCTCTCAAGTCAATTATCAGATGAACCTAATCATTTATAAATAGCCATTCATCCACCAGCTGCCTTACACTATTATAATATTACTAATCATTATATATAATCTTGAGAGCTATTCTTTGTGTCTTTTGGCCATTTTATTTCTCCTTTACCTAAAAATGAAAGCACAACTTTCCATGTCATTTGATCAAAATATTAAGTGCACTAAGCTTCCACTCATATTATCATAATTTATTTTGTCTATGTGATATACCAACAAAACCTACAACTCAACTCCATATAGCAGTGCAACCCCCACAGATTGTTCTAACTAACATATTAACTTTAAATTTTAGCTTTTTCATCTCATCTCCCCACAGTTCAATAATGAACTTATTATCATCACCAACTTCATGCAATGGGGTCTTCTGCAACCTTCCAAGAGTTGAATTTAGATCCCACTTTAATCTAAATCTCTTGCACCCACCCTTCTTACTTCTCATCAATTATGCTTCTTTGATCAAGTTGT
The DNA here is from genome assembly GCA_033556935.1 of Timema podura. Classification (NCBI taxonomy): domain Eukaryota; kingdom Metazoa; phylum Arthropoda; class Insecta; order Phasmatodea; family Timematidae; genus Timema; species Timema podura. The sequence continues at coordinate 13,973,002 of JAVRXN010000010.1, forward strand.
ATGTCCAATTGGATAATGATAATCCACATGAGGTCCAGATCAATGGAGTAGTATTAAAGTGACTCCTACTCCTAGCCAAGACCAGACATGAAGGGGATCTTCTTTGCAGGAGAGTATACATAAAATAATTATTAATAAATGATATAGTGAGTTGTGGTATGAAAATATGTACTCGAGTAAATAACAAAGACTGAAAGTGCCAAATAACAACATTTTTGTGTTCTGCAATAACTAAGTATGTACAACCAAAGTTATGTTTATACCAAATAAAGCTACAATGTAAATTATTTCATAAAATGAATAGTGCATGAATAATAATAAGTTGGTGGAATTTATTTAAAATTTTATAGATGTAACTAACACTTGTAGGTAATGCTGATGCTAAATCGACTCCCTCAGCAAACACCTGTAGAAGTTGATGAAGATCTTTGTTGTTGACGGCATGTTCAAGATCACTTAGAAGATCACGTTCGTCTTCACATGTTTGTAGAGTAAATTTTCTCTCAACATATTTGGCACGGATGAATTCACACCTTTCCTCCCTAAAAGCACAAACATATTCTATATAGATATGGGTTAGAACTTAATAACAAGATTACTATGAGTAATTTAAGTTTAAAATATGAATCATTTGTTGTGTATTAGAGAAAAGAATACAGGGGAAAAATGTTTTGTTACAAATAAATATATCAATAGTACTTTCTTTTGTTTATAATAGTTTTAATATTATTTGGTTATTAATTATGATTTCTAAATTGTTTATTAATATTTCCGAGATTTTCAAAATAAATGGCTCAAACTAGTATTAGATATTAAATTAAATACTTTAGAGAAAACTCTAAATTTAAGGACTTTATATTTAATAGCCTTAAATACAAGTATTAATCAGAAATATATTATAACAAACCTTTTTTTTTATTTTATAATCCCTTACTGGACACCAAGTAAGGCCAAATACTAGCACCACATATTACATTCATAGCCAAATATATCTCTATAAGGAAAACCACTTTTAACTTTATGAGGTAATTGTATTATATTTGGAAGAAGGTATAGGAAAGGTGGATAGAAATATATAAGAGGGGATGAACACAATACAGCTTTTACAATGAAAAGAAGAACACAGTTCAACACATTTTATTGCTGCCATTGGACAAAAAGGTAATGGTTGCCTCTTTAAGAATATCAATCATCACCGCCCAATCTCCCGAACTAGGTTTCACTCTATCAGAATTTATCAGGGAGGAGAGTGAAATTCGCAACGCAACTTTCTAAAAGAGGGGAAAAAAACACAGAAGGGAGAAAATGGAAAATTCTTTACAATTCTTTACAATTTTTCATTTTCTCCCTTCTGTGTTTTTTAATTTCATTTTTTTAGGAAGTTGTGTTGTGCGTTCACACTCCTACCTGATGAGTTCTGATAGAATGGGGGATTGGGCGGTGACGGTCGATTTTCTTTAAGAGGCAACCATTACCTTTTTGTCCAATGGCAGAAATGTAAAGTGTGAACTGTGTTCTTCTTTTAATTGTTAAAGCCATATTAGGTTTCTTCCCTTTTAAATGTTTCTATCCACCTTTCCTATACCTTCTTCCAAATATAATTCATAGTCAAATTATTTTAAATATTTGGATTTGGGATACATTAGAATCTTTATTGCATTTTATAGCAGTTAAAATAATTTGTATCACATTCACAAAAACAGATTTAGGATTACTGTAGCAAATCACCATATTAATTATTTTTACAAAATATTCAAACATTGGTAATCAACAAAATTTAATGGCCCCATGGTGTTAAACTTTTCAGAACTTTGTTAAATGATAAAATCCTAAGTGGGAAGTCTGCTTCTCAGTGTTGTTTTTTTCCCCTCCCTCAACCCTTTCTTCCTCTAAAAGAGAGAATAGGGGAATTTAACAATCATTCCCAGAGAAAAAAAGTGAGCTCCATTTTTCATTTGACCACTATACATTGGCAATGCAGGAGATTTGTGTTGAAACTCTCCACTGTTCATAAATAAATATTTTTGAATTTAATCTATGCAAAACTATTTATTCACAAAAAAAAAGAAGTTTTTTTAATGTTCTCTATAAATATGTACTTTTAAAGAAAACTGTTTCTATGTAACATACTTTTTTATGTAAATAGATTAAGCTCGCGGTCAAACTGAACCTTAAAAGAACCAGTTAGTTTTCAAAAGTATTTAGTATTGTCTAAATATAAATAAACATAAGGCTTATTTGCATGTGCAATAGGTGTTCATACATTGATTAAAATTTAAAATATTTTTGTAGAACTTTACTAAACAACCTTGTGGTTTAAATCATGAGGAGTAGCCAACCAGTGCACTTACTATAGTGTTATTGGGGTAGAAATTGTTTAGAATTTTCTCTATACAATCAACTTTGCATTCCAACCAATGGTAGTTTACTCAATGAACCTGGAGAAGCTCTCTATTGTAGCAAAAGCTTGAATGTAAATTGTATTTTTGAGTTTTTTTGTGTTTTATCCAAATAATATATTCCAGTACCACTCAGGTAAGTGTGCTGGCTATTCCTCCTAATTTAAACCACTAATTAGCCTTGCGCTCTTTTCCAAATAACCTTTATATTGAACAATCTAATGAATCAGGAAAAAGATGAATTTTAACTAAATTAATCAGCTTTTGCATTAAGTGAGGATGGGAAATCTCATTATCGAATGTATAGTTACCAGTGCACCAATTTAGGAATAAGTTGGCATCAAACACACAATCACAAACTTAACTCTGCTGGCAAGTGTTGAAGCACAACATCCCACAGTTTATTTGTTATTCTTTACTGAACTAAAGGTCAATAATTATAAGGAGCTAAGCAAGTATGTGAATGTATGATGTTGACACCTACATAGTACTAGATGGAGTAGGTTTTGAAGATTGTTGAAGAGTAGCTTCCATAATTTCATTGAACAAGACATTGGTCATATGGCGCACTAGTAATAGTTGAGAAGTACCCACATTGTCTAACGTGAGAGATTGAATTCGAGAAATGTGTACTCCAAGATCTCGATGGATACCAGAACACTCGATGCACACTATAATGCCAAAGTTGGTGGAGAGCCATGTTGCATCTAAAACAAAATAATTAAATTGTTCTAATAAAACATGATTAAATTAGTATGATTAATGATGATGTTGAAAGCTTTAGTGTCATTAGTGACCACCAGTGAAATAAATGTTGTAGCCAACTATCTTCATATAGAGGATGGGGAAACCACATTAAATTAATAATTGAGATATGGTGTTCTATAGATAATTACTTTAATTATATAATTCTGTACATCCAATAATTTACGAAACTTAACAAGTGAACATAATATCATAGCAATCAATAAAGACCCTATTAAACTAAATTCTTAAAACAAGCAGAAGTTATATATAAAATTATATTCTCTGATGAAGTACTTGAGACAAGTGAGCTACTAATCAATTGATTGTCCCCGGATGAACTATGGCTCATGCACCAGCCAGCCATTGATCCTTGTCTAGAAATTGCATGTGTACAGAACAGAATGCATTGCCACCGTAAAATAGGTTGCTATTCTATTAATTTGAATAATTCCTAGTTTACGCTTTGCATTTATGTGTATGTGAAATCTAAGCTTTGCATGAACTTTATTGGCTATAGTTTTAGTTACCTAGCTCCCAATAATAATATTACAAAATAAAAACATCACTATGTATATAATTAGGGAAAAAAGGCATTAATATGTTATAAGGATGAAATTGTTATTATGGATGTTCATTGGCTAGAGTTTTGACATTTAAGAAAAACGAATACAGTGGATTCCAGTTAATTGGGACACATCAGGCTATGTCCCTCTGGCCCAATAAAGCGGATGCCCTAATTAAAGGAAGTTTTAAAGGTACAAACATTTATTTTAAAATACTGTGACTAAAGTGAAAAGCAAACAAAATGTACATATATAAAATGAGTAAATGAATATACAGTACATACTTGTAATTGTCAAGTAAGGGGTACACATTACTTAAGAGTTCTTTCTTTGAAAAAAATTATCAAGTGTACCCTGACGTGTTTTCTTTATGGCCTGCACCTGTACAAAGTTGGCGCAGGTAACTAGTGTTGATAAAGGGCTGCCTTTGTTGCCTACCTGCATGGAGTAGCATCTCAATTCAGCGATATATTTCCTAACATCCTGGTCAGTCACTCACTTAGGTGTTTCATTGTCATCTATTTCTTGGCCTTCTGTTTGAGTGTTTTGCCGCCATTTCTTCAATAATTGTATCCTTACAATCTTCGTTTTCATCATGGCATTGAAGATTATCATCAATGCTTAAAAAACTTCACAACTTTGAATCTGTTGCAGTTCTTGAGACATTTCATTGTCTGTACATATAACTGCATCTAAATCACAATTAGTCATGAAACCACATTTAGCAAAACAATTCTGAATTGTTTTGCTGCTTATTCCTTGCAAGCTATCAGTGAAAAATTGTACAGCTTTTAACAGTGAAACATTTGCACTAACTTCTATTGCTTTTGAAGATAATGTCAGCAGATTTTCCTCAATCGCTTCAAGGATGTGATTAACCAGCTTTCCACAATAATATGTCTTCACATTTTTTTATAATTCCTGCATCTATAGGCTGATCAGGGATGTGGTGCAAGGGGGTAAAAATCACAGTTCAATATTTTTTTATCCATCTACATGAGGGTGTGGCATACAGCTGTCCAATAACAAAATAATTTTTCTGGACTTACATTGTAGTTCCACGTTCCAGTTCATTAGCCATTGCATAAAAATATATGTGGTCATCCAAGCCTTCTTATTTGCATAATATGAAACTGGTAAACTCCCTATTGTAAGCCCCTTAAAACAACGAGGTTTGGCATTTTTACCAATAACCAAAAGTTTTAGTTTATCACTTCCTGATATGTTTGAGCAGCACAACACATTTACACAATCCATCACTTTCTTTGAACTGGACAGTGCTATGTGTTTATAGCTCAGGGAACCATCCAGTGTAGCACGATAATACAGGCCTGTTTTATCACGTTGTAAATGTCATCCTCACTAAATTTTTTAAACAACTCTGGTAGTTTTTCAGAATTCCAATGGTCAGCGTTTGTAGCATCAGCAGTGTCCTTCTCACTGTGTGCTTTTTTGTAACTAATGTCATGTCTGCACTTCCATCGAGACAACCAACCATCCGTTGCTTTGAAGTTTACATGACCTAGCTTTTTGGCCAACTCTTCTGACTTGGTTTTTAGCATAGGACCATTCACACGCACACCTCGTTTAGTTAAAATTGAGAACCATTGATTTAAAGCATTCTCAACGTCTTGATCTTTGCCTTGCTTCTTTCGCTTATGAGATGTTTTATTTAAACCCACACGCAATGTCCACTTCTCTCTAAGTTTTTCTTGTTGCCGTAACAGTCATTAAAATTTTAGATTTTGTACCACGACACAGAACAAACAACACAGCCACCCAACAGCACTATTTCAACTCTACTGACTCAGCTGCTGCTTGCACAATTTCCATGTTACCAGCGGGCTATCAACATGACCTTCACTGCCACCCCACAGAACAAACGCAATACACAGCACGACTTCACAATAACAAACTCAGCTGCAGCCCACAGAATATCTATACCACGAGCTTGTGAGCCTACATTACCTTCACTGCCTCAATTAAGCGGAGAGTTGGCCCAAATAAGCAGAATAAATTTAAGGTAAATACTTGTTTTGTTTCTGTTATTAGCGTTTTGTCCTAAATAAATGGCTGCCCCAATTAACCGGAATCCACTGTATTTGAAAAATTGTGTCATAACTAATGGAGAATGTAATAAGATTTGTTTTCCAATTAGATGTAAAGATATGTAATGAATCTCCCCATAAATGTTGCACTTATTTTACAAGTACTACTTTTAAAAGCATAATATAAATAATTAAAAAATATCCATTTATTTAACTAGTTCTAGACTATATTGACAACTGTAATGCATTTTCTTGTTCATATGATGTATTGTTCTAACTTTTCAATAAAGTCTAGCATACCATCTGAAGACTTATAAAGTGATGTCTTTTATAAAGATATCGTCGGATTTGGGTGAAATATTTTAGGCTTCTAAAAGAGCTCTCAAAATTGAATTGTTTGAAAAGTTAAAGAAGTTTATTTAATTTTTGTTTAATGCAATATTCCAAAGCAGCACTTTGCTTACTATGTACTTTTTTTTGTACAAAATAACAATTCATTGTAAGTAGTTAGTAGTATCAAGTTCCAGCTGTGCCAAACTGATAACCTAACCAATTTGGCAATTGATAATGACAATAATGTTTTAATTTTATTTTTTTCCAGATATAATCTTTTTACTTTGTTTTAAAGCATGGCATATTTATGAATGTCAATTATATGCATATAAAAATATTCAATTGTGTCACCCCCACTAACTGTCAAGAACACTACCGGTAATCACTAAAATGACAATCCTCTCAAGTGCCTGCATGTTAAACTTCAGTTTTCACAATTTACTGGAGATTTTCAAAATGTGTAACTTAATTGAAAAAAAAAGTTCAAAGCAAAATGTTTCATTCATCCTTTTTCCCTTAAACAAAGAGGTACGTTAGTGACTTAAATGATTAAAATGTATGTGTAGTCAATGTAAAATAAATTTCTGTGAAAAGTAGGGCCCACTATTGTTTTAAACATGTGTTGAAACATCTAGATTTATGAATGATTTACCAAAGAAGCTGAATGAAGATGGCTGTGAATGATGGCACTGATGAGAAAAAAAAAGACTTGTACATTTAATTTGAAAATATAATCAACAATAGCTTCCAGAATGGTCAATGATTATTATGTTGCAATATACAAGTGAATTTTCTGTCATAGGCCATCTAGTATGTGAGAGGTTGTCTGGCGATTTAAGCCTTGTTCTCACGGTGACGGTTCTGTCACAACCGTAGACGTCACGATAGTGAGTGAAAGTTACTGCCTCGGCAGTCTCCATTCACACATTGGATTGAAATCAATGTGATAGTGTGACAGTGGATACCTCAGCCAGCGTGAAATGGTGGAACTTGTTCATGCAGTTGCCAGAGTAGATGAATAATTGATGGCTATAGAGGTAAATAGACGTACAAAAAAAAAAGTTAATTATAAAATGGGTGGCACAGAGAAATAATCTAGGTGCATCAAACACACTGCTAAAGGAGCTAACATTGGAAAATCCTCGATCTAATAAATCAATTAACTTAAGCTAACATTGGAAAATCCTTGATCTAATAAATCAATTAACTTAAGCTAACATTGGAAAATCTCGATCTAAATCAATTAACTTAAGCTAACATTGAAAATCTTGATCAATAATCAATTAACTTAAACTCAAACAAAACACCTGCAAGAAAATTAAACACAAAACGAACAACAATGCTATATAATCAAATAACTTCCACTCACACCTGCACATGATTGGCACAAAAAGGAAATAGCTCACTGTCACACTGTCGCGGCAGTGGGCTACAGACCAGTTCACACGGTGCAAGTGAGTGTGATAGTTGACAGTACTGTCGCGCCAGCCCTACTGTCACACTATCAAATATCAAAATGATTTGATTTGTGACAGTGTTGTCATGGCAGTCTGACAGTGACAGTAATATCGGTTCACACGGTGACAGTATTGTGACAGTTTACTATCCTTGTGTGAACAAGGCTTTATGCAACAAAAATTGTACAGTTACCTAAATAACACACATTTGGTAAGACTATTTATGGTAAGTGAAAAGTTCATTTCTGAAACGCAAGAATATCTATAAAATCAACTATGTAGCACCAGATTCTATATTAACTAAATTGGTAGTAGATTCGTTATTTTAGAAAGATAATCCAAAATTTGCGAAAGCATTAATTGTTCCTTTTACAGATATCTTGGATTTAGGTCTATATCCAAATCATTAATGTATCATATATAGTTTCTGAAGTCAAATAACGGTACGATATGAAGATTTTTTCACTTCAATGTTCTATAGAAAATACAAAAATCCTAACTTCTATTAAGCAGATGATCGCCATTACTTTTCGTTCATGTTGTCTTCACACAATGGTGGCTAAGCTAAATTTCTCATTCACATTTGCCCTTAAGTTTCCTGTTTTTAATGAAGTATTGTTTCAAAATAGTATATTTTCATAAATATTATGAGAAGTTCAGATATTTTACATGAAAAATAAACCATATTCATTATCCGATCCTGATAGTAAGTTGTTGGTTATTGTATTAGTTTCTTTCACCCACAAGTTGCTTGTGGACGGATCCCGGGACTTCTTAGTTCTCCGTAAAGGATTTAGGAAATATTGCAGAGTTATCCCTGATCATCAACTTTTGATGTGATTTCTGGGAGTTTGTGGATAGTTACCCAACGGGCGCTTACCCAGAGTTTTGTGTTGGCAATACTTTTTAGAATTGACAAAAGTGGCATACATAAACATAGCATATCCTTATGAGTACTTTAATTGAGTGTGACATATAAATTCACAATACATAAAATTAATATAAAAACAAAATATATTCAAGGCACAGCCTATATAAAGTACAATTCTTTGTTGATATGTTCATTTTTCCTCTGGTTCCCCTTGCATGGGTGGCCTACAATCAGCTTGACTGACACACCTCCATAGCTTAAGAGTGTTCATCATCGCAGGCCCAACTGAGCTGCCTGCTCACATCTCCGTTTTTGTGTGTGTGTGTGTGTGTGTGTGTGTGGAGAGAGAGAGAGAGAGAGAGAGAGAGAGAGAGAGAGAGAGTAAAAGACAAAAAAAACTTAAGATATGCCAGAAATGTTTACAGTGCATTCATATTTGAATGATCAATCAACATTTTCTGCGGTGACAATGGGGGACAAAGCGACACGATATGATAGACTGATGTGAGGAATGAACAGACACCCCAGCTCGTGAAGGAAGGCCACGCCCAGAAAAATAAATGACGGTCGCTCAAAGAACTATTTTTTTGCTATTGTCTTTCCTCTCCACACCACCCTCTCATCTTCCTTTCTGTCCTTCCAGTTTATTCCACCAGGTGAGAGTGCTTTCTGGTAAGGGGGAAACGTTTCTAGTACTCTCCCCTTTCCCTCCCTCTTCCCTCCTTCCCACTCTATCTAAGCTTGTGATGTTAGGATTTTCTGTACTATATAAGTGCTCGTTTTGTTGATATTGTTACTCATTGTATCACTACCTTCAGTCGAGGGTGATGACGTCTTACTAGATTCAAGGATATATTTCCTTTTTACAAAGTTCATTTTCGGCGTATTGGTTTCATCAATTTCAAAATTATTTGTTTGGGGGTAGTTATACTTAATGACTGTTCTAAATTCTATTCGGCATAATTATTTTTATTCAAAATTATTAATTTGGGTTATCAAATCATTTACTTTTCGGATATTATTGGCTAGTTTGAAGCTATGTTAAAACTTAGTTATAGTTGTCTCTCACGGTTCTTATACCCGAGCTTTAAGTAATTTTGGTATTTAACAATTTGAGAGTTTAAACTCATTTTTGAGGCTACTATGGCCATGTTGTATGGGGAAAGACGCAGTGGGTTATCTGACGAAATAATTAGATTTTTACATTACAATTTACCATGTAATAGCGGGACATTAAAATTAGGTCTTGGATTTTAACTGCCATGTTTCTTATTTGATGCCACTATGGTGTTAGATTCGATGTTAGGTTATTATTTCTATTACCAGATTTCCTGGGTTAGAATTATAATTGCAAGCATTTGTGATTGTATTATCAATGGTCACATAGTTTAGAGGCCATGAGTTGCCAAGTTATTGTTTTATTTAAAATATTAATATAATTTCAATTTTGTATTATCGATGATCACATAGATTAGGGGCTGCGTGCTGGCAATTTGTTAATTCAATCAATATATATGTATATAAACTTGATTAATCTCTCTCCTCTCTCATAATACATGAGACCTTGTTAATAATAATAATAATAATAATAATAATAATAATAATAATAATAATATAATAATAATAATAATATAATATACCACGTCTTACTACCTGTTCGGGTTATAAGCTTAAGTACTATTTACGCTAATGGGTTGGGAATTGGGAAGGTTGAATTTAGAGGAAGTGAACCCACATTTGTGTGGAGGGAGAGTGGAAAACCATTTAGGAAAAACCACCCCCAGTTCACCCGACCGAGATTCGAACCTCGATCTCCCCGTCCTCGGCAGTCGATCTCAACACGACTAGCGCGTTAGCTAACTACGCCACCGAGGCGGGTATGAGACCTTGTTGGGCCACATAATGGTGATTGCTAATCAACTAAGAGTGTTTATTCTTTTACTTAGTGGATCCCTAACTAGGGTTTGGACACTGCTTGATCGCAATGATGTGGCCTCATAATTATTAGTTTCAAGTTACTAGAGTTTTGATGAGAATTATGTTGGGTGTCGTCAGAGATGACTTTATAAACTATTTAGGAATTCTTGGGGTTCAGCTTGATAATGTTTGGGTGCTTGAGCTCTGCTCGAGCCTGTCACCATTGTTAACTATTTATTTACTAGGAGACCATATCAAAGGATAGGCTGGCACCGAATCTTGTTCCTAATAAGGCACTATCCGCCTACCATCACTCCACTAAGCTTTGTACTTGTATGAATTCATTTTTGTTGTAAAATAAATCACACTTCTCTTATTACCAACTTGTTGTTATTTATAATGGAAAGGGGGTTACATCGAGATTCTTGTTTGACATAGATCTTCTAAGATTGCCAACAAACACAGTATAGCACAAAATGTCTAACTGTGAAGTTTGTATTTAAAAACAGCTACCTAAAAGCAAAATTCCAAACTACGAAGGATTGCAAAAGTGAAGCTTGTGTTGTTTGTTTACAATGTATTGCTATCATCTGTATTGTATTTCAAAAACTATCAAATGTATATTCGAAAATGCAATGTTAAGTTGGGATTTAATTTGAAACTTTGTTGTCTATGTTTGTTATGTATATTTGAATATATAACCACCAATTGAGGACTAAGCAATAAATACTAGCTTCAAAAAAAACATATGTAGGTTTTTATTCCATACTTATGTAGGCACAGGCAGAAAATATGCCCATCATAATCTTAAGTAGAATTTTAGAATGTATGCAAAAAGCACAACAAGCCATAATAAATAGATTACCATTTTCAAATAATGTAGAAAAACAACATTAAATTATTGATTTATACTCACCAAACAGTCAAATTTATAAATCATAAAGGGATAATCTACTGATATGAAAATACGTACTATACAACAATAAAGATCAACTAAAAAACTTTTTTCATAAATGACTCCAAACTATACAAAATATTGACCAACCCTTACATTGAATAGTGCTGGGAAATTATTTAATTTAATAATTTAATTTTAGCACCACGTCTTACTACCCGTTCGGGTTATACGCTTAAGTACTAATTACACTAATGGATTAGAAATTGGGAAGGTTGAATTTAGAGGAAGTGAACCCGCATTTGCGTGGAGGGAGAGTGGAAAACCATTTAGGAAAAACCCCCCCAGTTCACCCGACCGAGATTCGAACCTCGATCTCCCCGTCCTCGGTGGTCTGACACGAGTGGCGCGTTAGCCAACTACGCCACCGAGGCGGGTGAAATTATTTAATATTAATGTCAACATATCAATTAATTATAAACTGGTGGTTTTTTTATTGTTCATTTCAGTTTCCCATTTAAATGACTTTCAGGATAGAAAAAGGGGTAAGAACCGTCTCACAAAAATTATAAAAGTAGATAATATACATAAAAAGAGACTATTTTGAAAAGTTAGATTTCATCACTAATGACATTAGAAGCATTTATTTTATTTTAGTTCAAAGGTCATTGCTAAATAATTGAGTTAAAATTCTGTTTGAAAAATATAGCAAAGAATCAATTCTAAAAGAGTCCTTAAGGAAAAAGCTTTTTCACTTTATGAAGCACATTTTGTTATGTATGGAAGAAGGTACAGGAACACGGAACCTTGTTTCGAGCCCCAATTTTCCTGTGTTCGAAAATCCATACTGATACAAAAAGTGAAAAGTTATACCATGTGAACACTGATGTGGGTTTTGTATTTCTTTATCGCAAACTTTAACTTGATTTAAAAAAATTTAGATTGGGAGTCCAGAAAAATAATGATCCATTTTTACATGCGTCACTGACATATATAACTTAGCTCTAACTTAGATCTAACTCTGACTTGAGATTGAATCATGGATGGGTCTACTCGGGTTATTTTCCCACAACAGTGATTTTTGCATACTCTCTAGACCAGGGAAGGTCAACTCATGGCCAGTGGGCAGCCAAGACATATTGAATGCCCCCCTCCCCCCCAGGTTGACCACTCCTGCTCTCTTTACTGTGTTAAGTTAAAGGAGGTAATACCAAAAACGGTAGTGTAGGGGGAATCCACGTACCTGTCACGCCAATACCAACCCTCCCTGTCACTATTAATAGTGTCTCTGGTTACTAGTGTTTACTTCCAGTTTACGTGCCTATGTTCTTCAGTCGTAGTAATTTGTATTTTATTTGTAGTATACTTTTGAAGTGTGAAATACAATGACCCATGAAAAAGAAAATTTGAAAGTGATATGACATTACAGACATTTAATTAAGAATGGGAGGAACAGTTTCTGTTTGCAATGGGAAAGGCATCGAAACCTATTGGTCTTATATGTTCAGTGACGGTTCTAGTACTAAAAATACAATCTTGAAAGACATTTTAAACAAACACATAATGCATTTAATATATCATTTCCTCCAGATTTTGGCTTTAAGAACTGATTAAATTTTAAAGAAAAAGAGGACTTCATTGCCAGCAAAACTTGTTTGTTAAAAAAAGTGAAGAAATGAAGAATATGGTTCAAGCGTATTAAGAAATATCATTTCTACTGGATCAGAAGAAAAAACCTTTCTTCGATGGTGGGATTGTTAAAGAAGGCCTCTATATTTGCAGAACACACTGCTGATACAAACGCAAAAAAAATGGTGGACAATATTTTACTTTATCACAATACAATTATGAAGCGCTTTGAAGGAATGGTAGATGATGTGTAAAAAACAAATAAATGTGCAACAGCTATTTTTAAATACTTTTCAATTGCAATAGACGAGCACTGTGATGTTAGTAATAAGGCTCAATTGCTTGTGTTTGTAAGATGTATAAATGAAACCGTTGACGTGTTTCAAGAACTTTTAGGACTATGTCAATTATCGACAACAACAACTGGAAGGGATATTTTTGAGAAAGTATAAAAATGTATTGAAAAATGTGGTGTAGATGGGAGTAAGCTTGAATGGAATAAACTTGAAAGTATATGTACTGATGGTGCTCCGGCGATGCTAGGAAAGAGAAATGGCTGTGTTTCCTTGCTTGAACAGTATTTAGAGTGGAAGCTATTTTCATATAACTGTACATAATTCACAAAGAGGCTTTGTGTGCTAGAGACATGAATTTTTATTGTGTTATTGATCCTGTTTTACATTGTCTCAATATTACTCGATCACATGCACTCAACAAAAGAGAGCTCAAGGAACTTTTTGAAGAGGAAACAAAGGAGTATGGTGAACTTTTACTTCGCAACACAGTTAGATGGCTTTCTAGGGGAGAAGTTCTTTCACGTTTCTTCCGATTCAAACAACAGGTACTTTCATTTTTGGAGATGAAAAGTGTTATGCCTATGAAATGTGGTTTACTTAAAGATCCAGATTGGCTTTGTGGTTTTTAGTGGATATCACACATTATTTGAATATTCATAACTTACAGCAAGGTAAAGATTCTTTATTTCTAATAATGTTTAGTGAAGTCAATAACTTTACAATAAAGCTAAGACTATTTTGTTACAACTTAGAGCAGGGCAAACTTGATCATTTTCCAACTCTTAAGCAAATTGTTAGTAAATACAGTAATTTTACCATGGATCATATCAAATACAAAGTATCAGTTTCATTTTTATATGAGTCATTCTTAACTCTTTTTTTTTTTTGCATCTGAAAAGAGTAATATAGACTCATTCATAAATTCATTTTGTCTTTCAGAGTCTGATATAGATAATATTCCCTGTCCCTACAAATCGAGATTTTAGAAATCCAATATCACTCTGGACATTGTGCTAAGTTTAAAGAACATTGTAAATCACCCAGTGGTCCTAATCTGATTGAATTTTGGAAATACGTACCCAAAGAACAGTTTCCTGAGCTTCACGATCTTGCTTTAAGATTTGTGTGTAGATTCGGCTCCACATATATATGTGAGTAAACATTTTCTTCTATGAATGTTATTAAAAATAAATTTCGTTCAACTATTACAGAATCACATCTTGTTAAAATGCTTATTTTATGTACACCAAAAATGACACCTAGCATTGATAAATTGTTAAGGAAAAAGCAGGTTCAAAAATTGCATAAGTATTGTATAGATATTATGTAAAGTTCACTTTAATTTTATTTTAATTTCTAATGAAGAAATAGTTTTTGTTATAATTATAAAATTATGTGAATGATTATAGATTCTTAGTAAACAATTAATTTATAAGTAAATGGGTTTTATTATATCAGAAAATCCTGTAAAATAATCTGCTAATTTAGTTATTTAATAATTGTTCATAAAAAAGAGCACTCAATATTATTTTCCTAGACAGTTATCAAATGTGTTATGTGGATATTTGGCAGGGGAGAAGTTGGGAGGGGGGGGGGGGAGGAGATAGGTTACAGTGGGTCGTCAAATGATTTCTAAAAATTTAATGATCCTAGCTTGAAAAAAATTGGCCACCCCTGCTCTAGACCAATATTGTTATTATTATTACAACCACGTCTTACTACCCGTTCGGGTTGTACGCACTTACGCTAATGTATAATGGTAGGGTGATTGCAAGTTGAAATGGAGGACCTACAGTTTAAAGTGGGATCCAAACCACGGTGGATGCCTGGCATTCCACACACCAATTTATTAATAAATTACCCTGCTTATGTTCAGCCACTATTTATCTATAAGCTTTGAGCTAGATACTTGAAAACAAATATGTCCTTTAGTTTATGCTGACATTTTGAATTCAGATTCAGTCAGTGTAGTGACATCTTAGACGACTAACAGAAAATAAAATATGAAAAAAAATGATAAAAAAAGAGGCTTTATTTTATCAATGTTTCATACTTATATATAGGTACTTTTAAATATCTATGGTATTGACTATCAGATAAATGAAACACATTCATAATTATATTCATAAAGGAAACTATAATATTCTGATAAACAATATCTTAACATATCTAGACATGTTATGATGTATCAAAAGAAATGTCCCTTTCTCTATTTGTATAAAAGCACAATGTTAATCAAATACTTTTTAAGCTCAAAATGACCATGTAACAGAAAAAAAAGGCAGATACCCAACTTTTCTTTCTTGGGAAAGATGGCAGGCATAAATCCCACTCATCATTGTAGAGCCACACTAACCGGATATGAAAAGCGGCGTGCGTATTTAAAGGGTCATGGTCATGGTCATGGTCATCTGACATCATCTGCCTGGCAAATTATTGTGCTTTGTGTTGTCTCTATGATCAGTACAGTCAAAACAAGAAATGTTATGAAATAGACATTTCAAATCTATATCTGTAATTGTCAATTCGTTCTCATTAATAAAATTAACAAATAGTTTTAGGAGGAGCTACCCAATTTTTATATTGTCTCTGACAAATAAGAAAAATTAAACTCTATAGTAATATTTTTATTAATTTGTTCAAATATTGCTTTTATTCTTTAATAAACATAATTTTCATAGTAGAATTTTATATTACCATTTTGTGAGTTGCAATCACAACATCGGTCATTGCCAGGAAGTTTCTGAACATAGCGAATTATGGCTTGTTGCAATTCCACATGACTCTGATTTAGTTTACTTCCCCCAGTCTTGGTATTATCATCAAAAGCTCTCATTAGTGCACTTTCTTTGCAGTTGACTAGAACTGACATCCATGCTCGCTGATCAGCATCATCTTCTGCTTGGAAGTGATATGTGCGGTTATCTAAATGAAAAAAAAAACCTTTAATAAATACAAATAAAATTCCTAGTAATAATTTTGTATATAGTTTTAGGAAGAGGGAACTAGCTAGCATGTTTTGAAAATCTTAAGACTCTCAACATCATCCAGGGAGTGTTTTTTTTATGATAAACATGAATAGATTTGATACAGTCTTAATTTTTTTTTTATAAAATACACTAGGATTTAGCCAACTAGACATTGGTTAATTCGAAAAATCGGATAATTAAAGCTCACCATGATTCTCCATGAAATTCCTATTTAAAATAACGATAAAAAATAACATTTAATTCAAATTTTAGAAGAAAATATTTGGATTTTTTTTACCACTGCATCTTACTACCTGTTTATGTCACACAAATATGTACTAATTAAGCTAATCGGATGAGGATGGTTGAATTCAGAGGAAGTGTAGCCACATTTGCATTTATGGAGTGGAAAGCCATTTAGGAAAAATTACCCTCAGTACACCTGACAGGGATTCAAACTAACCCCGATATCCTTGTCATCAGCAGTCTATTGTTAGAGTAGTCTATTGTTAGAGTGAAGCCTTAAATCATGTGAGTGAGTGAGTGAGTGAGTGAGTGAGTGAGTGAGTGAGTGAGTGAGTGAGTGAGTGAGTTAGTGAGTGAGAAAAATAGCGGATAAACTGTCTTTGTAGGATCGCACCCAGATAGCTTCAAGTTTTTAATTGTGGAAATCTGTCATCCTTGTGGAGCATTGGTGGCAGCACGATTCAAAAATGCCACACAAAATTAATGACAACTAGATAGGCTGTAGATGCAAGAAGAAGTGGATGACTGTCGACAGTGCGGACCCCAAAGAATGTTGCGGCAGTGAGGGAAATGTTTACGCGCAGCCCTGGTAAATCAACACACCAGGCCTCTCGTGAGAGTGGATTCTCCAGAAACACAGTGTGTAGTGTTGAAGAAAGATCTGAACTTTTGGCCCTGGAAACCTCATTACATGCTGGAATTATCTGTGGAGGGTTGCGATAGGCATATGCCATACGTATAAAGTATGCTTTCGTGACACAGTGATTAGACGGGTCTGTTTAGTAAAGTTATTTGGAGTGATGAGGCAGTTTTTCTCATCGTTGGTTTTGCAAAGCGACACAACTGCCATTATTGGGCAGAACATTACCCAAAAAAATCTATTGAGAAAATGAAAATTGACCATAGGGTATGATGTGGTGCAGCATGATCTTGGTCCATATCATTGGTCCTGTCCTCTTGTGAGACACCATGAATGATGACCAGTACATGGACATGAACATAATTCATCAAGATGTGTGGCCAGTGGTTTGGAATGGGACGCTTACAATGTTATTTTACAGCAGGACAGCACCCCACTCCATTTCACATTTATCGTTCGTGATTGGCTGGACAAACAATTTTCAGGGCGTGTTGGTTGGAATGACAGGGACCACTTGAATAGCCTGACAGAGGTCCTCTTGAGCAAATACCATGTGATTTCTTTTTGTGGGGTTGGGCCAAAGACAAAGTCTACCAAAAGCCACACACTCTGGAAGAATTAGAGGAAAGTATCAATGCTGTGTTAGGAAATGTTCCCCTGGATTTTCTTTCAAAAGACAATTTATGACATACCACAATGCTTACAATGCCTGGTTAGCAATGCAGGCATGTACATGGAAATTTAGTATACCACAAAGATTCTCGTGGACTTGTGAACCGAATTCTTCTTACTTTGTGTAAATATATAGATTATTAGTAAAATCATAGCTGTTTAAAATCAGATAGTGGTTTCCCGCCCATCTTGTATGTACTGTGTGTGTTTTATATAACATCTATAAAATGTGTGTGTTTATATGTAGCATATTTTCTAATGTTATTGATTTATTGTGTGCCAGCTATCTATATATTCATACAAATGGTTGATTCAAATTTTAGATGTATCAAATTTTTTTAGATTTCCTTTGGACTTCGAATTAAAATGGTTTTACTGTATTATACTTTTTTTATGTGTGGCTCTTAACTCAGTTGAAATTTATTATGTAGCCTACTTTCTATTTAGTTATAGATTTAATTTATTCTGTTCAATTTAAAGATAAGATAATTATTGCAACCGAGACTTAAAATCATCGTGGATCTTAATAGAGTGATACTTTTAGCATTTTCTTAAAAACTGCAACATTAGAGATGGACTTTAGAAGGCGTGCTGTAGACTACAGGTGTTTAAAGTGACATAAGTCTAGAAGATACTGCTTGTGATGACTATTTTAGTAAGGGTGCGACAGATAAAAGCCTAGTCTGAAGGACATAGGCCGGGAAGATGCTGCTTGTGACAACTGTCAGTTCTAGGAAATGTGTGGTAGATGATGTGATATCAAACAGATAAAGGTCGAGTATAAGGCACATGTGAGGAGAGAGGACCAGCAATATAGATGAGGGAGATACCATACTCAAGGCTACAAGCCTAGGTGCGCCTGTGAAGAAAATGAATGGTGGTGCACTCTACACAGTCTTGGTTAGAGATGTAGGAACTAATACGCCCGCATTAAGGTGCGGCAGAATAGAAGACCAAATTTCCTTTTGGGCCTCATAGTCTTTCTCGAACCGAGTACCTGCTGGAGGAGAGGTGATACCCCCACCACTATTACTTTCCCCACCTTTCCAAAATAAGTGTGCTTTGTTTTGATTTTTTTTTTAGTTAATATATTCTGCTATATCAAGAGCAACTTTTTTTCACTCAGCCAATTTCTTCTTCTTCATCCCTATCTTAATATACAGGGTGTCTACTGAGTTGGACAAACTAAAATTAGTGACTTTTTGGTGACCTTTTATGACCACAAAATTTCTTCAGTAAATGATTGAACATTATATAAATGCATAAATAGGCATAATGCACTCACACGCAACATTAAACTTGAACTAGATGGCAAACGTTAACCTTGTCTTTGGTATCATGGTAAAAACAATCGGGCGGTCAGCGCATGGCATCATGGGTAGTGGGTAACTTAACATTCGATGAGTTTGTGTTGTTATGATGCGCGGGAAATTCAAACAACAATATTTTCGTGACTTTTGACTAAAATATTGAAAATTCGTGACTTTTCAGGGACTTGCGTGACCTTTTTTGCGATTATTAACTTTTTTATGACTTCCGTGACCCAGTAGACACCCTGATATAGTAAAATATTTATTTAACACTCCTGTTCTTATTCATACATTTTGGGTGAAATTAATTAAATAATAGTGTTTCAATATTTTAAATCAACTTAAATACTCATTTAAAATTAGGGCTGTTCAGGAATTCGAACTTCGGGAACAAATTCGAGAAAGTGGTTGTTACTGAAACACGGGCCAGAAATATATATAAATATAAAAAAAGTTGCAATTAAAGTCACGACTGTGTTATTTATTCAGATTAGTTTACTATTTTGATGTTTTATTGCTTAAGTATTTATTAAAATTTACACCATATGTTTTTGTAAGAACTTTTCAGTAAACCTTGAAATCCATTTTTAGATTTTATTTATATTTATACCAAAAATGCTTGATTAAAAATACACAATTACAATAGTTGCATTAGGCCTAAGTTTTTTAATTTACATCACATCAAAATCCCTTATTCAACCATTGTCAGAAAAAATATTATTTAGTTTGTAAATGGAAAACTTAAATTTAAAAATAAATTGAAATAAAAATTTTTAGTGTGCATATTTTTTTTTTACGAGATTAAAGAATTTAAATTTATTGTGTCTACATATAATTGCAACCAAATTGAGTCTTTTTTCCCCTTTTCATGAGACTATTCAAAAATATTTTTGACATTTGCCACTACATTCAACTTAATAGAAACTATTAAATAATTTAAATTTTTTTACTAACATGAATGGGAAGGCTAAGTTTAGACGAAAATTATAAATCTGAAAAATAAATATGACCCTAAAGTTTTACCCGTTACAGTATAAAATCGTTATTTCCCACCCGAAAATGCCACTCTCGCACAGTACTATTTAAAATCAATTAAATTTATCACCAAATCACAATATACCATATATAATGCTTGTATATATATTATTCACATAAAGTTACATTCATATACAACAATTCATACATATAATAGAGGTTGCATTGGAGAATTTCTACCTCAGGCATGTTACTCCTAGAAACAGAAACTAAAAAGGTAGTGAGGGAAAGTACCAAAGCTGAAAATGATATACATTTTAAAGTATTTAAACTACAATTAATATATAATTTGTTGGGTGGTTTTTCTCATGGGTTAGATATAAATAAAGCAATATTTTAAAGCTATGAGCAAATGTAAGAACCTAATGAGTGAATAAAGAAGTTGGATCCATAGGTGCTGTGGTATTTGAAGGAACATCAATTGAACTATAAATAAATAACACAACTCACACTGGCTCACCATTATAGAGGTAAGATTTAGCGTGAGGTGAAATGTCTAATTATGAAAAAATAGGTTAGACATTCACTTTAAAAATAAGTGTGATAAATTTTTTCTATGTTCAAACAAATACTCCCGAAAATATGTGTGTGTTTAGATAACTTTTAAATGTTGTATTTGTTCTATTAGATTAGACATAAAAATTATATATTTATCTTCTCTAACACTATGTTTGGACTAATTTAAAGGAACAAAAGCAAGTAGGAAAACCTTAATATAGTTTGTGTAAGAAAACTAATCACTTAAGAAAAACTTTTGAAGTAAAAGTAACCTTTGTATACAGACAAAGATAGCAAGCTTACCTTGCATGGTTCCACTATGGCATAGCTTATATGATAGGGCCATTGTGTAGTCCGTCAAAGTAATATTGCTAACTTTCATAGTATGTACGTATGGAAGAGGATAGGAACAACAAAGACAAACAATTGCGTCATGTTATTATCACTTTGTGAATTATTTTCTTCAATATAGTTATATTTTCTGTAAAATAATAGCCCTGCTCAACATATTTACTAAAAAAAGTTAGTGAGCCATAATAATTGACATAGGCTATATTATTTTTAGATTTGTTCCACTTATTCATTTATTACATCATTCACACACTCCCACTTCCTTCCTTTATGCCCTGAATCCACTATAAATGTGGTTGTTATAATTAAAAGCACGCTGAATGGCCTTGCTATGATAGTATGTTGAGATCTTTTCACTCAAACACTCAGTGATCGGTATGTCACCATGACCCAGTGTAACTGTAAGAATTGTACTCTTCAGTCAGTCATAATGAATACTCTATAAATTCAGCCCATTAAATTTTTTCATTTATCTATCTTATTTGGGGCAATTCCCAAATGTGCTTATATGGATGATGTAAGTATATAAATTAAGAGTACTTTGGAAAACCATTTTGGTAAAAATATGTTTTATGGAGAAATGGTAAGGGCTTAATATAAGTAAATAACCATAAAATGTTATAATTTAGTGATTAATTTTGTGCATGAACTATTCTTGTAGTTACCAAGTTTGGATCTTGCACCTGTAAAGAACTGAGAGGTGTGAGACGTTGTGGGACTTGAATGAGAAATAATGATTTTGACTATTAGAGCTCATGAATGAGAAAAATATTTTTTGTATCACACATCTTCAAAACAACACTACACTTCATTATGATTGCCCTTAGTATACACCATAATATATACTTACCATTAATATTAATAATTTCAAAATTAAAAGCTTGAATCTATGTGATCTAGTATGCAGACTTGATTATCTAGGGGGGTTGAAAAATTGATACAACTTCCAAATTGTTAGTTTATAGTTTTGATTAAATTGCCTTCAAATATTAAATAAACTTTTAGTTGTGTGCATAATAAATTGAACTTCCATCTCAAAGGTAGGGTAGTAGATCAGTGTAAGTAATACAAAGGACATGAGCATGTATCCTGTTTTTAGCTCACTCCATAGGAAAGATCAAGTATTAAGTAAGTATTACCAAATATTAATTAAGTAGGTATTTAATATATAGCCTAAGATAGTTAAATTTTAGCACCCCTCTCAACATATTTATTTTTAGTAGAAAGTTGTGCTAACATGCTAACTTGATGTCACAACATTTAACTGTGTTCAGTTATAAGGGTTAGAAATATATTACATTAATCTCTTTAGTATTTATAGAATTCGCTTATATATGGTGTGCCTTTTCTTGTAAATTTGTTGTAACAATGCATTTCATATTTAAGAAAAGTTAGTATAGGCCTACTGTTAAAAATTGTTGTGGATAGTAAATTACACTGGTCAACAAAGATTTTGTACCAAGGCAACTCAAGGGTGATCTATACGTATTTTTTACCGCTGATTTAAAAACTGGTCTCAGAATTGTTCTATCACTCATAGTTTTATAGTTACACCCTCTTTAAGATTATACAGTGTGTAAGTAAACTCTCTCTCCAGTGAAGTGGGCGAAGTGGCTAGCAATCGCAGTTAAGTTGAGATAACAGACTCCTTGCTTTGTGAAATAACTTTCAAAACTCTCTTCTTTTCAACCTTATGCTGTTCAAGGCTGTGCTGATGAGTAATGTGACATATGACATACTTTGGACATGATGACTCGGACGTTTGCTTGCTTACTGTCTCAGTCAGCACTTCCTGGCCAGTTGGTGGTCAGAGTTCGTTCTGTGAACATCTAATGCTGTGTGTTTCACTGTCAGAAGTTGCTATTAATGCAATTCAGTGTGTATATTTTTATAGTGTTTATGTAGCTTAGTATATATTTTATAGTGTTTAGAAAACCAAGTGGTACAATGCCTAGAAATTGTGTTAACCATCTGGACTCTTTATGCTACATTTGTGGTGAGGTAACATTTAAAAATAACAAATGTAGTTTTACTCCACTTGTTAAGAAGTGCTATAAGCTTTATTTTGGTTGCAATATTGGTGACCAAGATAAAAATTGGGCCCCTCATTTTTGTTGTGTCATTTATGTCAGACTCCTCGCGAGTTGGTCAAAGGGTTCTCGGTACATGAATTTTGGTGTTCCAATGATTTGGCTGGAACCAAAAGATTACGCTACAGATTGTTTCTTTTATCTCATAAACATTTGAGGCATCAAGTCTAAATCAAAACACACCGTGACATACCCTGATTTACCATCTACCATGAGGCCTGTGCCTCAGTGAAGGATTGCCAGTGCCAAAGCCTCCAGAAAATGTCATACTTAATGATGATGGAATAGACGAAGAAGAAGAGGTGACTGTAGAGCATGATGATGATGATGATGATGATGATGATGATGATGATGATGATGATGATGATGATGATGATGATGATGATGATGATGATGATGATGATGATGATGATGATGACGATGATGATGATGATGACGATGATGATGATGATGACATGATGATGATGACGATGTGATGACGATGATGACGATGACGATGATGTTGATGACGATGATGTAAGGTTTTATCCCACATTCGAAGCTTCCTGTTCGTATTCTAAACCACATTTACTTATTCAAGGAGATCTCAATGACCTTGTCGAGATTTGAATCTATCTAAAAGGCAAGCCGAACTTTTAGGATCCAGATTGAAAGGCTGTAATCTCCTCCACAAAGAAATAAAAGTATGTGTTTTTAGAGATAGGCATAGTGACTTTAATGATTTATTTTCACTTGAAGATTGACTTGTTTTTTGTAATGGTGTTTATTCTGTATGGAAGCACTTGTTCACGAGTAAAAAACAGAGGAGTGGCGTTTATTTATTGATTCTTCTAAAGCTACCTTGAAATCTGTGCTTCTCCACAATAGAAATAAGTTTCCATTAGTTCCACTAGTTCATGCTGCCAATATGAAAGAAACATATGAGAGCATGCAACTCCTTCGGAAAAAAAATCAAGTATGATGAATACAAATGAAATCTCTGTGGTGACTTGAAAGTCATTGCTCTTTTGCTTGGACTACTACTTGGTTTCACAAATTACTGCTGTTTTCTTTGTGAGTGGGACATCAGAGACTGGCAAAATCACTACACTCAGAAACAGTGGCCAAAGCCTATATCACTAACATCAGGAAATAAGAATGTTGTAAATACAACACTTGTCGATCCGAAAAAAGTGTATTTACCTCCACTCCATATAAAGATTGGTCTTAAGAAAAACTTTGTTAAAGCGATGGATCAAAGTGGGCTTGGATTTACACACTTTAAAAAAATTCAAAGGCAAGATAAAGCGAGTGTCACCAAGCCTGCTAATCGAGTGGATCCTCTCATCGTGGCAACGAATCTCACAAGATTCCATTATAGCAGGATTCAAGAAATGCTGCATTTCAAATGCAATGTATGGGTCAGAGGATGATCTACTTTGGGAAGCTCCAGGTGGAGAAGATTTGTCCGAGGAAGATTCTGAGTGGGAACAAGAAAGTGAACGCTCCACTACTAGGGATAGTGACGATTCATTTGATGAGAGTGATTGAGACCTAAGAATTACATCATTTTTAATGTGTGCTGCATAACATCCACTCTATGTACTAATATCAATAATTATGACCCAAGTGTACTTGACAATTAATGTGTAATAAGTTATACCTATTATTTGTAAACTAAAACATTCAACTACTATAAATTAATTATTACAACTTTAATAGGCCTCTGCAAAAAAATGGAAAAATTTTAGCTTCAACATGAGGTAAGAGAATAAAGAAGGGTCTTTGGACCGGGTTACTCCTTCCGCTTCTTCGGCTTGTCCCAAGGGACCTTCAGCCTTTTACACCCGAAGCCACCCTCTGGCCAAAGGTATAAAAGCGGGAGTAACCACGAAACAGGACTCAGTCGGAGAGCGGGAGGAGACCCAACAGTCTTAGGAAACATTCACAGAAAACTATACCCGAGTGGATCTCAGACCCTTGGGTATGTCACAACATTTAAAACTGATCCCGAATGTAGCTTTGGCATCGTGACAATAGATATGTATGCTAGCCAGAGCAATTCTCAAGTGTTGTGTTCAATGTGTTAATACAGCCAAAAAACAGAGGGCCAAACACCCCTCACACTAGAACCACACAAGTTTGTAGTCTCAGGTGTTAATGAACCCCACCCACCAGGGCCACAAAGACTAATCAAGAAGATTGCTGGTTAAGCTGAAGGAACATTTAGAGTTCACTTGGCAAGAGGGAAAATAGAGTGGTGGCAACATTATTTTTAAACATAATAATTATAGAAGCAAATTTTACTTATTAGTAAATCTTTTGTATTGGGTGAGGGATTGCATTTATGACCACAGTTTGCACTATGTAATATTCATGAAAGTTATAGATATAAATTGTAAAAAATAAAATAAGGCAATAATGTACATACAAGATATGAGATCAAAACAGCGTCTATCTTCCGGAACAAGCTTGATTTGGCAGGTGAGTAAGTTTACTTTGGAAGGTGGTTTGGTCTCATCAGCATGGCAAATGTCAAGAAAGCCTTCTGCCTGGACTTGGCAACGTCGTTTCTGCCACACACGTCTAACCTTGCCTTCAGACTTTTTTAGCAAATGACCAGTACGAGTCACCCCATGTTGTTTGTCTCCTTGCAATTGATGAAGGGAATACCCTGTGCCCCTATCAGAGGAGCCACTAGTATTCATAGCCTGGAATAGAATAAATTATTATTATTAGCACCGCGTCTTACTACCCGTTCGGGTTATACGCACTTACGCTAATGTGCAATGGTAGGATGATTGTGAGATGAAATGGAGGACCTACAGTTTAACGTGGAATCCGAACCATGGTGGAGGCCTGGCATTCCTCACATTCACAAGTTGTGATTAATACACATCTTGTCAGAGGTGAAGGAAGGGTTTGGCAATCAGATAAATCTGTGCCGGGACAATAGAATAAACAACTATGTTTCAACAACTAAGTACAAATTCAACAAAACTAATTAATACTGATAAACTTCTACAATAGTATTAATATTTAAATATTCACTGAGTGAACATTATGAAATGTATTTAAAAATTAGGTAAACTATTGATAAAATATTTGTCGTATTGTACATAAAGTATTGTGAGAGTATGGAGTATGTTAATTATATTATAGCACGGTCTTACACCCGTTCGGGTTATACGCACTTAGTAATGTGTAATGTAGGTGATTGCGAGATGAAATGGAGGACTACAGTTAACGTGGAATCCGAACACGTGGAGGCTGGCATTCCTCACATTCACAAGTTGTGATTAATAACTCTTGTCAGAGGTAGGGAGTATGAAAAGGTGAAACGGCAAGGT
The DNA here is from genome assembly GCA_033556935.1 of Timema podura. NCBI lineage: Eukaryota > Metazoa > Arthropoda > Insecta > Phasmatodea > Timematidae > Timema > Timema podura. The sequence continues at coordinate 13,999,297 of JAVRXN010000010.1, forward strand.
ATTACCCCTTAACTGAGTGTTATTTTGCTGTACGATGAATATATTTTTATAAAAATGTTATAATTCTTTTTATATATATTTTTACATTTCTAGTAGAGTACTAAACACCGGGTCTTACTACCCATTCAGGCTACATGCTTATTTACCAATTAAACTAATGGGTTGGGAATGAGGAAGGTTGAATTTAGAGGAAGTGTAGCCACATTTGCAAGGAGATAGTGGGGAAAACCACCCTCAGTACACAAGACCATGATCAAACTATTTCCCTGTCATCAGCAGTCTAGTCTCTTGTGATAGTTGCACCTTAGACCCTGCAGGTTCAAAAATAATTAAATATTCAATTAACTTACTTATAAAGTGTGTTTCTTCCTATACTACTTTCCAGCTATGTAATAATTCATTTTACATTATTCTAGATTTGCTTCATAGTGTAGTACTTTTTCAAAGCAAGGTACAGCACATAGGGGCACATCACAATGTTAACAGCAGTAAATTGTCTCCTTTCTAACATGGTGTGAGGCACACACTATACATTCTTTTCTTGCGTGAGCCTAAAACTGGTGCCTTGATTTGTGTATGGAAAGTGTTTTGCAGTAATCTGAAGAGGTGTATCAATGGAAGGCCTACCTACTTTTTTTGGTTGCACTGCCATTTGAGAACATTTCTCTGTTAGGGATGTAATTAATTTTAGACATAACTGTAACTTTGAACCTATATCCCTTTTTTTAGAATGTAATATTATAACTGTTGAAAACTGCAATGTCAAAATGGCGCAACATTTTTATGTAATATTTTTTCAGTCTTTTCCTACAAATAGTATGTCTTTGTATGTATAATTATGTTTGGTATTAAAAATACAAGTTAAAGTTTGATTATAAAAGTACTTTTTACACTTATGGTTTTGTATGATTAAATCACAGTAAAATTTTCATAAAATAGTACAGTGAAAATTATTTATTTAAAATGAAAATGTTTACAAATGCCAAGCACTTTATCTTACATATAAACTATTTTAGGCCAATTTCAAAATATTATATCTATAGAATGGTATTTCTTGTACATGAATAATAACTTTGATAACCATAGTAGTGGTATATTCTTTTGGTACTTTCATAGTGCCAAAATTTATCAAAACCATTTGTTTTTGAATTTTGGACATTCCTGGCCCCAAAATGGTAGAATGAAATAAAAACTCAGTCAGAAAGTCTCCTGGTGTTTCAACTTAAGTATAGATTCAACAATTAATTTAAAAGTATAAGGCAGAATCACCAGCACACAAAAACCCCTCACCCAGCTTAATGACACTGCTTAACTCTCAAGAAACACAATGAAATGTTATTGATGTTCAGAAAAATGAGAATGCAACCAAACATGTATAGAACTACATGCAAGCCTATAACCCGAAGGGTAGTAAGACGCAGTGCTAAAAAAAACTACATGTGGAATTTAATAAATAGATCCAGAAGTGAACACAAGATGAACATTAACGCTCCTTAATACAAGGTGAATGTTTAAGTGATAGACATATTAGTACAGTCAGTCAGTTTAGTACTAGTTTTAATTTGTATAATGTTTGGTTTAATGTCAAAAAATATGGTACTAATATAACTTTTCATCCATCGGCACTAAATAATTAGGTCTTCTAGAGTTTAATATAGCCCTGTCCATGGTCTTAGCATAGGCTGTTTAATTTTTTATTTTTTTTCAAAATGTCTCAAAAGTGAACATTGGTTATATATATATATATATACACACACACACACATATACCAAGTGTTCTAAGTAGCAAAGTAATGTATTTATTGCCTGCTATTAAATACTTATTTGATATTATATTATTATTTTTTTTAGCTTTTGTCTTGATATTTTGTATCATCTACTGGTTCCACTTTTACTAAAGTTACTATTTCTACATACTTTAATAATGTTGAACTTTGAACATTAATATTTTTTTAAATTGAAATATAAACCTTGAACACTGGAATCAAACCCAGGACCTTTGGCTTAGTACGCCAATGCTCTAACCACTGAGCTATCCAGGAGTTGCCCAGTGTCTTTACTCATAATGTAAGCCAAAGTCTGTGATGGACATTTGGAAATTGTCAGCTACATATGAGCGATCAGATAATGCAGCCATCTTTGACTCAGTAGGGCTTTAGGCTGCCAGTAGTATAATTACAACTGCAAGAAGGTGTACATCTTGATGGATCAATTTAAAAGAATATGATATTCAGACAAGGCTATAACCGTAATTTACAAATATAATGGCTTAGCTATTTAATTCAACATGATGTGTGCATTCGTACAGATGTAATTGTACCATTGGCAGCTTAAGGCCCTTCTGAGTGTAAGGTTGCTGCGTCATCTGATAGCCCGTGATCTTAATTGTTTGCTCATATATAGCTGACAATTTCCACACATTCATAATAGACTGTGCTTTTAAATACGAGAGAAGAATGACTATGGGAACAAGACGACTCCTGGATAACTCAGGGGTTAGAGTATTGGCTGTACTAAGCCAAAGGTCAGAGTTCAATTCCTGTATCCAGGTGTAATTTTCCAATTTAAAAGAATATGATATTTAGATGCAGCTATAACTGTAATTAACGAGTTTAGTTTAGCTATTTAATCTATTTTGAATATTTAATCAAATTAAATTTGTATCTTACTGTCCACAGCTGGTATAGTTAGTTTTATCTTAATAAAAAATCACTGTGCTCATGCTATTAACTATATTACAAACATTATTTTATTAAGATCACAACTATTGTAATACAATTTTTAGCCAAATGGACATTCTGAAATTGAGTCACTTTATGAAGGGGTTGGAGGATTTCAGCCTAAAGCACTGGGCTATTGGGTATTGCAATTTAAGTTTGATTTCAGTGAGATTATATTGAGCCATTAAAAGATTGCCTTGCACCAGTACAACTTAAAATTGTCATGAGACATATTATTTTTTAGTTTCTTGTTCTTATAATGTAGTCAACTTTTCACACATGCACATAACTATGACTCAACTTGGGCTAAAGACCTGCGGTAGAGGGGTGAAAAGACACATAAAAATCACTTTGTGACTTTGAGGATTGAGATTAGTTTGTGCAACAAGGACAATGGTGTTAAAAGAGATTCGTTGTGTGTACTAACTGGAAGAAAAATGTCATTTTGACTATTGTAAATAAATGTTGTGTAATTTTTTAATGAATACGAAAAATTTCCATAAATTTGATTAAATTCTCCAAATTTTCCCTGACCAAGCTAATTCCCTGAAATTTCCCGGTTTTCCAGGTCACTGAAAACCCTGTTAAAATAATCCCACCAGTAAGAATGAGCTTTCAAATCCTCACCAACATATTTTATGGCTGTTAACTTTCTCACCTAATAAACACTTACCCGCCTCGGTGGCGTAGTTGGCTAACGCGCTAGTCGTGTTGAGCCGGACTGCCGAGGACGGGGAGATCGAGGCTCGAATCTCGGTCGGGTGAACTGAGGGGGGTTTTTCCTAAATGGTTTTCCACTCTCCCATCCACGCAAATGCGGGTTCACTTCCTCTAAATTCAACCTTCCCAATTCCTAATCCATTAGCGTAATTAGTACTTAAGCGTATAACCCGAATGGGTAGTAAGACGCGGTGCTAAAATAAAAAAAATAAAAAAATAAATAAACACTTTATTAATTACTTAATAATTATATATGTTAATATGTTTTCTTTCTGACTCTCTCAATCTTCAGATTTCTAGACCACTGTACTTGGAAAGTGCAAGTGATGTTAATTGTCAACAATACCAATTTTTTCAATTTCATTTACTTTTAATAACATAGTTGTTTAATGGACTATTACAATTATTAAGTTCACACTCTAGACTGTACTTAAAATATAATTAAAGAGTATCAAAATTTCACTGCCCCCAAATTTTTTTTATGGTGCCTTAATACTTGTCCGGGTTGTATACATATTTACATTTTCGGTGTAGGTATAAGGAAGAGAGAATTTAAAGTAAATGAACCCACAGCTGTGTTTAGAGAGTAGGAAACAATTTAGAAAAACAAAACCAGCCCAGATATGGGCCTCAACCTCCCCGTCACTAGTAGACAAGACAAAGTTTGCCTTAGCTTAAATACCTCATCATTAATCCCATCTGTTTTCAATGTAGCACCCATCAATATTTATTTGCAACATACCTCTTTGTCTAAGCCAGGCGCATTTCTCAAAAGTGTTCTTAATTCTGTAAGCCTACGCTTTTCTTCATCCTGTTTCTGGCGAATTTTTTGAAGCTTGATGGACAAATCGGCAACATAGTTTCCAAAATGTTGGATTGTTTTCAAGCCATCTTGAAAATAGCTGGTGAGGGAAAGGCACAAATAATGAACAATTAATTTATCAACCGAAAAAATAAAAAAAATTATAAATTAAATAAAAGGAAAAATATTGTATGTGCAAGGAAGTTAAATATAAATAACATTAACCAATTCTAATTTAAATTTTACATTAGGCCAGGGAAATGTGACTGTATATACAGACTGAGCCAATGTTTACAATAAGGTGGTTTATTTTAAATATTTCTTTAGCCTAATATTCTCGTTTGTTTCAAACCTTGTCAAAGGTGATTTAGTAAGTAGTTTTAGCTCCAAACATGAATGGAACTGTTAAATAACAATGCAAACCCTAATAAGAGTAGGTAATTTAGTAATTTAAATATATATAAATTGGCCTTGGCCAAAGACAAGGATATACCAGATCCTCAGTCTTATGGAAGTTTCACTGCGCTCCTTGAGGCAGGTTGAGGCCATCAACACTGGGGTTCAATGACTCATTTTTAACACGTACATCATAAAGGGATGATTGTAATCGTAATGGGCAGTCTGCATAAGCTGTTTGTGAGGTAGGATTATGTGGGACAATACCTGAACTTAGCTTTGTAGAAGCCAGCTGAGTGACTTGAGATCGATGTTTGTGTCCTCTCTCTAGTGAAACCATATTTAAAATTACTTTTTTTTTTTTAAATGGCCCATGATGGCACCTAGCGATATACATGTTGAAGGATTCATGCTCTTTCACAGAGGGCAGCCATTTTCACCTGGAGACTAGGGGTCTGGTGGATGTTTGTCTGTGGCCTTGGCTAATTTTAAGAGTAATGAGATATTGATCTTCGGCTCAAGGAACTCTGACAAAATGTTTCAAATCTAGGTAGCTCATAATCATGAAGAGTGGTGTTGACAATAAATTACTAATGTTATTTTCTTAAAAGTTAAATAATGGTTAAAAAGATATTACAGTGTAAATGTGAGAATTAATGTATGACCTTTTGTTAGTATTGTTTTAAATATGAAAAGTATTCAAACACTGCCAGAATGTGTATAAAATTAATAAAGAAAACAATGTTCAAGAAATGCACACTTAATCTAGCCTTGCATAGTCTTTCCAGGATATATTGTTTAAAAAAAAATTCCCGGGTTTTCCTAGTCTGGAAACCTTCTGTTCTAAAATTTTGTATGACCATACTTCTAATATAGTAGGTTTTAGCCCCTTATATTGTATGCCCAAACCTCACATACAACCATTCTTATGATTTTAAATAACCAAACAAACTAGCTTAGCCTAAACTTATAGGAAGAACTAAAAGTAAATACATTTTCAATATGAAACTAAAAATATATATACAAATATTTTTTTAAAGTAATTTCTATCTTGAGTTTGATTAAATAAATTGCAACTGCTTTCAGAAACACACCTGATAATTGCTTAATGCTTTATGCTTAAATAGTATACATATTGATGACATATTAAATGATGATTGTAGTTTTAAATTGATTTAAAACAATATTTTCTATAAAACACTTACTTAGTTTGTGCATGGTAATATTCCACAAGATGTTGAAGGAGTTCAATCCCCTTCTTTGTTTTAATATCATTTACTTTGATCAGGTACTGAAACATATGTTTTTAAATACAGCACAAAATTGAGTAGAATTATGTATCGAGCATAAACTCAAAATAAAATAATATGGTAGTACTTTTAATTATAAATCACATTAGTTGACATTTCACACTTCTTCAATGTAAAAGTAGTAAATGTGCTTAGTCATTCAGTTTGCTTAGTTAATTAATATAAACTGTATTTCCAAAAAAAACTAACCACTTACAAAAAATATGTTCACATTGATGGGTAAAAAAATTATGTTTACCAAAAATGAAAAACTTTGAAAATAGAACAAGTACATCATATTTTCTTATTCATAAATCATAACAAAGTAAAATAACAGTTGTGACCAACAGAATTCAACAAAAAGGGTTTAATAAGTTTGAGAGATTTGCTCACTATGATTCTGTGTTCATTCATGGGCTGTCTAAATTTAAATTAACAGATCTTGTTTGATGACAATTTTGCATTTTGCAACCTAATAGCAAGTGCATTTACATAGTTTAAGGAAATAATTATAGCAAAGAGCATACTTTTTGATTATTTAAATACAATTTTGTCCCTATTTGTGATTTTATTTTAATTTCTCAACTACCGTAGGATGGGGTTACTTTGCGCCTAGAGGGTATACTTTGTGCCAATATAAAAAAAAGTATTAAGGGTCATCTAGTGGCCAAACTATTACCTATGTAAGATTAGTTTTTAAGAATTTCAACAGGAAGCACTTGAATATACATTTTAAAGTAGGAATTTTTTTCTTGGCCCTTTGTTGCTTCCAAGTGAGCAACCATTATTCAGAAACTGTAAGAAAGTGGAAACTTAAGTGCTCCAGACTTTTATTGCTACAGCTGCATATTTAACTGATAACTAGGTAAGTTACTATTTTATTAGTGCCTAGTAACCATATTACCTCTAGTTTATAAGTTTTATGTAGCTATTATATGTTTACAATATGTTATAGTGAAAAAAAATAACAGGTACACTTTTTGAAGTCAGTTTAGGGTTATTTTGAACCAGCTTAAAAATGGTGCAAAGTATCCTCAGACTTGTTTTCTTTCAATGTGACCTATTTTTAACACAAAATGAATTATATTATTTAAAACTAAAACCATACCGGTAACTATTATAATCTAAAACCACTTTATCTACTACCACTACCTAGAATTATATTTTCATCATTACAACATGACACACAAATTATGCAATAATATACCAGTACACTATATTATCTCTGGTACCTAAACAAATAATACATATCATATACTACTAGTACAATACTTAAAACGAACTTTCATCCTGTCATACTACTCACTTAAATGCATTATGCCTCCAAATTCAAATAAAACTATAGTTTGTTCTATCCTAGAATCCTATTAAAACTAATATTTCTTATGTTGTAGAAAAAATATGCCGAGAACATATGCAAGGCAGGCTGGAAACAGACGTTATGCTGACTACACATCAGAGAAACTAAAGGAATGCTTGTAGGCCAAACTCAGAAGTCACAGTTCGGTTTGCTGCCAACATAAAAAAGGCAAGGGCAGCAATTAATGAAGCAACTCTTAAGGAGTATATTGAGAATTTAAAGGAAACATTGGAGGGTGTGGCACCTGAAAACATCTGGAACTACGATGAAAGCAATCTGACAGACAACCCGGGCTCCAAGAAAGTCTTAACTAAAAGAGGGGTAAAGTATCCAGAAAATGTTCGAAACGCTTCAAAGGCAAGCATTTCTATAATAATGAGTGGCTTAGCAACAGGTGAACTACTTCCTCCATACATAGTTTATAAATCTCATAACATGTGGTCGACTTGGAGTGAAGGAGGCCCACCTGGGTGTAGGTATAACAATTCCAAGTCAGGTTGGTTTACATCGGAAATATTCACAGACTGGTTCCAAGTCCTGATGCTTCCAAGATTAAAAAAGATCGAAGGGAAGACTGTAGTTATAGGGGACAATTTGTCTTCACATATAACAGATATTGTTTTGAAAAAGTTCAGAGAAAATGACATATTTTGTTTGTTTGCCTCCAAACAGCACCCATCTGACTCAACCATTAGATGTAACATTCTTCCGCCCAATTAAAGCAGCATGGAAAACAATTTTGGGCTCTTACAAGGAAAGTGAGGCTGGTCTTCAGAGTTCTGTCTTGCAGAAACAATATTTTCCAAGACTTCTGAAAAATCTGATGGATGTGGTGTCCATCAATGCAGCTAATAACTTGAATTCTGGGTTCAGAAAATGTGTAATTATTCCTTGTGAAGTAAGTGTTCTTCTAGAATGGCTACCTGGACAGGCATGTGAAAAGGACTCAATCGAAAATAGTTTCAATGAATTTTTGATCAACAAGAGATGTGATATTGTTGTGAATAGCAAAATTAAGAGAAGAAGAATCAATGTTAAGGCTGGCCATGAAATTATGTCCACAGATAATGGAGCAGGCCCAGCCTACCACAATAATGGTAATACAAATCAAGAAATGGGAAATGTAGCAAACTCATCAAACAATAATAGGAATTCAAATGAAGAGGAAGTTAAGAGAAAATTAAAAAACAAGGAAAAGAGAGTCCCAACTAGCTCTTCTTCTGAATCAGTCAGAAATTAAAGACGTATCCCTTCAAGACTCATCAAGTGGACCAGAGGACTTCGATGACCTATTGCCAGAAAAGGAAGAAGAGCGAAACCAAAATAAAGAAGGGTGGCAGCCTGTTCAGAAAAATAAAGGCGGGTTTGTTGTTTTCACGTATGAAAGAGAACTTTTCCCTGGGAAGATTGAGTCATTTAATACCAGCACAGTAGTAATTTCCACAATGCAACGATCATTTAAGTCTTGGAAGTGGCCAGTTCTACCAAACACAATGCAGTACAGCTGGATGGACGTTTTGGGAGGTATACAGGGTTCCACAGTATTTGTAAAAAAAAATTCTCCAAATACAGGGTTCCTACAGTATTTGTAAAAAAAAAATTCTCCCTGACTTTTCCCGACTATTTTCTCAGGTTCCCTGACCAACTTCTCACAAAATTTCCAATATAATTTTATGGTACTATTCATTTGGAAATATTAATTTAATTACATTTATTTCGGTCTCCTCCTCCCCTACAGCCGACCTTGCCTCACCTCTCATGGAAGAATAAGAACGCAGACGTCTTGCCAATCAGTTCAGGGAAAATGATGGAAAAAATAACAAAATATATCAAACCCAATCAAAAAGAAAAAGCTGAAATCCATCTGCAATTGTTTTGCAGAAAGCTAGTATATACTTCAGGAATGGATCACAGGCTGCTCTTTTCAGTATTCCTACAGGTTTTGTTTTAGGAAGCTTTTCTTCTTTGTGAAACTTAACAACGTGGTCCCATATTTGTAATGCCTTTTGAAAGAACGTTGCATTCTATAATTACTGCACACCCCAAAACTTCAAAGGAAAAGTTGTACACCCTGTCAACTGGGTAAACAATGCTTGACGAGCTGTAGAGTCAGTGAATAGGTAGTACGTGTGACACAATAAGCAATTTTTATCCCAATTGATACATTCCACTCCTGTTCTCAAGGAACCATGAACAACATGAAGCTCACATGTCCTCAGATTTATCAAAATACATATATCATTGTCTGTGACAGATATGATGTGTTCCTGAAGAAGCGTTATAAACTTTAGATTGACATTTGGGCCATCCATTGACACTTGTAGAAACTTAGAGACTGGAAGAGGAGAAATACCATCAGAGAAATGCTTAAGTAATTCTTCAGTGGTGCTTCTATCGAAAAAAACACTGTCCAAGCAATGACTGACAACTTTATGATTTTCCTTGTCCCAGAATCTGATTACAATGTTCATTTGCCCTCGTTGAATAACTTTATTCAATGTTTCATCAAAACAAATTACAAAGTTTTTACATGATTTTAGGTGGTCCAGTAAATTGTTATGAAAGAATGGAGCCAATCCATGCACAATGAAATATGCAGCCTTGTCTCCACAAGAGTAAAGGCACTGACAATGGAACACTCGAGAAACATAAACTGAAAAATTGTACTTAAATTATTGCACAAATTGAAATACATTTTATTGTCAACAACTTGCTAAGCCCAAATGACTTCCGCCTTATTTATATTATCTTTCATAACAAGAGTGTTAGGGTTTCTTCGAGCCACTACACTACTTTCACTTTTGGCAACACCTTCCTTCTGCAGCTTTACAATTTCCGATGAAACTAAGTGTGACATGAATTGTCATTTCCCTGACTTTCCCTGACTTTTCTTAAGCTTCCCTGACTTTCCCTGACCGTTATTTTTTTCCCTGACTTTCCAGACCGTAGGAACCCTGCAATAAATAAAAGAGGATGTTTCAGTATTCCAGAACTTTATAAAATTTTGTTTTGATGTGTTTCACTTGATTTGCCAATCAACTGACATTTACGAAGAGTGATTTTTATTGTGCTTTTTTAAAAGTATAATTTAAATTCAATTTGTAATTTGTAGGCGCTACCTTTGTTTTTATAAATCTTGTAATTGTTTTGGCAGTCACAGACAATGATAAAGAGAAATTACTGTATTCTTTGTATAGTGTTGATTTGTATCTTTAATTTAAGTTTAAGGTTATTAAAAACATATTTTATTTATATTGTGTAATGTGCAAATGTAAAATTGTTTCTAAGATTGTTTCTGGTGTAAAGTTATATTAATTAATGTGTAACATTGCATCATATCCTTATTTCCTATTCATTTCAAGGTAAATACCAGAGTGGTGCAAAGTATCCTGATCATATGAGGATACTTTGCATCACTTTTTATTGGTTGGTAAAGTTATTTAAACTTCACTAACAAGGAATCGACTCTTAAAAACTTAAATTTGAACATCTTTGACAGTCAAACAAAAATAAAATTAATTTAAAAATTAATTACACACAAGATATCTTAAGATCTAAAAAAAAACCACCTAAAAACTGGTGCAAACCTTACAGTATATAAGTTGATATAGTTTAATTTATGATATTTATAATATCTGAATCCAAACTATATTTCATAAACAAGAATTTGAGTGCCCTATTTCTAATCTCAACATATTTTGTGTGTTTTAAAGTATCTAATTTATACTAAACAAAAAAGGTATAGCAAGCTACTGGTATAAGTTTTATAAGTAACAAATAGTAAAACCATCATGAATATGCAGTGTCAGTTGAAAGTTCTGTGTCTGCTCAATTTGGCTAGGTGTAATTGATTAGATAAAAACTAGGAAACATATCCCTGGTTTATCCTTGAAGAAAAGAGGTGGAGTGTTAAGGACTTAAAAAAAAAATATAGAAATAAGGCAGAGATCAGTTGTATGGTAGCTTTGAATCAGTGGAGTCACTAGTTTGGAAAACTAAAGACATTCGTGGTTCACTGCAACTCCACACCTCTTAGCACTTAAGTTAAACGTCTGAATACATGAGTAACATTCAACACTTGAATTAAAATTAAAATCTAGAATATCCTACTTGTGCAAGTCATCTTTTAAGTGGATGTCATCAAGATTTTTTTCCTCTTGACAGTTTCATATAGACCAAATAGGGCCTTTGAATATATAGGTCAAACAGTGTCTAAAGTATAATGTATGTAGACGATACAAAATTGTTTCTAATTTTCTGTATCTAACTCTTAAAAAACCTATAGATATTTACACAGTGATTTATTTTTAGACTTTTAATTATGATGTTTAACACCATGATCATTAACGGTGTAATCTAAGGGGGTGGATCCGATAAAGTGCAACCACATCAGTGTGAAGAGGAGATGGGAAAAACACAGTGATAACCACTTGTGCAAAACAAATCCCAGCACACTCAGCCGAGATTCGAACCTCGACTTCCCTGTTACTGGCAATCCATGTTATTGCGTGAATGATGTTTTGGACCATGTGGCCACAAATGATGATATTTTGATTTCTGAATTATATGGATAACTTGTAATTAGTGAAAGCACTTTCATAATTTTAGTTTGAAAAAAATTTCCTTAGGTCTAATTTGTGAGCTAAAATTCAATTAGGAACCGAGTGCTAACGTAATTGTAAACTGGAACCCCTAAAATTCTATGACCGACTCTACACTAGAAAATGTATAATTGGTTAATTGTTTCTAGTCAATTGTATCTAGTGCAGACACTGCTGTAATATCACTGTGAAATAAATTAAACACTTTCTTATGAAAGTTAAATTTCTAACTTAACCATCTACCGATTTCAAACTTTAGATAGCACCTCACCTCACACATTTGAAGCTGAAACACCCTCCTTTCTTTCTCCATCTCATCAGCAATCTCAGCAGAGGTCACTTCTGTGCGGATGAGACCTGCTTCTTTAGCTTGTTGCTTCTTTTCCTTCTCAATCTTGGCATATTTGACCTCATATTCTTTCCAAGCCTTGTCAAATGGCCTTTTCAAATCCCCTTTAGTACGTAAATCACCTTTCAAAAGGTTTTCTAAAGGGAACATCACAATGTTGTTGATATTTTGCATCTAAAACAATAATAAATGTATTCATTTTTTTTTTGTGATTAATGACAAATTAATATAAAAAGTTAGCCAGAAATTTAAAAAAACACTACACTTTCCTAAGAGTAAATAAAAAGCATATAAAGTTGTCAACATTGTAGACATAGACCGTGTCTGAATAGTCTGTCCCCCCGAACTTGTGCACTTTACTGCACGCTTTATCTAACACGTTTCTGGTGCCCCTAAGTACATAGGGTGCATGATAGTTTTCGTACAGCAAAGTATAGCTAGAGCCATCTGGTGGCTAGTTCTGAAACATGAATTTCCATGGTAACGATATTGAATTTTGATAGTGTTTTGTCAATGGTGTCAATGGTGACAAGGCACAAATTCATATTTATCATTTATCTTTAGATAAAAATAAAATGAGGTTAAGCTATATTTTGTATTTATTTAACCCCTTTATGTGTTATTGTTAAAAAAAACGTATTTGGAAAACGTGCGCCAAAAATGGTCAATCCTATAATAGTTTTATAAACTTTAAAATTGTTGAGAAGCTGACAAACTAGGCCTAACTTACATTAATATCAAGTTGTTTTAAAGCATGTAAAAGTATTGCCAGATAAATACATAGGCCTATAGGAATTCCAAAATAAATTACTAAAGTTACATGTTAATCTCTTGTTTTGAAACATTTTGCCGGAAAGAGTGACTGCTGAATAAACAAAGAAATCACAGTTACCCACCAAAAGGAGTGCGATGTACGCAGGGATACCAAAGAACATGTCAAACATTTTTGCATATGTAGAGAAATTGTTAAATATATATGTATATTATATAAAGATAAACAAAGAACAAACCATACTAGTTTTTTATTTAATGTTTTATTTCATTTTCACAAAATATATAATCCTTTCATTCAATATTAAAAGCTAGTTTAACTAAAGTGCGCGATAAAGGGCAAGTTGTATGTGCCCTTAGTAAAGTGTGCAGTAAGGGGTGCAATTATACACTTTAAGAGAATTCAGACACCATCAAAAATCACTTCCGGCCTTTAAACCGACGCCATTGCAACTTTAAAGTGCACATGGCTTCCAAGGGCCCTTAGACGGACCATTCAGACACGGCCATAGAATTATAATATAAGGAACACACAAAGATGTTACATTTACTTAAATTGATATCCTTATCTGATATCAATTTAAGTAAATGTAACATCTGAGTTTGTTCCTTATATTATAATTTCATATTTCTTCTTACCACAACTATAATGAATATTACCAAAATAGTAGACATAAGTAAAACATAAAGATATAAATTGTGATAAATATTCTGAATTAGCTTGCTCATATACTTTTGTGTTTGTTGCTTTAGGTAAAGTACCTTAAGTAATTAAGATTATGAGTTAATAATAAAACACTGATACAGCTAACACAATAATAAAGATTATCTATCAATTTATTGTTATATATAGAGGGATGTATTTAAAATGACTCATAATTAAAACAAAACATCAAACAAATTGGTTTTATTATTATTTTATTATTATTATTATTATTATTATTATTTTATTATTATTATTATTATATTATTTTATTATTATTATTATTATTATTTTTTTAATTTTTTAATTTTTATATTTTTATTTATTATTATTATTATTTTTATTTTTATTTTTTAATTTTTTTAATTTTTTTATTTTTTATTTATTATTATTATTATTATTATTATTATTATTATTATTATTATTATATTATTATTATACTACTACTACTACTACTAAGCACCGCGTCTTACTACCCGTTCGGGTTCACAAGTATCAAGAATTGGAAAATGAATTAAATATTAAGAACCCCCGTGCACTTGCTAATCTTAAATATATGAGTGCACACTCGAGGGTTAAAATGTATATATGGGGAGTGTTTGACATAGTAAAATAGAAACATATACTTTATTTTCAGGGAACAATTGGTTTAGGGTAGTCTACTGATGATTTATTTTCAAATTAAAAAAAATTAGAAATGGATGTAAAAATTTGGTTCAAAATGGGTATTTGGTAGTGTTTTTACAATAAAAATAATTTTATGTTTTTGTTTAAAAAATAATTTAATATTGGTAGTAGTTTACAAATGAGTGATTTTTTTTTTATCTATTTTGTTCAAAATGTGTGTCTGAAGCCAATTTTACAGTATGAATATTCAAGTATGATAATTTTTCTAAAATAAACTTGGAAGTAGGAGAAAGCTTGTACTACTCGACACATTAAACAATGCCTGTGGAAAGAATTTCAACTACGGTACTTGAGGAATGAAGGGGGAGACCAATGATACACATCATCATTCGTCATCTTGATGTTCTGGAGTGTACAATCTGGTCAGCTTACTGAGGGGGGCACATAAGTTCAATAGTTTAGGACTTTCAGTAGTTTTGTGTAGAATTTGTTTACTTTATTTTTACCTCTTTTTACAAACATTATTAAAACCTAATCAACTTTAATTACAAGGTATGTAAAGTGGCTTCAAATAAGCATGTTAAACCAACTGTTCACAGTGAAGGACACAAAATTATTGCAAATGTAATTGATTTTTTGAGTGAAAACTATCGAGACATTATAAGCACCCTGTTGAAAGTCACAAAACATGCAGCAAGCTACAGGAAAATCAGAGCGTACTATTTGTAAAATTCGAAAGGAAAGAAGTATGGGAGTTGGGCACAAACAAAACGTTCAACTCCAAGAAAAAAGCTCAAACCCAGCAACGTAAAAGTTGTTCTTGATGATTTTGACTTGTGTGTCATTCGATGACTTATACAGAGGTTCTACATTGTTAAAAAGAAAGTACCAACTTTAAATAAATTATTAGGAATAGTAAAAGAAGAAATCAATTTCACTGAAAGCAAAGAAACATTGAGAAAAGCATTGAATAAAATGGGTTTAAGTTTAAAAAGTGTGAAAATAAAAGAATAAGTTTAATGTAGAAAAATGACAAAGCACATGGAGGGCTTGATATTTAAGAAGAATGAGAGAAAATTATAAATTAGGGGACCAAAAAGTCCTGTGGTATATCTTGCTGAAACTAGATTCGTCCCTCATACACTGTGAGTAAATATTGGTAAGACCCAGAAACAATAGTAGTATTGAAAAATGATGATGCAGGACAGAGGTGGATTATTGTCCATGCCGGTTCAGAGCAGGGATTTGTATCAAATTCATTTCTTATTTTCAAATCAAAAACAAAAAAGTGGTGACTATCAAAATGAGATGAATTTCGAAAACTTTTCTAAGTGGGTGATAGAAAAACTTATCCCCTATATTTCTCAAAATAGCCCGATTGTAATGGACAATGCACCATATCATACTGTTAAAATAAATAAACCACCAACAATGGGATCACAAAAGGCTGAAATGCAGCTGTGGTTGGACAAAAACAGTATTGCATATGAGGAACAGATGACGAAAAGTGAGATCTTGGAGCTAGTCCGTTGCTGACGTAAGTCTCCCAAATTTTATATAGATAATTTATTCAAACAAGGAACATGGGCAGTAGTGTTATTAGGTTACCTCCATATCAATGTAACCTTAAAGCTATAGAATTGGTTTGGAACATGGTGAAATCTCGAGTCGCGGACAAAAATGTTCTTCAAGGCACTTTAGAAATAAAATGTTTAACAGAAGAAGCAATCAATATTATCACTGAGAAGGATTGGCAACAGGCTATATCACATGTTAAGAAAGGAGAAGCCAATTATTGTAAAAATGATGGTCTGATAGAAGAAGAAATAAAACAAATTTTGATTTATTTTAGAGGTGACAGTGACAACAGAAGTACGTCAAGTATCTACAGTAACAACACTGAAGGATAAATATCAGGTGTCGAGGAGTTAATTTAGTATTTAAGGCAAGTTAGAACTAATTACATATTCAACTTAAATAGCACAAGTTTCATATTAGCCAATTAGCCAATTAGCCATTAGCTTAGTACCATTTGCCATTTGGTACTGAGCCCTATGGGTATCTCCTCTCACTCCTTCACCTTTCATACTCTAGAGCAACTGGAGCGTTTGACCACAAGATGCAAAGTTTTCTGTGTCGAGTTGTACAATTTAATCGAGGCCTATATGACCAGCGAGGCTCACGCATTGGAAAGCATCGTTAGTTGCATACAAGCAGTATCAAGAATCCTATTTGCAAATTTTTTTTAAACGACACATGGACACGGGAATCAAACCATATATCCTTATTTTAATAATATTCATTGTAATTATAGTAAGGAGATATAATATTATAATAATCAAGGAAGAAGCAGATATGATAAGAAGTGATTTGATATTTAAGGAAATATGCTTATGTCAAAAAAATGTGTGTATTAAATTGTTATGAAATTAACTAAACAATATAAATATATCAAACCTTAACGGTTATAAAATGAATTATAATTTTAAGACAAAATATTAGTTATAATAAAGAACAATGAAAGTTGACAAGTCTAATTTTCTAAAAGCTAGTATTATTGGGAATAAAATAAGATTGAACTAAAACAATTAATGCTTAAATTGGTATTAGATATGCTTTAGTGATGATAATATAAGAAAATGTTATAGCATAATTGAGTGCATTTTGGTTAAAGTTTGCCATATGACATGTTTAACTAATAAATCAATGATAGGAAGGCTTATTAAACAATTCAATCTAATTAATGTTATTTTGACAAGTATGTAAGAGTTGAATAGAAAGTGGTTAAACTAAAATTAATTAGATTTGATTGGAATTAATACATAAAACACTTTAAAATAAATGGTAACAAGACAATGAACAATTTAGAATCTAAAAATGATTAAAACAATTGCCTAAGTAAATCTGAAATTTATAGGAGAACTGAGTGAATTGAAAACAAAAGTTAAAAATTGTATAACTAATTGAATAGGTTGATATGATAATGTTGAATTATAAGGTATAATAAGGTTAAATAGCCAAGGCTAAGGAACAATTTAGCTTCTAAGAGTTAATTTAACCTCAATTGTATGTGAGACTCGATAAGGTTGTCAAGAAATTAGTAAATCAAAATGTAATTATGATTGTGAGATTTGAGCTTATAAATATAAAGTTCTAGTATAAAATGATTATAAAGTGATAATAAAAGTTTACCGCCGCCTACAGCCGCTTGAGGTTTCAGAGGAGACAAGATACCTGTTAGCGTGGAGTACACACAAAACTTATATACCTTGTAAAGAGGCTACAATTTTGAACCGAGCCAGCTTGTGCCATTTTTCAGAAAGAGGTTGAAAAGATTCTAATAGGAATACCAGGAGTCATCAATTTTTTGGATGATTTAATGGTTACGGGTAAGAATAACAAAGAGCATTTATCAAACCTGAAGACAGATAGGTTAGAGAAAGCAGGATTTAAATTGAATTTAGATAAATGCAAGTTTTTTCAAAGTGAACTCAAGTACCTGGGCCACATCATTGATAGTTCGGGATTAAGGAAGGACCTCGAAAAGGTAGCAGCGATTGAAGAAGCCAAGACACCAACAGATATAACGGAGGTCAAGGATTTCACAGGTATGGTGAATTATTATGGTAGATTTGTACCTAGAATATCCAACTTGCTAAAGACTTTATACGATGTGCAGAATGCAGATCAGTTTGAATGGAATGAAGCTGCTGAAAAGGCTTTTCTAAATAATAAACAGGAAATGGCTTCGGACAGAAATCTGGCACATTTTGATCCTAAGAAGGTCATTAAGTTGGTACGTGATGCTTCACAATATGGAATCGGAGCAGTTTTAATGAACGTGGAGCCTGGGGGACAAGAAAGACCAATAGCATATACCTCAAGGGTATTGCAAAGTCTGAAAAAAATTATTCAGTTTTGGATAAAGAAGCTATGGCTATTTATTGATCGGTGCATAAATTTTATCAATATTTAGCCGGGAATGCATTTATCATAAGTACAGATCATAAACCCTTATTGGCTATTTTTGGCTAGCAGAAAGGCATTCCCCAAATGACAGCAGGTAGATTGCAAAGATGGGCTCTATTTTTAAGTGGTTTTGATTATGTGCTTCAGTATGTTAAAGGTGTAAATAACGAGGCAGCAGTGGCCTTTCCAGATTGCCAAGAAAGGTAGTGGCTGATGACAAGGAGGGAGGTGATTATTTTAATTTTTTGGTTGAAGATAGGTTACCGCTTGGATCAGTAGAGACTATACAACAGTTAAGGTGAGATCCAATATTAACCCTTTGAGTGCCAATGTCGCTCAGAGCGATGCGCGAAATATTTGCTAAAATTGCCAGCATCACTCACAGCGATTCCATGTTTTCGAGCTCTTAGTTCAGTATTAAGTAAACAGATAGGGTAGATTTTATTTCCACTACATTCTCGTATATTCAAGCTACTTTTATTTGTCTTTGCACTTAGAGTTTCGATATATCGAACATGAAAATTATTTTCTAACTTTATGAGTTTTTATCTTTGGCCTTGTTTGTAAACATGGCTACTAAGAAAAAAAATGTGATTCAAGAGACAGAAATACTTGCAATATTTATTGATAGCTCAAGTGAGAGTGATCAATTTGATAGTGATTATTAAAGCAGTGATTATGGATTTGTAAATAATGAAATTGAACAGGAATTATATTTTAATCAAGGTGAAAGATCGGAATAAGTAGGAGTGGGAGCTTACATTGATAAAGCGAGTGAATATGAGTGATTCCAAGCCAATTATTTATTTTAGACTTTATTTTACTATAACCCTGCTAAAGTTGATGGTCACTGAAACAGCTGCTATGCATAACCCAATTTTAGCATAAAATCTAAAGTTTTTTTTAACTTTGTTATTTATTCAGTTTTTTATGTTCTTTTCAATGATTTATTCTATTTCAAGCTATTTAAATTTGCAAAGCTTAAAAATTAATGTTAAATAAAACAAATTTATTTTTTAATATCTTGGCTAGTGATTTTTTTACTATAATATTTAAAAATTAAAAAAATTTGTATAGTTATATAAACGGATTGGCAAGCATGTTAGCTATTTTATGTGAAAAAATAAAAGTGCAAGAAGTTCAAAGATTAATAAGTTATTAAAATTTAAACAAAATCCTGTATTTTTCAGCAAAATAGCTTGGCACTTTAAGCACATTTTTTTGTCATTTCTCTTGGCACTCAAAGGGTTAAGCAAGGTTTACCTTTATACAGTGGCAAGGTGGCCAAACAGTATGGAGCCAAGCCAATTCTACAGACATTCGCCCAGAAGTCTGAGGAGAGTTACATAGACAATGGATTACTTACTTATGTGAGGTTATCAGTTAATTATATCGGAAAAATTCAGAGATCAACTGCTTGAAGAGAGTCACAGAGGACATTTAGGTACGGCTAAAATGAAGGCTATTGCTAGGAAATACTTTTGGTGGCCAAATATTGATAAGGAAATAGAGAAATTTGTGAAAGACTGTTTACCGTGTCAATCAAAGGCGAGTTCACCTGAGCAGGCAAGTTTAGTAAAGTTTGAAGAAGCCGAGCATCCTTTTGAAAGAGTACACATAGATTTTTTGGGACCCTATGGAGTTAAGATTTTTTTGTTACTCATCAACGCATACGTACGTTGGCCAGAAGTAACAGATGGGTTGTAATAAAATAGATAACAAGACCACTTTAGATAAATTGAGGGAGATTTTTGCCAGATTTGGACTACCTAAGGTTTTAATCTCAGATAACGAATCACAGCTGGTTTCAGAAGAATTCGAAAGGTTCTGCAAAATGAATGTTTTTAATCATATTACCTCACCACCTTATCATCCATAGACAAAGGGTGTAGCTTAAAATGAAGTTAAATCTTTCAAAAACGGAATTAACAAAGCGATGTTGGATCCGTGTAATTATAAAGACAGTATATCAATCTTAATAAGTCGATACTTATTTGCCTACAGGAATGCACCTCATTTAACTACAGAGGAGTCACCAGCAATGAGGTTTCTAGGAAGGGACCTGCGTAGTCAGTTGGACAACAAAAAGAAAAGAAGCAAGACAAAGGCAGGTCAAGTATTTCAAGGTCATCAATACATCTCTTTCTCAAAGGAGAACAAGTATTAGCAAGAGACTATGAGAACCCTATGAAGTCAGGATGGCAACTGGCCAGCATTGATAAGGGTGCTGGATAATAGGACCTATTTATGTCAGCCAGACAGTAATCGTGCCATAAAATGGAAAAGAAATACTGATCAGTAGCTTAAGGTGGTTGATTTCTACCATAAGGAGGTATTACAAATTGAACAGGCATGTACAGCTCCAAAGTTGACTACATCAAGAAACAAAAAAACATAACTATATGCCTAAGCTCAAATATGGATATACAGAAGTCCAAGTGTAGGCGACGCAGAATCTCCGGCAAGAAAGGAAACTAACCATGAAGTTGAACTTCACTTAGAAGATAAGTTATCACCTTCAGAGGAAAGGAGTACCATGAATGAGGACGATATACACGGAGACGGAAGACGCAAGGAAAGTGGTAGTGCTGGTAAAAATGTGTGGGACGTAAGTTTAAATGTGAACAATGGTATCAGGAGGTGCATAAAACTAATTGAGACTGAACTTATAAAGAGAATTATTTTATAGTTCACAGTAATATTGTTTTGTATCTTAGAGAGAGAGAGAGAGAGAGAGAGAGAGGTGCAACATTTTGATAATGAAAGTGACCTTTCATGCCGTGTTTGTTATGTTGGCATTGCACTCTGGTGAAGGAATATACCCCTTGGTCTTGGTCTGTGACAAGACTTGATGCATCAGTGTAGTTATGTACTCGTACGAATGAGCTTGTCAGTATTAAATGTGAGTGCCTTCAGGTGATCTAATTATTTAATTAGAATAGATTTGCTTCAGTTCTGAAGAACCTTTTCATAGTGTACCAACAAAGTTAGACTTGGTCTAGCGTTTATTACTTCTGTGTAAATTTAGTTTTTGTTTTAAATCAAGTTGTGATCGATATTGACCTAAATTACAATTTAGGGAGACAAATTATCATACCTCATTCCCTTTAAGGCCTATTACCTCTTCCTATGCCCAAGAAAAATTGTATTAGATAGAAAATTATGATTGTATACAGTTTACTTTAAGCCTGGGTTAAAGAATGAACTTATACTCCTTACCATAAATATCATACTATAAAAATAACAAAATTTATAAAGGGATGAACAACAATCTAACCAAATGGATACTAGAATGATAAAGTGCTAAGATACTATTACTACTAATTGATAAATATTTAAAATTTCAAATTAATATTGGCTTCCTTTAATATGAAATTAGCCTAGTTCAACAAAAGTGAATGTCTCATTATTATTATTACCTTTTCCTTTTATTTTAAAAGGTAATTTTAACACATATACTTTCTAAAAATAGTTCAATAATTTATAACCTTCACACAGGTCCAATCTTACTGTGTCTCATCTCCTTTCTATGTCAATTTCCCATAGATTCCAGTGGTTTTGTGTCCTATAAAGGAAAGGAGGAATAAAGAGGAAAAGGATACTCTTTATTCTTGTAGTACAAAAAAACATACTCACTAGTGTCTTCATAAGGGCCGACAGTTCCTTGGTGACAACAGCAAACTTGATGAAGGCTGCACCAATATCCGGTTCCTGGTCCTTGTTAATAGCATTTCCGCCCAGCTTCTCCAAAGAACGAGACAGATACATTTCGTTATCCACATGAGCTATAAAAAATAAATGAATTGTATTTTTAACAAATTATAAAAAAATAAAATAATCCTAAGCATAACATATTAGTTCTCAATATTTATCCTAAAAAGTCTTAGTTTTAAAAATATATTATTTCCTAATATACTTGAAAATACTAACTAGAAACAAGTTTGGTCTATTTACCGTGAAGTGATTTATTTCCAATATTAATAAAAGTCTAGGCTAAAGGGGCTGGTCTATTTGTAAGGTGTGTAATAAAAATTAACGTATGAATCATTGGCCACAATGAGAAAAGTAGTAAATTGCAATGATTGGTATTGATTTACTATATTCTACATACATATATTATGTAAAAAAAAATTTACTCCAAGAATTTTTACTATTTGATAAGTCAACAGATTTTAAAGTAAATATGTAATGAGTTGGACTGGAAAGAACTAGCTCAAGATATGGATAGGTGGCATTCTTTTGTAAGTGCAGCAATGAGCTTTTGAGTTCCTAATGCCTAAAAGTAAGTAATGTAATTTACTTACAATTCCCAGAGTTATGGATAGCTTTGATGGCCTTTCTCATTTTGAGAGAACCGTCACGATCAAAGTCTAATGTCTATAACAAAGAAAGTAAACTCAAGTATCTGAACACATTCTCACTAAAAATATGAATATAATGGTGCATGAACAGTCAAAAATGTTTTACAGAAATAGTCTAAGACCTTTCATATGAAATGAAAAATAGATCACTATATTTTTCTTTACAGAATGCTGTATTATAAGGTAGGTTAGTAAGTAAGCTTTGCTAGTTAAAATAAATAAATTAACATTAATAAACTATGATAAAAAGAAACGTGAGTTTGAGACTATACCTTGCAATTTACAATTTATTTCTTACTATCTTTTCAGGTTATACGCACACAATTATGATTATTATTATGATTATGATAATAAAACATGAAAATAAATGTTATTTTTGATTATTCAAATCTTGATTAATTAATCATATAATTTTGAAATCCATTTTGAAAGACAATAAAAGATCAATAAAATTGATTTAAGAGGTGAAGATGATACTATAATTTGATTTATAAAATTTAAACAAAGCAGAAATGAAAAAAATAAATTGTATAAATTAACTTTTTTCTTAGCTGTAGTCCTGTATTTCTTTAATTTGATGGATGTGTTGACTGCCATATATTTAATTAATATGAAATAACAACACATGATGGAATAACATCTACCTCACTGAGACAAGGACCTGAAGATGATGCACAACATTCAATGAAACGAGTTGTCCAAAAATGTATGGCAGCCAGCACAGAAATCAAATCAAAGGTGTACAGGACTATAGCTAAGAAAATAGTCTATTCATTTAGTAAAAAAAAAAAAAAATCTGCATGTGAAGCTTCACTTGATGCTAAACATAAGGCAACATACTCAGACTCTGTGGAACAAATGCCATTGTTGCTTGTTTCTTTGAGCCACAAGAAACACAAGACCCTAAAATGTTGAAGGCCTACCCAGTAGTAGACTTTCACTCTTACAAGTCTCCTCCCCAATATGCATATAGAAAGCCTTCTATTTCAGTAATGGTTTGATTTCGGTCATAGATAAGTTTTAAGTCAGTAGTTCCTTTAATGTAGCTTAACACTTGTTTTAATTTTTGTCATAATTCTTGGCTAGCACAACCTTGATAACGACAGATATCCCACCGACAACATTCTGTACATCAGACATCCAATTAATTTGTCGCATCTTGTCTTCAACTCTTAACTCTCGGGAATTTCTCGCTTCAAGCTGTCAATTTTACCTGCAAGGTCCAAAGATGTACATACTGGTCTACATTCCTTCATACCAAAAGTTTACAAAACCATTGTAAAATATTTTTCCTAAGGAATTTCAAGAGAATTCTTGATTACAAATTTTGAAATATGTGTGTACAAAGATACTCCTGAACCGTCACCATATCTTTCATCTTGAAATAAGTGCATAAAACTCTCTTCAAGGATGCCATTTCTTCAGAATTTGTGCCCACTATTAAGAGATTGTCGACAAAAAACAAGAGATAAAGTCTTTATTTTCCTTCATTTCTGTAAAATATATCATAGTCATTTTGAGATCTTTTAGATCCATTCTTTATGAGCAAAGAATTGAGTTTTTCATTCCAATAACAGTGTGATTTTTTTAGGTCCATTTATAGATTTTTTTTAGTTCCCAAACTTTGGTGGTATTCAGTTTAATTCCCTTGGGTACTTGCATGAAAACCTCTTCTTTTATTTTACTATAAGGAATGCACTTCTAACATCAATTTGGTAAATAGGCAAACCAAAATGATTAGCGAATGCAGGCCTAACTCTTTAGTGTTGGCAGTTTGGCTACTGGTGTGTATATCTCTGAGAGATCCAATTAGTCAGTTTTATGGAGCCATGTGCCGAAAATCGTGCTTTAAATATTTCTGGTTTTCCAGTCTCACTACATTTTCTAGTAAAGACCCATCTCAGGTTAATGACCTTTGTATTTTCAGGACGATCCACTTCCATCCATACATAATTTTCCCTCAGAGCTTATATTTCTCGATCAGTTGCCAGTTTCCACTGTTCCCATCCAGAAAGCTTCATAGCCTCTTCAAAGGTTCATGATTAGTTAGGAAACTTGTTTCATAATCTTCAAGTTTGGCAGGTTGTTTTGAGATGAGTTCGTTTTCTAAGTGAGTACCTATTGTGTCATTTATCAGCTGTTTAATTAATATTCAATCTGTTCTTGAGACTCTTCACCCTTGCTCAAACTTCTCCCTTCATTTTCTACTTCTTCAACAATTAATTCTTGTTAAATCGCTTCTCATCCATCCTCAGTTTCTTGAATATTCTCTTGAATGTTGGTCTCTTTTTGTTCTTTTCCATTTTCACCTCCATCTTCATTTTCAAAATCTTCTATTTCACCTTCAACACACATCTTCATCTGTAGTAAGCTTTCAGGTAGCTGTAATAGGGTGGGAGCTGCTCCCCCTGAATTACTACTTGTTCTATCTTCGTTACAGAACATCACATCACAATCACATCATCAACTTTGTTATTTTAGGAGTAAAAAACTTTTGACCTTTGAATGTTATCATAACCCAAAAAAATACCACTTTTACTTTTCCAGAACAACTTCCTTCATTTTTATTTTGGAATCTGTATGAAAACTTTAAAATAAAAAACTTTAAATAAGCTCAAATCAAACTCTTTGTTGAAACAAACTTCATAGGGCATTTTACTTTTCAATAAACTCTTAAGGGTGCAATTCAAAACAAAAACACTTGCATTAATAACTTCAGCCCTATATTTTGTGTCCATATTTGTTGGAGCTAAAATGGTTACATAGCTTTCAACAAAAATATGCATGTCCCGTTATGTCTTCCTAGTCTGCTGGGGACTGTACAATACAGTGTGTTGATGCTTTATTGCATAATCTTTAAGTAGTACCCTCAATTAATCACAAATCCCAGCCCATTATCAGTCCCGATAGTTTGTATCTCACCTCCTAAATCGATCTTGGTAGTCTACAAAGGTTGACATGGAGCAATTCCCCAACTTATGTGGTTTTGGATGTACTTGCTGGAAATGGTAGATGGTGTTGTTTACCATATACACATGGTTTGCAAAAGGGTTTTTCCAATGGCAAGTAATTCAATGTGTGTGACTTAAGGAACTTTTCCACATGGAGAAAATCTTGATGGGTTAGTTTTTCACTCCCAACTAGATTTTCCTCTTTGGTTACTGCAAAATCCACATACAACATATAATCAAATTGAAAATTAATTTTAATCAGTTTTCCCTGTTTATTAGCAGTTGCACAAATTTTTCCTAATCTCATCAAAAGTGAAGAATCATCCATCAAAAATCATATTTTGACCTCTATCAAGGGTCAAGCTCAAAGAAAAAAGATTTAACTTCTATTCTAGGAACAAATAACACATTCATTACACTAGGTAACCAAGAATTTCCAGCAAAGGTTTTAAAATTAATAGTATCTATTTCTGTGGCTTTAATGGTTGAGCCACTTCCAATTTTAATTTGTTTTTCAACTGCAAGGTTGACAGATTTTTATTGAGAGATAAAAATCCGTAGCACAACTTCCTTCGGAGAGGAAGTAAAGCCGTTGGTCACATGTTGATTGTGGCAAGTAAAAGAGCCCTGGAGGTACGTAAAAAAAAATTCCTGCAAAATTGACAGGTCCTTTAACTCTCTCACTCATAGAAATTCTCATGTGCTAATATAATCAGTCGGTTCAGAAAATGCATGTTAAATACTCCAAATAAATAAATAAACAAAAGTTTTTTTCAGAACTGGTAATACCTAAAAATGCAGAGGTTATAAGTGTGTTTGTCAAGGATGCCTTTTCTGAAGACACAGAATGGTAATTTCTTCGCCTCTACAAAATAGGGTTTTGGAAGAAATGCACAACCAAGATTTTGGAATAGTCATAACTAAACTTCTGACCAAAAATTACTTTTGGTGAACAGGGCTTGATAAATTAATTTAGATTTGGGCTTTAGGCTGTAATCCATGCCAAAAAGTACAGAATTCTCCCGACAGATGTGAGCTTATTCGCTGGCCATGGCCAAAAAAGCCTTGGAGCCATATAAAGCTTAGATTTTTGGGCCCCTAAATGGAAAAATCTATTTGATGGTAATCGACAGTCAATCTAAGTGGCTATAAATTTGACAGATGTAATCAGTTTCTACAACAATTCCAATTCGGGCCCTGATGGTCTTATTTGCTAGATTTGGATTACGTGACATTATGATATCAAATAATGGCAGTCAAATTGTTTGATTAATGTTACTTGGGGACAAACAAACATTGATTAAAAGGTCGAAATTCATGAATAATTTATTGAAATGGATTCTTCGAACGAAAATAACAGTATTATGGGAATATTTTACCAAGGTTATATATTTTTTACTCTTTTTCTTTATTGTTGTATATAACTTCAAACTTCTAAATTAAGAGGTGGGGACAGTTAGCGAGGTGATGAAAGGGACTTTTACTAATTAGTTGGTCTAATTTGTTTTTAATATTACCATATTTAAATGTTTCTATAAAGTTTTATACATGTTCTACTCCTAAAAAAATGTATTGCTTGTTTTAAAAATAACAAAATATTTATATAGGCAGGAGACATAAATTGTCCCTCAATTTGAGAGTGACGCATATATTAAAAACATTATTTTATTAAGTTCACAACTTAATGAAATACTATTTCTAGACACATACATCATCTGAAATTGTGTCACTCTATGATGGAGTTAAAGAATTTCACTCTAAAACAATGGGCAATCGTGTGGTGAGGTCTAAGTTAGAATTCAATTAGATCCTATTGAGTACACCAGTATAGTTTAAAATTGTTGTGAGACACTTTCTTTTTTAGTTTCTTCTTTCAATTGCGTAATTGAATTCTCACACATGTGCATAGCCATTGCTCAACTTGGGCTGAAAACACTAGGAGAGAGGGATGAAAAGATGAAACAAAAATCACATGTTAACTTTGAGAATTCAGATTAGTATGCTCAACTGTGTTTAAAAAGATTCGCCGTGACTATTAACTGAAAGAAAAATGTTATTTTGACGATTGTAAATTAAAGTTTTGTTTTATTTTAATGAATGTGTGAAAATTCCATAAATTTGATCAAATTCCCTGACTTTTTCCTGATCAAGCAAATTTCCCGACTTTTCCATGTTTTCTAGGTCGCTGGACAGGATGTCAAGGGGTAACTCATAGAACTTAGTATAGGCCTAAAGAGGGGGGAAATGTTGATTATGATTTTGTTGATTTTTCATGTGAAAAGCCAGCAGTAGTCCCGATATTTCTGAAAATGTTAGCAACAACACCTGCAATAGCCAGTTGGACTAAAGATCAGCTTGTTCTAGGAGCGGAAGTATAATTTGTGCTCCAAAGCATTTAATGGATTATGACCTGTCAGACTCAGGTTTGAGTGAGGTTTTGGGACAGGATTAATTTCTTTGTGTTATGCATGGTATGTTATTATTTTGTTGAAGTTGCTTAAAAAAATTAAGGGAAGGTGTAAGATATTTGGTGTCTCCTGTGTGGCAACACTGGACACTAGGGATTTATGTACAACAATCTGTGCAATATCAAATGATCGTGTATGTGTATCATGGGCGGAGGCTTATATGGAAGCTTAATAAAAGTGTCCTGATAACACCAATTATGTTATCTTTGTTCTTATTAGTTATTAACACAATATGACATGTGTATATGGTAGAAAATATTAAGTTTTCCATAATATGACATGAAATTTTTTTAAATAAGCCCGTCTTACTTGCGTACTATTTCCAGAGGATGTTTCTGACAGTCACACACATCAGAGGACTACTAGACCTTTGCTTTTCCCTCTATTATTTATGTCATAAAAAAATTACATTCAGGCAAACAATCTGACACAATCATTCAAAGCACAATTTATAATGGTAAGTTGATCACGGCATTCACAATGTATGTGTTTAAATAAATATATTTCCTAATTTTTTTAAGATATTAACAAAAACATGCATTCCCTACCTCTTCTAAAGATGTAATGGTTTGTCTACATTGTGGCATACGAGAGACGAAAGTCGAAGTGGTTGGAGAGTTATAATCCTCTCGAGTTTCCTCTACAAACTCGTTTACATGTATTAAACCCGGCATTTTTACACGAATTGGCCTGAAACTTATCAGTCCAAATCGTCCAAAAACAAGTCAATTCACTCCATTTATACTTTATACAGAAACACAATCATTACCACAGATTACAGCAGTATTGTATGCGAGATTGTTGACTGTAATGTTAAATTATTTTCAGGAATAACCCGCACCTAGCGAACGGAGCCACTACTTTTCAAAGCTATATTTAATAAATACTACCTAAAAGAGAGCATTCTATAGGAAATACTAAGGCATTTATCTCTATAATATAACTTTATGGCATTGATCTCTATAATATAACTGGATGGACATACACATGCACATTCCAAGGACAAAGGCGTGACGCTCAAGTGTATCGTCTGCTAGACTGATGGGGGGACAGATTTAACGGTTTCTTTAAAAGTTCTTATGCGAAAACATGTCTCTGATGAATAAAAGTGTTATTGTTTGAAAATAGTGAAGTATTATACCACACTTTCCTGAAGAAACATTTTCATTAAAGGATATACAATCCAGTTTTAGAGGAAATACTGTACAAATACGAATAAAACCTTAGATATTTCAATTTTTATGTAGTTGTCATCAATGCTGTTTACAGTCTGCCACGACCACTTATATTAAAAGTTGGTTATTAGCTTGTATATTGGTTTCAAACAACAATATTATATTGAAAGTTCGATAAATATAATGAACAAGGTATCTTAAAACTTTATTAAACTATAATGAAACAAGTTACATTTGTTTTACATTTGTATTACATTTGTTTGAATGATATACTTTGTGTAGAAGTCTTACATTTCAATGATACATTAGGTTATTGGCTTGTAGGAAGTACAGTATCTACTAAAACCTGATTTTAGTAATAATCCCAATTTGTAATGCCTTATTTTGTACCAGAATATTATCATATATATAATATTTTGGTAGGATGGACGGTAATTTAGAACGGAAGTAGAAATTTCCTTCTGGAAGGTCTTTTATGCTAACTAAATACAACTATATGGTAGGATTCTGGTACGAGATAAAGCCTTACAAGCGAACTTCCTTAAAAAATCATCGTATATATTAGGCTACATCAACTTATTTAAAGAAAAAACTAACAAGTTTTGACACTTTATATGCTCTTCAAAGCTTTAACTAACATATTTATTTAATTTAACCATTCACACATTGATGTATCTCATGTATTCAATCAAATTAATGAACGATGTCAAAATGCCACATTTCCGTGTATGGGTGTAAGAGAGAAAGAGATACCCGAAAGTTTCCTTCTCTCTTACACAATAGTATGCAGACGACAGCTCGATAATTTCAGCCACAGATGTCCATCCAGTTATATTATAGAGATCAATGCTTTATGGACACACACATACACATTGCCAAGGACAAAAGCGTGACGCTCAAGTTTATCGTCTGCTACACTGTGGGGGGACAGATTTAACGGTTTCTTTCAATGTTATTATGCGAAAACACGTATCTGATGAATGAAAGTGTTATTGTTTGAAAATAGTTAAGTATTATATCGCACTTTCATAAAGAAACATTTACATTAAATGACAGTATTGTACAGTATTACAGGTAATAATGTACAAATACGAATACAATCCTTAACAAATTTAAATATGTAGTTATCATCAATGTTGTTTACAGTTTGCCAAGACTACACTTATATTTAAATTTGGTCACTAGCTTGTATATTGATTTCAGAAACCATGGGCTATTATATTGAAAGTTCGATAAATATAATGAATACGGTATCTTTAAACTTGATTACATTTGTTTAAATGACAAATTTTGTGTAGTTGCCATCATTGATCTCTATAATATAACTGGATGGACATATACATGCACATTCCAAGGATAAAGGCGTGACGCTCAAGTGTATCGTCTGCTACACTGAGGGGGGGACAGATTTAACGATTTCTTTAAATGTTCTTATGCGAAAACATGTCTCTGATGAATAAAAGTGTTATTATTTGAAAATAGTGAAGTATTATACCACACTTTCCTGAAGAAACATTTATAATTAAGGATATACAATCCAGTTTTACAGGTAATACTGTACAAATACGAATAAAACCTTAGATATTTCAGTTTTTATGTAGTTGTCATCAATGCTGTTTACAGTCTACCACGACTACACTTATATTTAAAGTTGGTTATTAGCTTGTATATTGGTTTAAGAAACAATATTATATTGAAAGTTCGATAAATATAATGAACAAGGTATCTTAAAACTTGATTACATTTGTTTGAATGACAAACTTTGTATAGTTGCCATGTATTCAAACTATCACTTAGGTTATAGGCTTGTGGAAAGTACTATTATAATACCTGTTTTTTTTTTTAATTTGGCTCATATCTTTCAGAAACCATATTATGTTGAAATTTCGATAACTATAATGAAACAAGTTAGCTAAAAACTGTATTACATTTGTTTGAATGATACACTTTGTGTAGAAGTCTTACGTTCAAATGATAATTTAGGTTATTGACTTGTAGGAAGTACAGTATCTACTAAACCCTGTTTTTAGTAATAATCCCAATCCGTAAGGCCTTATTTCGTACCAGAATACTATCATATATATAATATTTTGGTAGGATAGAAAGGCAATTTAAAACGGAAGTATAAATTTCCTTATGTAAGGTCTTTTATGCTAACTAAACACAACTATAGGGTAGTATTCTGGTACGATATAAAGCCTTACAAGCGAGCTTCCTTCAAAAATCATCGTATATATTAGGCTACATCAACTTATTTAAAGATAAAACTAACCAGTTTTGAACTTTTATATGCTCTTCAAAGCTTTAACTAACATATTTATTTAATTTAACCATTCACACATTGATGTATCTCATGTATTCAATCAAATTAATGAACGATGTCAAAATGCCACAATTCCGTGTATGGGTGTAAGAGAGAAAAGAGATACCCGAAAGTTTCCTTCTCCCTTACACAATGGTATGCAGACGACAGTCGAAAATTTCAGCCACAGATGTCCATCCAGTTATATTATAGAGATCAATGGTTGCCATACATTCAACCTATCACTTAGGTTTTAGGCTTATAGAAAGTATTATTATATTACTTTTTTTAAAAAGTTGGCTCATATCTTGTATATTGCTTTCAGAAACCATATTATGTTGAAAGTTAGATAACTATAATGAAATAAGCTAGCTAAAAACTGTATTACATTTGTTTGAATGACATACTTTGTGTAGAAGTCTTACGTTCAAATGATAATTTAGGTTATAGCTTATAGAAGTACTGTATCTAATGAACCCTGAATTTAGAAATAATCTCAATCTTTAAGGCTTTATTTTGTACCAGAATTTTCTATCATATATATAATATAATATATATATGGTAGGATAAACGTCCCATTTAGAATGGAAGTAAAAATTTCATTCTGGAGGGTCTTTTATCCTAACTAAACACAACTATAGGGTAGGATTCTGGTACGAAATAAAGCCCTACAAGCGAGCTTGCTTCAAAAATCATCGTATATATTAGGTAACATCAACTTATTCAAAGAAAAAACTAACCAGTTTCGAACTTTGATATACTCTTCAAAGCGTTTACTAACATATATATTTCATTTAACTAATCACACATTGATGTATCTCATATATTCAATCAAATTAATAATTAATGTCAAAATGCCACATTGTCTATATGGGTGTAAGAGAGAAGGAGATACCTGAAAGTTTCTTTCTCTCTTACACAATGGTATGCGATGACAGCTCTAAAATTTCAGCCACAGATGTCCACCCAGTTATATTATAAAGATCTTAAGCTAAATTCACACATACGCTGAAATTTGAAAGCAGTACAGTGAGTCCGCACCTCTTAGTGGTGCAGTTGCTCACAAACTCGTGGAAAGTTGGGAATCTCTGTCTACCCATGATGCATTGAAACGTCAAACATAAAAACGTATACATACAATCAGCTGTTTGCCTCTAATATTGTGTGTTTATAGCCTTTGTTTATTCTCTTGAGCATCATCAACATTATCGACAGAAATAGGAAAATAGCATTGCATTACTAACAGCTATAGAAGAAGAACAAAATGTGAAAATATATAAACTCTAAATATACTAAATTGATCAGTCTTTCTTTTAAATCATTACTTTTGAGATAGGCCATCGTAAGAATGTGAAGTGTTTATAAATAGCGCATGTTTGAAAGTTTACGCATGCGCTGATTAGGTCTTATTGGCGGGTTTTATGTAGAAGCGCTGGAAAAGTTGAAATTATCTCTACTCGAGCAGTGCGGGCTACGCTAGCCACGTGGACTGTTTGCGATTGGATTTGAGCTGTCACGTGACCAGATATCAGCACTGCTCTAATTTTACAGCAAACGAGTGAATCCACAGTAATGTTAATTTAATACATTTCTGAAGAAATATAAAGTATCAATCACAAAATAAATTTTAATACAATTTCAAAAACTCATTGATCTCTATAATATAGCTGGTTGGACATCTGTGGCTGAGATTTTCAACCCGTCATCTGAATAGCATAGTGTAAGAGAGAAAAAACCTTCGGGTATCTCTTTTTCCCTTACACGCATACAAAGAAAGGTGGCATTTTGACATCGTTCGCTAATTTGATTAAATATATGAGATACATCAATGTATGATTAGTTATATGACATAAATGTGTTAATAAAGGGTTTGAAGAGCATGACAATGTTCTAAACTAATTAGTTTTTCTTTAAATAAGTTATTGTAGGCTAATACGTACAATGATTTTTGAAGGAATCTCGTTTTGAAGGCTTTATCTCGTACTAGAATGTTACCATAGCCTTATAGAAAGTATTTAGGTAGGATAAAAGAATCTCCAAAAGGGAATTTCTACTTCCGTTCTAGATGGCCGTTTATCCTACCAAAATACTACTATATAGTAGGATTCTAGTACGAAATAAAGTATTCCATAATGGGATTCTTACAAAAATCAGGGTATAGTAAATACCGTAGTTTCTACAAGCCCATAAATTAATATAGTTTTAACGTAAGACTTATACACAAAGTATGTCGTTCAAATAAATGTAATAACAATTTTAGCTAACTTGTTTTATTAAAGTTATCGAACTTTCAACATAATATTGTACCGTGGCTACAAATAATATAGCCTCTGATCACCGCCACCTTACAAGATCTAACAGCACTTACCCATTTTACCGGGAAGTCGGCGCCCTTACTACGGAAACTCCACGCACGCCGGCACGGAGCACTGCGCAACGATTGAGTTCAAAATAAAACAATAACTAAGTCACCGAGTGATATTTGACCACTGTGGCCAATTCAATCCCCCAAAGTTTAGACGCTGCGCAGGCGCAAGCTTGGGGAAAAGAGTAACAAGTGTAATCGCGTGTGTCTCCCTACCCCCTTATGGTTAACCTCCCAACGTTGTGCGCAGGCGTCGCTGAGAGGGCCATTTCTGACTCGCTGAGAATGACTTCATAGGTCTTGTGGTTTCTCCCCACCCGCTTTTAGAAGTGAGATAAAAGCTAGTACCCAGAAAGGAACATCACTCTTTGATGTCAATAGGAATTAAGGACTAGTTGCATTATCATGTAAGCCATAGTTAATTTTGGAGAAGTTTTTTATATATTATTTGTGTGAAACCAGGCAGCTTAAACTTTGTTATTCTTTCGACGTATTTAATTATTTATTTTTATATTTAATTTCTAGTAGTCTTGTATTGTAAATTTTTGCCTTTAAATTTATTATGGGAGCGTGTCTAAGAGTAACATTGGATGTTTTTGGTTATATTCAGTAGGTATTTGTCAAATGGTAGGATTATACTGATATCTTGGTTGATAGAAGAGAAATAACTTAATTAGTTTCACTTCGTAGTTTAATGATGGATATGAATTTGTTTATGATCAACTATAGATCTAGGAGTATTATTATGAGCATAACCTTATTTTTTATCATTATTAAAGAATGTTTTACTATCATGGTTAGGTTAGAAGTTTACTCTTTCAATAATTTTGTTTATGATCAACTATAGATCTTGGAGTATTATTATGAGCAAAACCTTACTAAGTTTCATTATTAAATAATGTTTTACTATCTTGGTAATGTTAAATATTTACACTTTCAAGACGGGCTTATTATGATTCTCGTGCCGTTTTCATTTGAAAGGCTTAGTTAATAAATGTAGGTGATAGGTTGTATTCTTTCTAGCTTATAATATTGCTTATTTTTCACTATGATTTGCTATGTTTACATTGAGATTGAAAAAGTTTTCTAACGGTTTAGATAGGACCTGTTTAGAAAAATGCGATTTAATCGCTTTCTAAGAACGTTGTTTTGAATTGTTAAGAACTAATATTACTATTGCGCATGGTACGCAACTTCTTAAAATTGTATTGTAATTCCATTGAGAGACTTCTCTGAAAATAAATAGGCCTCAAGGCCAATATAGATATCATGTTATTCGTTTGCATTCAAGTTGAGCAAGCCCCTAGCTCGCTCAATGTCTGTTGCTGAGCTATCAGTTTTACTTTTGGTACAGATAGCTGGGCCTAAATACTTGGGCTGGGCTTTTGAGTGTAGGCCAATTAAAGATCCCTAGTGATCTGCTTTTATTTATTTATTGTCTTGCAACCTTTTCACTCTAGCTGGTTTTTTGGGCATGCGTAGCTTGCTTGTTCAAGTAACCTAAGAGTGTAGTGAGAACCCATTGACCCCAAAGTATTATTTGTAGATTTGTGTATCTTGGGTAAACTTGGATTTGACTATCTCAATGTCAGCTGTAAATACAACAGGGTGAGTACGAAATCTTGTGGTGATAGAAAAAAGATCCTGTAGTATTGTAGGTCCTACCATCAAAATGTCATTTACTGAAATGTCATTGCTAAACTTGCATGATGCATCAAATACTACACGCGTCTTTGTAGTTGAGCTGGTCTTTTTAATCACTGCATGATGCAGCATATAATAAATGTTTTCATTATCCTTGTACATTTATGTTTCAGATACTACTGCCATGTGTCCTATCTCCTGGTACTCCTTCATAAAGATTATGCACTCTTGTTGCAATGTGGGTTTATTAGTTAGCCCTCGTTCTAGATTGTCAAACTGTTTTTTGGCACACTCTAATGACGTGCTAAGCTTTTCATTTGATTGACTAAGGGGTAATCGCACAATAAAACGTCCTGTGTGGTTACGCCTTGTGTTTTCTTGGAAGTGTTTTTCACATTCCTTCTCTTATGTTGATAGCACTGACCCATTAAGCTCCTCAATTTGCCAGAATTGTTGTAGCTGCGTTTCCAAACCGCTGTCATAGCATAAAAACATAGACACACGAATTGTTGGTTGTTCGTCCCCACAGTGACCTTGAATTTTGCCGGACAGTATCCATCCTAGGACAGTCTCATGGATGGTTGCAAGGCATGGTGCCGTGATTCTTCTCTCACATGACAAGTCAAACAACAATCTTGCCCCAATCAGGAGATCAATTGGCACTGGAAAATTGAAGCTTTGGTCTGTCAATTCCACATGGGCTGGATTGTTCCATGGGTTGATGTTGATATGAGAGATTGGGAGATAAACCAGTGATTTTCGGAAGAATTGAACATGTGATTTGAGTGCTGAAATAATTGTTAACCTTAGAAACTTAACATTATGCCAACGCTGTGTGATGCTTCTGAAATTACACTGCTAATACCACTAATAGAAACATGATTGTGAAACCGCTCTAGTCTCAACCGCTGAACACATGACTTTGAGACAAAGTGCAATTAAGAAGCTGAGTCTAGCAAAGCTCTGCAAGGCTGCCACTGACCATTAACGTCGCGTACTTGGACAATGGGAGTAGACAAGATTACCTGACCAGATGTGTATACCTTATATACACAGTAACTTTTGACTACCTCCCCATTGTTACTACTAGGTCTGTTTGTGGTGTCGTCTAAACCTGTGTCGCCCAACATGATTATTGGAATAGAGTCATCCTGATTGAACGAATCATCTATTGGGTCATTGTGGAGGAGTGTGTGGTGTTTTTGACTGCAGTGCCTGCACAAACCACTGTCACACTGATAATACATATGACCTGGCCTTAAGCAGTTATAGCAAAGACTGTGTTTGCGAGCAAACATTTGCCGTTTTGTATAGGTGGCGCACCCGGATGGGTCACCACTGATTGGCCGAGGCTAACTGGCCTCCTGACTGAGGAATCACCATATTAAATACCCTCCACTGCTGCTCAGCCTTGTCCAATGGAATAAACAGGGGCTTCCCATTGTTGCGTGCAAACTTGAAAGGCAGTGATCATCACGCGAGCCAATAGAGACAGGAGTTCTCGCAGACGCAGACGCAAAATAGCATGCTCTAATGCACCCTGAAGAGGAGCACGAGAGCAAATTCCAACACGTACCTACCAATTGGTCACACCGTGTGGTTTTCGGATATTAAACTGACGGGTTGTCGCATTTCGCGAAGTTACTGAAACAAAAAAAAGCACATTATTAATATAAGTTGGGAAAAAAAATTGTGGAGAACCGAATAGGTTTTTTTAGAATTACGTGGGAGACACTACTTTATGGGGGGGGGGGCTGGGTGAGAGCCTCCCAAACCACTGTTGATACATATCGCTTATCCGAGCAGGGCTTTGGGACGTCGATGGCACCCTCCAGGGTCGATGACGTAATTCCCAAGCCCCTGGATAAGAGGATTGGTGGCACCAAGAAGTATGTTGTAGAAGGACTGCGCCAGCTTCCGGAAGTGGTCCTGATGGTAGGCATATTCAGGTCTCGGTGCAGAGTCACATTCCGAACATAGCAAGGTGCGTTCACAATGATCCTCAGACACAAGCTCTGGAACGCCTGCATCCTCCTCATATACGTGTCCGCCAGGTGGCCCCAAGCGGGACACGCATAGTTGAGGATCGGTCTGAGCAACTGCTTGTACAGTGTCAGACCGTTCCTAGTAGACAGGGCGCTACGCCTGTTAAGCAGTGGGCCTAGGACTCCCAGTCTTTGCCTCGCCTTGTTTAGTCGCTCAGTGCAGTGTAGTCACCAGGTTAGCTTGGTGTCCAGCGTAAGTCCCAAGTACTTGGCACTGTCCGCCCATCTGATCTGCTCTCCGAACAGCCGGAGTGGGGCCGGCCTGTAGAACTTTCTTTTCCATGTGAAGAGCACTGCGGTGCTCTTCTCCAAGTTAATACTTGTTCTCCAGGTGGTCAGCCACCCCTCCAACTGCGTCAGGTGCGTCTGGAGTCGCCTTTCCACCAGCTGCCCTCGCCACGACTCCGTAACTAGAGCCGTGTCGTCCGCATACAGAGCCAACTTAGTGCCTGGGGATTTTAGAATGTCGTTCACATATAGACTGAAGAGCACCGGGCCCACAAGGAACCCTGTGGCACTCCAGCCCGGATGCTTCTGACTTGGGATGTGGCGTTCCCAAAGGTAGTGGAAAAGGTGCGGCGGGAAAGATAAGATTTAACAACCTTAACTAGGTAGAAGGGCAGGTTCAAGGAGAGGAGTTTGAAAAGGAGACCTTCGTGCCAAACACGGTCGAAGGCTTTTGCCACGTCGAGAAAGACAGCACCAGTCAGCCTGTTGATGTTGAAGTTCCTCGTGACCTGCTCCACGAGCCGGACAAGTTGGTGAGACGTAGCGTGTCCCGCCCGAAAGCCGAAATGCTCGTCCACCATGATGCCCGCCTCGCGAACATGTCGGGTCAGTCTCGTCAGTAGAAGTCTCTCGAACAACTTGCCCAAACAGTCGAGCAAGCTGATTGGTCGGTAAGACGAAGCTAGGACCGGGTCCTTACCCGATTTATGAAAACAGAGGATGTGGGCGTCCTTCCAGAGCTCAGGGAAGTGACATAGGAACAGGACAGCATTGAATAACTCCACGAGGAAGTTAATCACCTCCAAGGGCAGCTTTTTGAGGACCACGTTATTTATACCGTCGCAACCGGGGGCTTTGTTTATTCTTAGAGCGGCTAACCCCCGCGACATTTCTGTCGCCTCCGTGGGTTCAGGTTCATCCAAGGGCCTGTACGATGACCGCACCGATGACCTGAGCCACGTGCGCAATGTTCACCGGGTCTGATGAGTCATCAATCGGTACAAATTGTGCCTCTAAGTTCTCATCGAGAGCATCGGCCTTCTCCTGGTCGGAGTTGGCCACCCCGTTACGACCCACAATAGGCGGCCTTGGTGTGGGGACCCGCATCAAGCTCCTCGTCATGCGACACAGGGACCTGTCCTGTACGCACAGGCTCTCAATCTTGTCCTCCTAGACACTGTTCCGGTATTCTTGGACCATCTCGCGAACCTCATGGACTTTGCGGCTCCAGTTGGTCTTGTCTACCGGGTCCCTTAAGATTTGCCAAGCCTTTCTCAGCCAATTTTTCTCCAGGACGTGCCTGAGGATAGAATCGGGCAAAGAAGCCTGTGGCGCCCTCTTAGGACGGTGCCTCGGCGTCGAAGCTTCGAGCGACCCATTGATGGTGGAAGCTATGAACTCCGCACCGCGATCGATTTCTGCTGCTGTTCGAAAGGTAGGGGTGGGTCCCAACCTCTCTCTCAACACATTCGTGAACCTGTCCCAGTTAGTGCACTTAAGGTCAGGTTTCTCGGGGGGGTCTATGAAGGACATCGCGCGTCCCAGGTTCACAAGAACGGGATTGTGATCCGAGTATAGCTCAGCTAAGGACTTCAGCACCAACCGCCTTCTGATCCCTTTGGAGACAATGAAGTTGAGGACGTCCGGGAAACCAATGGGATTGAGAAGGAAGTGGGTAGGGGTCGGGGGGCCGGAAGCCACCAAGCCATGTAGATTTATGACGTCGCGGAGCAATCCGCCGCGAGCGCACATAGCCCTAGAGCCCCATGAAGGGTGCTTAGCGTTGAAGTCACCACCGATTAAAACAGGCGTGGTACCTCGAAGCAGCACTTCCATGTCCGCCCTCGTGGCTTGCTTGAACCGGCGGTAGGGAGGGAAGTAGATGGAAATAAGTCGCACTGGGCCGGTAGAGGTCACCAGTTGGATAGCCGAGGCTTCCATGTGTTGGAGGGGAGGAAGCTAGATGACGTGATGGTCGAGGCCCTTTCGGACCAGGACCACCATCCCACCCCTTCCCACATCCTCCACTCGGTCTTTCCGATGGCAGATGAACTCTGCTAGCGAGAACCTCATTGCCGAGCGCAAGTGGGTTTCTCCCAGCAGCATTACATCGTCACGATGCTTTGCCAGGAAACTTTCGAGCTCAGCCTTCTTCCCCGTGACTCCGTTGGCGTTTCAGAGTGCGACCGTGAGCTCCTTCAGCCATGGTAGTCCTCTATTCGAGTGTACCGCCCTGAGAGACCAGGTAGAGGATGATGTGCTCCATGACCAGGTGGCCACGATTACTCCTCGGAGACTCCTGGACCTTCCTCAAGGGATTCGATGAAAAGTCCCATGAATCCAGTCCCGGAATTCCCTTGAGAAGCTCAATACAAATTTTGAGCTTTGCAGCATCATTCTCAGGGGTAGGTTTGGGTGTGGGGATGGCAGGGTCAACAGGGGTAGGAGTGGGGAGTTGTAGGAAAGGGTTGGATTGGTGCGAAGGGGCGGGGAGAGGGTTGCAGGGTACGGGGGAAGGGAGGGTCGGAATTGGGGGTCTCTTTGGCGCTGAGTACAGAGGTGAACTCGTCATGGACGGTTTAGAGAACATGGACTGTGGAGTTGTCCAGGCAGTAGAGAGGGTGGGTGGCGCGGCCTGTGCAAGTGCGGAGGAAAAAGACAAGGGCCGACTGAACAGTGAGGCACAACAACCTTTTGAATTCCCTTTCATATCGCACTCCTTCAGCGATGGAGTCTGCAATAGAAGAAGGGGAACCGGCAGATAAGGGAAAAGTTAAAGAGGTTGGAGAGAAGGTAGTAGATGAGGAACAGCAGCCAGAAGAAAAGAAAGAAGGGGAAAGTAAGTTATGCTCAAAGAGATGGGCTGACAAGTTAAATGAGTTCTGTGAAGGCCTAACTCAGGAGAAGAAAACACCGGCAGTCAGTATCCTGAAGATGAAAGAGTTTGTGCTGATGATGCTTCTCGATATGGCCGAGCTGAGGGGTAGGGTTGTAGAACTAACCAAAGAGAATGAAAGGCTGAGGAAAGAAGATAAGAAGATGATAGTGGAGGAGGTGATATCGGCGCAGCGACCCACCTTTGCTCAGATGGTAGCGGCAAGGCCTCCGGGGATGGCAGCGCATCCTTCTCAGGGGTCCTCGTCGGGCTTGGGGGCAAGGAACGCACCAGCTGCATGGATGGAGAGACACCAAGGGACCAAGACCTCCAAGGTGTTTATTACATCGAGCAAGGGGGAGACCGCAAAGGACATCCAGGAGAAGCTGATGGCAACGCTGAAGCCAACAAAGGATGGGATCAGGATTAAGTCTGTTCGGCCGGCGGGTAAGTCGGTGGTTGTTGAAACAGAGACAGAAGGGGATACGGTCAAGGTAAGAAAGGGGGTGGAAGCGCTGGAGGGCCTCAAGTGCGAGGCACCGAGACGTAGATGGCCACTCGTGACAATTTATGACAGCCTGTGGACTTGGGGGAGCAGGAGCTGGGGGAAGCCATCTTCTTGCAAAACCTGGAGGGGCAGATCACCAAGGAGGTCTTCATCTGCTTCCGGACGATGACGGGCTGGATGACGGGGTACAGGAGACTTGAAGACGAGAAATGACTCAGACGTATGAGAACGAGGATAGGATCGTTCCAACAACCCAGGCCGAGATTATCAGATACATTGCCAAAATGAAGCGGAAGAAGTCACCTGGGCCCGACGGAATCAGGGTCGAGGTGCTTCAAGAGCTCAGCGAGCAGATAGCCCCCTTTCTGACTGGGCTGTTAAATGAATGTACTGCTCAAGGGAGGGTGCCAAACCCGTGGAAACAGAGCGAGGTCATCATACTCAGCAAGGGTGACGACAAGGACCCGCAACTTCCAAAGTCATACAGGCCGATTTGCTTGCTTAATGTGTGTGGAAAACTGCAAGAAAGGATAATGTGCGACAAGTTGGAAGAGCATAGGAGAGTTGTTGGTATGCATGGCCAACAGTATGGTTTTAGGAAGGGCAGGTATACCGAGGATGCTATCGGCGAGGCAATGAATTTGATTGATAGGTGTACGGGGAAATATGTAGTAGGGCTGTTCGTGGACATCTCAGGAGCCTTTGACAATCTTTGGTGGCCAGCCTTATTTAAGAGGTTGAGGGATATACGTTGCCCGGGGGATCTCTACAGGGTATTTAGAGATTACTGTAGAGATAGGTATGCGACCCTGAGGTGTCCAGGAACCAAGATTAGCAAAAAGCTGACTAAGGGATGTCCCCAGGGGTCGGTCTGTGGACCGGTTTTTTGGGACGTAGGGCTCGAGCCTGGTTTGATGGAAATTGAAGCCCTCCATGAAACGGCGGGAGTTGTTGCTTTTGCCGATGACTTGCTCGTCATAGTCGAGGCTAGTTCGAGGGTGGAGCTAGAGACCAGGAGCGGGGCCGTGCTTGCAGGGCTTAGCTCCTGGTGTAAACGAGTAAAGATGAGCTTGGCACCGGCGAAGACGGCTTACGTGTTGTTTAGGGGGGCTCTAAAGAGGAACCCAAGTATCAGGATTGACGGACAGACCATCAGACGAAGTGAGAATGTCAGGTACCTGGGAGTAATACTTGATGAGAAGAGGAACTTTATGGCACACGTAGAGAGCGCATGCGGTAGGGCCCTAAGACTGATGAATAAGATAATCTCTGTATTGGTTCAGGAAAGGGAGATTAGATAAGGTGGAGGCCCTAACGAGAGAAGGGGTCAATACTAAGGGACTGATCCGGGAGTCTCTCCTGGACGAGTGGCAAGTGAACTGGGATAGAAGTGAGAAGGGCAGGAGGACATACCGGATCTTCCCTAGTATTAGGGAAAGGTTGGCCATGGAACATCTTGAGCCTTCAGTAGGATTGGTTCACTTCCTTACTGGTCATGGACCGTACAGGGCGGCCCTGTACAGGCTAGGGATGACAGTTGACGATAGATGTGACTGCGGGAAGGAGTCTACACCGGAACATGTCGTGCTGGAATGTGCCCTAACGCGGGAAGCAAGGTTGGAGTTGCAGACTCCCCTGCAGGCGTGTGCAATCTACCATATAGTGCGCGACGTGGAAAGGTGGGGTTTTCTAGACAAAATAGCAGACAACGCGTCGGCTAGGGAGAAGGACAGATACGTTAGGGACTTACGACGAACTAGGTACGACCAATTGGAAGAAGACTTAGACGAGACGAGTATGGACATGGATGTGACGACAAGTGAAGACGAGACGGATGAAGGGGACTTCCTTGACAGAAACTGGTAGGGATAGAATAGAATAGATGGGTAGTCTAGGTGGGTTTACAAGCCGGCCGGACAGACTCAGGAATGGCTCCTGGTAATCCGGAGCCCAGCTGATGGTGGATTCCCGCTGGATGCCAGTGGTGAAAACTGCTGATGAACCAGTGGAAGTCCCGGTTCCAGCTGGGAAGCAAGAGAACAATGGCAGCATGGAAGAAGAAGAGTGCTGGAGAAGAACAACAAGAGCCGGCTAAAATAGAGTAGTGTGTAGTGATTGTAATACAGTAGTGAAAAATTCCTTGTATAAGTATTAGTTTAGGTTAAGTTAGAATAGGTCCTTGGTAGTGGTCTGTAGAAAGTAGGCGGAGTGAAAACTCCGGTAGGACGCCTCCCCAGGTGGTGGTTAGGGGGATGCTCATCGCTGAGACTTGAACCCGCGGCCCTGAAAACATGGTCCCAGGCGGTCGCGGGTCTGCGGAGCGGCGAGGGGTACCGGGGGCATTAAATACCCGGGGCGGACCAACTATAGTGTGAGATAGTAGGGTATAGTCTTTGATGGGAGTTTACGGACGATTAGGTTAAGTGTTTAAATCTACATGTAGTTAAAAAAAAATGGTATAAGGGTAAAAATGGGAACAACAGTTTAATGTAGGAATAGCGCCTCAGTATATAGAATAGGCACTGGGGCAGAATGTAAGGATTAATGAAAAAAAAAAACTCCTTCAGCACCCAAAACTTCCCGCTACGGTATTGCACTGAGTGGACGTGTCAGTGTGGAGCTCCGTGTTTTTTGTTTTTAAAAAATAGTAAAATTGGTACAATATAAGATTCTTTCCAAAGCAACTAATGAGGAGAAGAAGAAACCACCTGAGGAAGCTAATCTCATCCGTGTTCGAGTCCAGCTGGAGGCGCAGCAGTATTTTGCGGTTTCAGGGGAGGTCCGGAGGTTCCGGGAGCTAAGAGTAGTCCAGAAAAATCCGGAGGAAAATTCTGCATAAGTTGTTGTGAAAACCAAGAGAATCGGATAAGGGGTTCAAAAGTTATTAAAGGAAACCTCATAGAAAATATATCAGGTCAGTTCATTTGAGTTCAAATAGACACGTGCACTGGACAATAG
The DNA here is from genome assembly GCA_033556935.1 of Timema podura. Lineage (NCBI taxonomy): Eukaryota > Metazoa > Arthropoda > Insecta > Phasmatodea > Timematidae > Timema > Timema podura. Next base: position 14,043,483 of record JAVRXN010000010.1, read on the forward strand.
TCAATTCTGGCAAATTTTCTAGTAACTTTAAGTAACTTACTAGTAACGTGTTTAGTAACATTTAATAAATTATAAATTACTCTTCGGCTAGAGAATTATTAGTGTTTTTTTAATCTAGTGACTTTTGGAAACACTATGACTTTTAGTAACATTTATTTTCTAGTAACATTTGGTAACTTTCAGCTACTGTATTAAATTTGTTTTCCATATTAAATTTTAATCAGATTTTACTTCATATAATCAAATTATCGTTCGTTTTTCGTGGTTGTTTGTGTAATGTCCACACGGAAATGAATGCTGACAGAAGAGGTGGAGGAGGGGAGTTAAGAGAATGGAAAGAGAGAGGTTGAAGGAGAAGGAAAAGACTGAAGATAAGAAGAAAATGGTGGGACAGACCAGGAGAGGGGAAGAAGAGAAGAAGAAGGAGGAGTTAAGGGAGGAGAGGAAGAAGGAAAGGAAGAGGTGCAGGCAAGGAGGAAGAGGAGATCAGTGCGGGGCCCTGAAAAAGATGAAGGAAGCAGAGGAGTTTTTCAGATTGAGGTGTAGTAAGGATGGGAGGGTCAACAAGGAGAATCTAGGGGAGATAATTGATAAGATGTCAGAGCTCATACTGGAAGTTTTGTACAAAGAGGGGAAGATAAACAGGTTGGAGGAGGAAAACAGGAAGCTGAGGGAACAGATGAGGGGGACTGGTGCGAATATGCTGGGACTAATCACCTTTGCCTCGGTAGCCGCCTCGGGGGCTGCAGGGCGCAAGCCAGAGGTAGGGGGAACAGCACAGGTGAAACCCAGCTACAGGGCGGTGTTTGTGTCTTCCCTGCAGGGGGAAAGCACGGATCATATAAGGAAGACCTTGATGGGAAGATTGATCCGGCAAAGGATCAGATTCGGATACGGTCCATACGACCTGCTGGGGCTAAACTCATAGTGGAGACAGACTCGGATGAGGATGCTAAAAAGATTATAGAGAACAAGAGATTGCAAAGACAATGGCCTGTGAGGAGCCCAAGTGAAAGGCGACCGATGGTAATATTTTACGACGTGGATAGTGATCTAACAACGGGGGAGCTTACCAGAATGACGTATGAACAGAACATGAGGAGGAAGGTATCCAGAGAGGAGTTTGAGAAGGGGTTCAAGCCCCGATTTAAAACAGGAGCAAGGGACAGGCGTGTAGTAAATAATGTAGTGGAAGTATCTCCGAAGATCATGAACTTTCTTTTGAGCTGTAGGGTTTATATTTCCTTTAGCGCAGTGTCCATAAAGGACTATACGGTGATCACTAGGTGTTATAGGTGTAGGGATCTGGGTCATGTTATGGCTCACTGTAAAAGTAAGGAGGAGGTTTGTGGAAAGTGTGGCAAGGAGGGCCACAAGGTAAGGGAATGTAAAAGTAGAGAGGAGATATGTATTCCATGCACAACAAGGAAACGCAGTGAAAAGTGTAAGAAACCCAACTCAAGAGACTGTCCGACACATCAGCTATTACTGAGGAGACAAATGGAAAGAACAGACTATGGTTACTGAGATACTAAATGAGATCGTTGAACTACTTAGACTGATAGCGACTAGACTAGATGTGTACCTGGACTGGCTCGAAGAATGACAGAACGGAGAGTAGAACGAGGATACCTCCGTCCAAACGCGCAAGGAATATGAAAAGGGCGGCAGCACATAGAGAAAGGATGGCAGCGAATATGGCGCTTGGATCTGTAAAGGTTAATCAAGATGGGGAGGTGGAGAAGGGAAGAGTGCAAACATATAACGGGCAGAAACTGGTTGAGAACAAACCTAGGACAAGAGGAGAGACTCTGGGAACACTAAGCGGCGAGGAGGGGAAAGCACTTGTAAGGAATTTTGGAAGAGACTGAAGCAGCATGTTATCCCACTACCATCGGTGGATGTTTGGTGCGTGGTTGAGAGGGGGGAATGAAGGTTGAGGATGCTGAGGAACATATAAAATCTGTGCGTACAATGGTCCACAAATGGACGTACGAGTTTATGGCTGCACTCCTCAAATTTTTGGCCTCTGATGGACCTGAGGTTACTAGGGCATACTACCAGGAAATGACTGTGGAAGGTTTCATTTGTAGGCTTCTCACGCGAAGATGTAAGTACAACTACGGAGGAATGAATACTACTGTACTTCCTCTGGATATAGGTCGTGTGGTTATAGCGAGGTTGCGGCGGGTGGGATGGTAGTGTTTCTTATCTTAGAGACTATGAGATAATCGCGTCCGGACTCATCGGGGTTTCGTCGACCACGTGTTTTGTAAACAGAGGAGAAATAGATAACCAAGGCAAACGAGTCGTGAAGGATGTAGTTAGTAGAGGGTCCATCATAGGTCTGGTAGGGCCTAACCTGAGGCATGAGGGGCGTGGAGACAGGTTGTACATGATCCTTAATCCGAGAGATGACCCGGTAACAAAATTTATTAGGGATTACTTTGGAAATGGTACAGAAGAAGGGGGGAAGACATTTCCAGCCAGGTATGGTGCCGGGATCTATGAGTATATTATATATAGAAAAAGGATAAGGATTATTCTGGAGATGTTGTTCTTCGAGGCGTACAGGATCTCGGAGGAGGTCTCACAAAAGGTACATGTGCAAATTGTGGGATTTGGTCTGGGAGTTTGGAGTGGCTCGAGACACCAGAACGAGTTATTTTATAAAGAAATAAGGGAATGCCTACTTGATGCCTATGGGAAGTATGGTGCAGGTGCGGGTACTGTTGCGGTGCTAGAGCTGCTGTTGATGGATGGGGTTATTGAGCACTTTGAGGATCGACAGGAGATTCTAGCGGATACGGTATACGGTAATATCGACTCTGCGAGCTCCCTATGAGATCTTTGGGGAGGGGGAATATTACCTAGTTAATACGTATGCATGGGATGGAAATAGTTGGTCTGACAACGAATTTTGGAATGTGAAGTTTGCATCAACTGGGTACTCGGCAGCGGCGTCCTCCACTCTGATCTCACAACTGCACAATGCGGTAATAAATCCGCAGGTGGTGGAGAACATATGTATAATATGTGAGGGCATGAATAAGGAATGGGTGGAAACCATCAATGGAGTCAGGTGCGAAGAAAAGGAGGAGGGAACGCCAGGGAAAGCTGTAGGGGGGACTTTCGGAAAAGCAGATCTGGGGGCGAAACCCAAACAAAATTGGAAGCTCTGGGGATTTGGATATGGCAAGAATAATAAAGAAAAGGGCATGGACCACAACACAAACAGCAGGGGGAGCCAAACTGCAGAAGTGGATATGGAGGTGGAGGGGCAACTGAAAGGAGAAGGGATGTACCCTCTCAGGCGTACAGAACCCTCGAGGAGACGATGCGGTTATCCAGGCTAGAAGAAGAGAGAGTGCTGCACATGGCGCTGAGGCACGTGGTGAGACTGGGTCATGAAAAGGGGGACAGTATCACTTTTCCCTCTCCCGAGTCGTTGGATAGAATTCAACTGAGATCAATGAATCTACCAACGGACGTGGACAGCTTGCGAGGACTAATTTATAAGGTTTTCAAGAGGAGAGAGGAAACTTTTGATATGGAGAATACGTATAGGCAATTTGTGATGGCACACGGTCGCAAGACGTTTAACCCCAGCGTCGCATGGCCAGCGTGCTACGCGCACACATACAATCCTTAATGGGGGATAACACCATTAGAATAGGACAGATTAATGGAATGAGGAGCGTGACCGTGTTGCATGAAGTCCGCAAGCTTGCTGAGGAGATGGGACTCGATGTTGTGTGTCTTCAGGAACCCTATACCTTGAGAGGGAAAGTTCCCATATGCCGGTGGTCACTAGAGTTGTCGTTAGTGGTGAAGCTCCCATGAGCGCAATAGTGGTATTTAACAAGGAAATTGCCGTAACTAAGATTGAACAGCTCTGTAACCAGTGGGTAACAAGCGTAGAACTGGGAACTAGCTCAGGCAGGTGGTTAGTGCCAAACCTATATTTTCAATTTAGGCATCCAGTTGAGCCATATCTTGACCAGCTGGAGATAATATGTAGGACATACGCAGGTGTGCCATTCTTAATTACCGCTGATGCTAATGCTAAGTCTCCCATGTGGCATAGTCATAGGGTGATTGGAAGAGATAGAAGGAGTCGTGCTTTGGAGGAGTTCATCTATGGTCATGGGCTTGAAGTTGCAAACCAACCGAATAATCCCCCTACATATCAGGGGAGAGCTGGGGCTTCTTCCAACATTGACGTCACTTTGTGTAACGCCGAGTCCATGGACATGGGCAAAAATTGGAGGGTTGTGGACAACGTCACGGTCAGTCTTTGACTTTGCCACGGGGAGGCTGGTGGATGGAAATGGAGAAGGGAAAAGAAGGAGATACAACATGAGCAAAGCTAATTGGGAGAAGCTGAGGGGTGAACTGATACTGCCCAGTCCAGTGGCACAAGGTGTTGGGACTTGAATAATTCCATCCACTCAGTAGAGCATTTTGTAGGTGAACCTTGACCAACAAGAAGACAGACAATGACTTATTTATGTTCCACTGTGTTTTATTTGCTCTGCTGTTTCCTACACAACAAAATATATATGGATGATCTGTGTTATTAATTCTCTAATATATAAAAGCAATAATGAACAATTTTCTTTTGTGTTTAAATATGTACAGTGCATTCAAACCGTTAATTGATGTAATATAACCATTTTCAACAGGTTATGGGCCCAGAAACGTTTTTTAAAGCTCAAGTGAAAGTTTAAACAGTAGTTTTGAGTGTTATTCGTGATCGTTTGTCTGCAACACTACATCAGTTCGTGTTGGTTAGCTTCTAATTCGATTGAACTAAAAATTGTGCTCGAAATGTCATCAGTTAACGTCAGTAATTATAAAATAGAGCCATTAAATAAAAATAATTATGATACATGGGAAATACAGGCAAAAGCGGTCCTCATTCGTAGTCGACTTTGGGGTTACGTGAGTGGTGAAACACCAATACCTGCAGAAGAAGCAGATAAGAAGAAATGGCAGGAATACGACTCGCATGCAAGGTCATATCTAATATTGATAATATCCCCTAACGAACTGAAACAGGTGAAAAATTGTGACACATCAAAATCATTATGGGACAAATTGAAAAGTGTATACCAAAGTCGAGGTCCTGCTCGTAAAGACACATTACTAAAACGACTCGTTCTGCACAAGATGAAGGACAACGATGATATGAGTACCCACCTGAATGAGTTCACAGATGCTGTGGATAAGCTCCAAGATATGGGAATAGAGATAAACGTATTTGTTGAGCATCATGATGCTCTACAGCTTATCCCCTGCCTACGAAAATTTTCGTATTGCAATTGAAAGTAGGGACAATTTACCATCTCCTAGTGAATTAAAAATCAAGATTATGGAGGAATCAAAATGCTAGACACAAGGATGACCTCTAAGATAAGCATGAGGATGCATTTTTTGTTAAAAAAATTAATAAACACCATCGTAAAAATTTTAATTCAGGTCAAAATCACAAAAATTTTCGATCTGGTTAAGGTCAACAAAATAGTAATAGTAGTAACATGAAATGCCAAAGACGCAAAAGTCAAATCATAGGACAGAAGATTGCTGGTTCAACAAAAAAAGGGAATCCACCTTCAAAATTGAAGAATGTCATTCAATAGGCCTACACCCATCACCACTTATGAATTCTGTTTGGTGCTTGGATAGTGGATCTACCTCACACATGTGCTATGACCCAACGAAATTTTCAAAACTTTCTGAGCCAAATAACCTAGGCATTCTCAAGCTCGCATCAGAAGAACACACTGCAAGTATTTCAGGCATAGGTCTAGTTAAAATTAAGCTCGATGATGATTCAATAGTAAATTTACCTGAAACTCTGCATGTACCGAAATTGACCACAAATCTCCTCTCTGTTGCAAAAATTAATGATAAAGGTTTTAGTGTTATTTTTAAAAAGACTGCGCTCAAGTTGTAGATGATCATGGTAATCTTATTCTAAAAGCAACAAGATACAATGGCCTATACTATTTTGATGCAAACGTTTCTGAATATGCTAATTTATCTTCACAAATTCCTGAAATGTCAAAAATTGAAATGTGGTACAGAAAATTGGGTCACATAAATGAATCTGATTTAAAATTGGCTCTAAACGATAATCTCCTAAAAGGTTTGCATTTTAACACCAATGAAAGTCTTGGTGAGTGTGAAATATGTATTAGAGGAAAATTCACCAGACTCCCTTATCACATTAGGGAACAACCAAAAACTGTAGACAAGATGGAAATAATACATTCTGATGTTGTAGGCCCCATGCACACCACTTCACCCGGAGGCTCCAGATATTTTGTTACTTTTATCGATGAGGGAACTCGCTATACCAGAGTATATTTCCTGAAAAATAAAAATGAAGTTTTAAATACTTTTAAAGAATTTAAAAATGAAGTAGAAAATCTAACAGAAAAAAGAATTAAGTATCTTCAAAGTGACAATGAAAGGGCAGAATATAGAAATTTGGAGTTTGACAAATTCTTATCAGATTGCGGAATTAGAAGACGTCTTTCCGCTGAAGATCACCCCAGCAAAATGGATTGGCCGAACGAAAAAATAGGTCACTACAGGATAAAGCCAGATGCTTACTACTGGAATCAAATTTGCCCCACTCATTTTGGGCTGAGGCCATTTATTGTGCAAATTATTTATTGAATCGCAGCCCATCCAGAATTCTGAAAGGTGAAACTCCATATCAAAAGTGGACTGGTCATGTACCTTCAGTTCATCATCTTCAAGTTTTTGGATACAAAGCGTTCGTGCACAACAAGGACCCCAGCAAAGAAAATTTGATTCAAGAGCCAAAGAAGGCATTTTTGTCGGATACTCTGAAGTATCAAAGGCCTATCGTATTTGGGTGCCATCCCAAAGAAAAATCTCAATTGCGAGAGATGTTAAAATAATTAACAAGCTCTACTATGACTCCAACCAAGAACCCTCAAGTGGTGATCCATTTGGTGAAGAACACTGTGAACAACAATCCAACACACAGAAAAAGAAAGAAAATAGTAACAGTCGAGAGATTTCAGTAATAAGAAATGACGAGAAATTAGAAGAAATTAATGAGTCGCAAATGACCGAGAAGGAAACAACGAAGAATCTGAAGATAGCTTTGAGGAAGAAGAAGTTGAGGAAGAAGGACAAAGATGTTTAAGACCAAGAGATACAATCAGACCACCCCCTTGGACAAATGAATATGACATGTCAGCATTATGTGAAGTTAAGGAAGCTCTAGAAGGGCCAGATGGGAAGAATGGCATGAAGCCATAAAAAATGAAATCAAGGCCCATATAAAAAATGATACTTGGGAATTAGTTGACAAAACCAAATGGAGTAAATGTAATAAGTTCAAAAATGGTACTAAAAATTAAGTATAAACAAAATGGCGATCTTGAGCGGAGAAAAGCACGTCTTGTAGCTCGAGGATTCTCACAAAGACCAGGACTCGACTATGGAGAGACGTATGCCCCAGTGGCCAGATTAAGCTCTATCAGAACTCTTCTTGCGATAGCAGTCGAAGAAAATCTAAAAATAAATCAACTTGATGTCTCAACAGCCTTCCTTAATGGGGATATAGACGAAAGAATATTTATGCAAAAGCCAGAATTTCTAGAAAAAATCCTATGCAACATCATGGTTGAAGAAAGTGCTAGTGAAGACGCCACCATGTTCAAAAAGATAAAGAAAATGCTTGAAGAACTACGCAAACAAAATGGTGAAAAGGTATGTCGTCTTAAAAAGGCGTTATACGGGCTAAAGCAAGCAGGACGCCAATGGTACTGTAAATTAGATTCCAAACTTTGTAAATTAGGATTAATCCCTTCACAGGCTGATCCTTGCATCTACATTATGATGAGAGATGGAGAAAAAATGCTGGTTGCAATTTATGTAGATGATGTAATCATGGCATCAAATAGTCAAGAAAAATTGAATCATATAAAGAAGGAGCTACTGAAGGAATTTGAAATGAGAGATTTAGGAAATCTCCAATATTGTCTTGGTATAGAATTCGACTGTAAAAATGGAATTATTTCGGCCTCACAGAAGAAATACATTGATGAGATCCTTCATAAATTTAATATGGAGACCTGTAATCCTGTGAAGACTCCCATGGTTCCGGGGCTAAAGTTTACCAAGGCGTCAACAGAAAACCTACCAAATTTTCCATACCAAAATCTGATTGGAGCCCTTATGTATCTCGCAACAGGTACAAGACCGGATATTTCACATTCGTAAGCTACTTAAGTCAATTTAATAATTGTTTTTCTAAGGAGCATTGGCTAGCAGCAAAAAGGGTCCTCCGTTACCTTCAAGGTACCAAGGAATTGTCTCTGATCTTCCAAAAGACTGGAGAACCATTGACTGGATATGCTGATGCAAATTGGGGATCATGCTCCAGTGATAGAAGATCGTACACGAGGTACTGTTTTAAGTTTGCAGGTTCATTGATAAGCTGGGAATCCAGAAAACAAAGAACCATTGCTCTATCTACTCAAGAAGCTGAGTACATGGCCTTAACAGAAGTGGCAAAGGAGGCAATGCATTTGAGGCAACTGCTGAATGACATGGGATCTTCTCAACAAGCCATCCAAATCTTCAATGACAACATGTCTGCCCAAAATTTGTCAAAGAATTCTATAATAAGTTCCCGATCAAAGCATATAAGTATAAAAGAACACTTTATTCGTGAAAAGGTTCAAAATGGGGACATTGTTGTGATATACAAGCCTTCTGAATCCATGGAAGCAGATATTTTTACAAAGGGCTTGGCAAGCCCCAGACACACCATGTTGAGTCAACCTGTTGGACTACATCCTTGGCTCTAACGAGTGAGGGGGAGTGTTGGGACTTGAATAATTCCATCCACTCAGTAGAGCATTTTGTAGGTGAACCTTGACCAACAAGAAGACAGACAATGACTTATTTATGTTCCACTGTGTTTTATTTGCTCTGCTGTTTCCTACACAACAAAATATATATGGATGATCTGTGTTATTAATTCTCTAATATATAAAAGCAATACATGAACAATTTTCTTTTGTGTTTAAATATGTACAGTGCATTCAAACCGTTAATTGATGTAATATAACCATTTCAACACAAGGCGATAATGTCAACATGAAGGCCAAACAGCTGACGTGGGCTCTGCAGGATGCAATGAGGAAGTCGATACCTGTGGTGAAAGGTGATACCAAGGTTGGTAATAAGCCATGGAAAACAGACTGCAGAGTCTCCGTACAAGGGCAAGAAGAACGCGTAGGAGATATCAGAGGTGTCGAGACCCGGCTGGTCGTGTGGTGCTATTAAATATCTACAGGGAGAGGAAGAGAGAGTTTCAGGATGGGTTGTTTCAGGAGAAGAGGAAAAGTTGGGAAAAGTATGTACAGGAGGAGCTACAGAGGGGACCTTGGGGGATGCCGGTCAAGATAGCCTCCGGGAAATTACGCCCCCCAGCCATGATAGCCACGCTATCTAAGGATAATGGAAGTACCCGACCAGCTGGGAGGAATCTGCGGTTCTCCTAATGGAGACATTGTTGCCAGATGATGACATGACAGAAGATACTTAAGAGCACCGAAGGTTGAGGGAGAGGATGGAGAATGATGAGTATGTAAACGAGGAAGAGGTGGAACCTGTTAGTCGGTGGAGGTGATCAGGAACATTGCTCTGATGGGTAAGAAAAAGGCGCCTGGACCGGACGGGATAAAGGTCGAGGTACTGGAAAAGACGGCTGACCTTATTGCTCCTTTCCTTGCAGGGCTGCTAAACGAATGCCTCACTCAAGGCAAAATCCCGAACATCTGGAAGCAGAGCGAGGTAATCGTGCTAAGCAAGGGGGAGGATAAAGACCCGCTTATTCCAAAGTCATACAGACCCATCTGCCTGTTGAACACAGCAGGGAAGTTGCAGGAGAATATATTTTGTGAAAGATTACTGAGACACAGAACAGTCAAGGGCATGCATCAGCAGCAGTATGGCTTCCGAAGAGGCAGGTTGACAGAGGACGCAATCTGCAGAGCAATGGAACTGATTGACTCGGCAACCGTAAATACATCGTAGGAATATTCGTGGACATCTCAGGCGCTTTTGACAACCTCTGGTGGCCGGCGATGTTTGACAGATTGAGAGAGATTCATTGTCGGGACAGCTGTATAGGAGTCTTAAGGACTACTGTCGCAATATATACTCCACCCTGAGATGTCCAGGAAATAAGGTTCAGAAGCTACTGACGAAGGGATGTCCCCAAGGATTGCTATGTGGCCCGATCTTTTGGGATGTCAGCCTGGAACCAGTGTTGTACTTGTTGGAGGGGATGCCGGAGACGCAGGGTGTGGTCGCCTTCGCAGACGACGTTCTAATAATAATAGAAGGGTACTCGAGAAGGAACTTAGAGGAAAAAAGTAACCAGGTGCTTGAAGAACTTGACACCTGGTGTAAAAGTGTCAAGTTAAAAATGGCACCGGTGAAGACGACCTTCATGCTGTTCAAGGGTAGATTGGCTAGGGATCCGACCATAAAGTTAGGTAGGAAATCTATGAGAAGAAGCCATACGGTCAGATACCTGGGAGTTACCCTAGATGAGAACAGAAATTTCACAGCGCACATGAAGGAAGTGATGGGGAAAACTCTGTCGGTGATGAATAAAGTTATAAACATGGTACAGAGGCGGTTTTATCTGCCTATGTGGATAATAAGGACATACCATCAGACGATTCTTCTCTCCATTGTGAGCTATGAGGCGTGCATCTGGGCTCACAGACTAACTAAGTCGTTCGGCTAAGGTGATTCAAGGTCTATAGAGGGAACATCATTACTGAGGCTGACGGGAGCCTACCGGAATGTAGCAACGGATGCATTGAGTGTGGACCCTAGGTGTATGGCCGTTGGACCTCCTTATAAGGAAGAAAGGTGTTGCGTACTGGCTAAAAAAGAGAAACTTGGAGAAGGTGAGACTCCTCACCACATCCGATGTGACAACATCTGGAGAGGCGGAAATAGCCCTGTTGAAGGAGTGGCAGAGACGCTGGGAGAAAAGTGGGACAGGTAGGAGGACTTATCAATTGTTCCCTAATGTGGTTGAGAGACTAGAGAATAAGCACCTCCAGCCATCTCGGGGTCTTGTCCACTTCATCACGGGGAAGGGACCGTACCCGGTATCTCTAAGGAAGCTGGGACTAATAGAGTCGGGGAATTGTGAATGTGGTGAGGGAACCCCTGAACATGTGGTGCTCGAGTGTGTCCTTACACTAGAAGCAAGAAGGAACTACCAGAGAGATATCCAGGGAAGATTAGTAGGCGAAGTACTGAGGGACCCAATCTATTGGAAATTCTTAGACCAGATTGCAACGGAAGCGTCAGATAGAGCAAAGACTGCCTATATAGAGAGACTTAAAGAGGCACAGGGATGAATAAGACGGGACGTTGACAATGACAATGACGAAGAAGATGACAGCGACACGGAGGGCGAGACTGACACGGACACTAGTGTGGTCTCAGCGGGGAGTGAGTAGAGAAAAGAGGATTGTTAAAGGGGAATAAGCTGAAACAATCCTTGCTGGGATAAAAAAAAATGTAGGTGCCGGGAGGAGCAAGCACGAGCCCTGTGAATTGGATTCCAGTACGATGAGTGTCTGGAGGAACACAGGGATGCCCTTGTGATCCAAAGGACAGTTTTCCAATCGTATGAACAAAAGTTAGTGGAGTAAATATAAACTTTGAGGGGTTCCCTGCAACGTATGACCCACCACCTTGGAAACAAGAGAGGTGGATTGTGGTTGATGGGCCCTCAGAGTCAAGATGGAGAAAGGCGGCTGCCCTGAAGCCCTCTGGTACCATCGGGGTGATGGAGTTCCCCAGCAGAAATGGGAATAGAATAGTTGAGTGAGTCTAGTTTATCTTAGTTAGTAGTTAAAATAGATAATTAGGGACGGGGGAACTAGGTAGGGGTTATTAGGAAATTCAACTGCCAAGGGTGGAAGGAAGGGTGAAAACGGAAGTGTGATGGGTAGAAAGTAGGCGGGGCACCAACTCCGATAGAGTGCCTCCCCAGGTGGTGGATATGGGGATGCCCACCTCTGCTGGGCGTTTGGCGGACTTGGGAGTGAAATCCCGGGCATTGTGAAGGGCCAAGCGTGGGAGGGTACCGGGGGCGTAATATACCCGGGGTGGACCAAACGGAGCTAGGGTGGTTGAATTTCATTTAAGTTAAGAGCCAAAATCTGTTTTTTAATGTTAAAGAGGAAATTCATATTGAAATTGTAAAAGAAAAGTCAAAATTATGTGGGAAAACGACCCAGATTTAAAGTTTGTAAGATACCGGGCCTGTAAACACTGAATGAATAAATAAAAAAACTCCTTCAGCACCCATTCATTACTGACTCTGTCCTTACAAATTTTTCCACATAAATTTCTTATATATCTCATTACAACCACATTCACCTTGCTTTTGTGTTTCCCTGACAAACCCACGCTTCACATCCATGAAACAATTTTGTCATTAACACTCTTTTATATACTGCTATCTTTGCCTCTTTGGATATTACTTAATTTTTGCATTAGTCCACATACATCCAACTACTCTCCGGGCTGATTTTACCCGTATATTGATTTCGCCATCTATCCTTCCATTTTTACACAAAATTCTTCACAGATACACTAAATTATTCACTTGAGCTAAAAGATTTCTATTTTTTTTTATTTCCTGATCCAGTCGTTATCAAAAATTTTCACCTTAGTTTTGGAGACATCTATACGAAGATTCATTCTGCCTGTCACCACATTAAAATGATTTAATAAATTCTGCAAGTCACTTAAATTCTCAACCATTATTACGACATCATCTACATATAACAGCACTCTCATATTCATGTTGTTCATTTGTTCACCAACTGTGCCCTTACAAGATCTCGCATCCACTTATCCATGAATACATTAAACAATCATGGAGACATAATTCAAAACCCTGTCCAGCATCCTGTTCAATGCCTAACCATTCGCACAAAGCTCCCCTCCCCCTAACGCAATTTTTACTTCCATCATGCACCGCCATAATATCATTTACTAACCATGCGTTCAAACCATACACTCTAAGCTCATTCTATAACATACTCATACTAGCCCGATCATATGATTTCTCCAGATCAATGAATCCACAAATAAATGTTCTTCCTTGTTATCATACATTTTTCAATCATTTGTTGCAATGAAAATATCTGGTCCATGCAAACTCTAACTGGCGTGAAACCTTATTGCACACCCCAAAACTTATCCGCAGTTTTATCACGTACCCTCTCAATTAAAACTCTCCCTAAAACTTTGCCTGGCATACTTAACAAATTAGTTGTCCTATAATTCTTACACGCACTCATACTGCCTTTGCCTTTATACAAAGGAACAATGACAGCATACTTCAAGTCATTAGGATCATTCGAAATCCCAGCTCACACATTGAACAACTCATACAATCTGGCAAGTAGTACCATGCCCCCACACTTAACCATTTCACTTGTGAACCTATCTACGTATACAGCATTGCCATTCTTTAACACTTTCATAGCTTTTAACTCTTAAGCCTCGTTACATCCATCTTCTCTATTTTCTACTATTTTATCTACGTTCTAGCCATACAATTGCTCCAAATACTTCAATAGTTGCTCTCTTATATTGTTTTCATCTCAGGTAATCTCACCACGTTGATTCTGAAAGCTATAGGTATTTTCTTGTACTCCTTATTTCGTTTTCTTTAGCCAATTACAGAACGGTATCTTATTTACTTCAAAATAATTCTAGATTCTTTCTTTTTTATTTTAATCTCATTCGCTCCTTACTCTCCTTTACTACTTACTTTGCATTCATATTTCTCTATCTGTATATGTTCCACAACCTCTTCTGTTCTGCTTCACCCTTCACAGCAACCATTTATTTGTATGTTTCCTTCTTTTTTTCACAGCTTCTTTCACTAGTTCATTCCACCATGTATCTCTTTCTAAGTCTCCAACCACTGCAGATCCACACACCTTTCGCACATTCAACTATAGCCTCTCTTATTCTGTTCCAAGCAATTTCTGTATCATTATCATTTATTTCGACATTCCATTCATGCCCTTGTAAAGTTAATTTTTCACCCAACAATCTTTTATATTGCGCTCTCACACATGTATCCTGCACCTTTTCCATTTTCACTCTTACTTGCTTAATGCATTTGCGCTGCTTCCTCACAAAAAGCATACCTAAGCTAACTACTGAGATCACTAGGAAGTGATCCCTTCGACATTTGGCTATACGCACAGCCCTAGTATTATTTTCTAAACTTCTAAGTCTTTCATCATACACTACAAAATCAATCGTTGTTCTCGATCGCCCATTTGCCATGCATACAAGTAAATATATTTGTGCTTAAGCCATGTGTCCGACATAAAAACACTTTTTTCAAAACAGAGACTCAATAACTTACTACCATTCTTGTTTACCCTCTCATCACCATATCTTCCTAATAGTCTCTCTAAATTATCTCTTTGGGTACCCATCCATCCATTCATACCTCATAAAAAGATAATTCTCTCACCCGATTCACATATATTCAAGACTTCACTGAGCTCATTCCAAAACTCCATTCTCACATTCCCTCCACTGGAGCATAACCTGCAACAAACATAATTCTATAAATACCTAATTTTATAATGTACTCATAGAAGTCTAGATAACCTCAACTTTTACCTTCTCACAAACAGCTTAGCTATTGAGCTTATGATTAAACCTACTCTCTGACTTCCCCATACCCATTCATCCACACCTGACCACAGTGCCAGGCTACCATCACTCGTAATCAAAACATCTTTCTTTCCCTTTCTGCTTGGTTTCACAAACACAGAGAAAATCAATTTTTCTCCCAATCATTTCCTCTGACATTTCATTCTCTTTACCACACACTCCTATTACGTTCCACGTTCCAATAATCCATGTTCTCACCAGCTTGTCAACAGATGGGCCTTTCAGTTTTAGCCTGAGTTGCCCGTAATAGGTTTGGTCATCCGAGATTAATTTTGTACAGTTTACTTTAGCAATCAGTTTGGAGTAGATAAAGTTTAAACATGTTTGGAACATCAATAAGCTCTGATTAGCTAAGTGCTCCAACAATGATCACCTTAATTAAAGTTTTCTAGATTCTGCCACTACCAGCCTCACATAATTATATCAACGCACGGCGCTTATATACGACGAGCCTGCAAGGCGAGAACGAATATCTATGATTCGGCTGCAGTGATCTCTATACTAAACTGGATAGACCCTTGCAAAGGACCAAAGCATGACGCTTTAATTTGTCGTCTGCTTGATTGTGAAGAGACAGATATGATGGTTTCTTTTGTTCTTGTGCGAAAACATGTCTCTGGTGACTAAAACCGGACAGTAGTGATGTATTATAATCCACTTGGGTAAAGAAACATTTAAACATTAATTAAATAATATAAATTCACTTCACAGCTATACTGTACGATAAAATATTAATATTAAATAAGCGTATAACCCGAACGGTAGTAAGACGCGGTGCTAAATAATAATAATAATAATAATAATAATAAAATAATATAAAATATGTAACTATAATCTATGCAGTTTACATTCTGCCAAACTGCTATACATCTAAAGTATGCCATTAGCATTTATATGTGTTTCGGAAATTTAAATTATATTGTAAGTTCAATAACAATATTGAAATAAGATAGCCTTAACCTTAATCAAATTTGTTTGAATGATAAACTTTGGGTATTAGTTTTATTTTCAAACGATCATTTAGAGTATAGACTTGTATGAAGTATTACTATATTACAATATATTTAAAGTTG
Source organism: Timema podura (assembly GCA_033556935.1). Classification (NCBI taxonomy): domain Eukaryota; kingdom Metazoa; phylum Arthropoda; class Insecta; order Phasmatodea; family Timematidae; genus Timema; species Timema podura. The sequence continues at coordinate 14,059,358 of JAVRXN010000010.1, forward strand.
GTTATTAGCTCGTATATTGCTTTCAGATATTATATTATATTGAAAGTTTAATAAATATAATTAAATAAGTTTGCTAAATCTTGATTTAGTTTGTTCGAATGATAAACTTTGCACAGAAGTCTTAATAATTTTTAACTATCATTTAGGTTATAGGCTTATAGAAAGTAATACACTATTAAACTACATCAACTTATTTAAATAAAGAAGTCACGAGTTTCGAACTTAATTATGCTCTTCAAATCTTATATTAAAACATTTGTTTTATTTAACTAAGCATACATTGATGTATTTCATATATTCATACAAATTAGTGAACGATGTCAAAATGCCACATTGCCCTTTATATGTGTAGGAGAGAAAGAGATACCCGAAAGTTTCCTTCTCTCCTAAACAAAGGTGTGCTTAAAACAGCTTGAAAATTTCAGCTACAAATATCTATCAAGTTATATTATAAAGATCAATGTGAGGCCAAGATTTAGCTCAACCCCTTCTCCATAGAGAATGTGATGTTTTACAAAGGAACAATAAGGGAGATCAACAGGGACCTTTATTTGATCCTCACTCAAATATGCCAAAGCCCAAGCACCTGAACCTAGCAGTTTAACTATCAATAAAATAAAATATTCAATTATACACGTTAATGGGAGATTAAGGATATGCTAGTTGTAAATGCATAACAACTGAATGGAAGTTGACATTGGCCTAAGGGCCGTTTTATTATCATGATCCAAAAGTAAACAATATAATGAGGATTGATAGCGGACAATGCGCCATAGCTACAATATACAACGGGTAGGGAATAAAGGTACTAATGTACAAGAAATTAAATAAAAGTTTCAGAGTATTTAATGCATAAACAAATCTAAAGATCATTCACAATTATATAACTGAACCAATTCATATAAGTGCCAAAGTTAAAATATAGTGAACAGTTATCAAAAGGAAATTAAAGTTGGGATACACCCAGTCACCCGAATAACATAGCTGAACCATTCAAAGGATATCTATATTTATCAGTTATTGAATATTTTGGGATGCCTATTGTCATCACCTCTTAACTTATACATATCAACTAGTGGTTTTATGCGCATAACCATACACCTGGCTACACTAGTTACAATCGAAGCTATCAGCCTCGTCCAATTCATAAATAATAAATTCAAATAATGTTTTGTTAGCAAATAAGCCTACATAGAACACATGAAAGATGGGCTTAAGCAATTCCCAAGCCTGGTTCAAAAACACAAAAAAAAAAAAAAGGAAAAAAAAAACCCGCGGGCTTATGCCACCATACATACACGTGTATGTTACACTATTTTGGGGTCACTTGGATCCATTTTGAGTTTCTATTTACTTGTCTAATAATTTTTTTAATCTTATTCTTAAATGCTTCGTCTAAGTTGGAATGGAATGCCATCACGCCATCCACTCAGCGTTACCTAGTGTCCATAGCCATTGTGATATGGCCATCGGCCAGTAAGGTACTGCTAGATAACTCTCTCGGCTGACCATAGGCCCTAGCAAATTCTGGTCTTTTAGTGTCATATACGATTACTAGATGGCACTACAACACTTCAGTCTAAATTTTAAACTTTTTGTTATTATATTCTTAATTTGTTTTAAATGGCACCACAATTTTTACTATACTAAAATATTATTTAAACAAATGAATAATGTTGATCTCACATATAGCTAGTTGTTACCTTTGTAATATTGCACATCACATTGTGCGCAATTATTATAATAAACAAGAAAAAAATACTCAACATATAGCACAAATGATGGTTTCACAATGGTGCAGAACCTCAAAGCTCAAGAGCTAAAATAATCTGCCGACCACGTCTAATAGAGTGATACTACATGCGCATGCGCATATATAGAGAAATCAGACAATTGGGTGTCGACCGCACCCGGTCTGGTCATACTACTTGCCACTTTGCATGCGCACTCAATCAATCTGCTGGCCCATTTGTTACGGGGAAAGTAGCACTCGATATTGTTTGTTTACATTATTCTCAGACGAGAAGATTATGATAATATGTCGACAATCGTTTAAAATGTTGCGACAGGTTTTATTCGGAAATGCGTTTAATATCTGTAGTGATCATACATCACGATTATAAAATGTTGGAAGAAAAAAATTGGAAAGTAAGCTAGAAGATTAAAAAATGTTAACAATGTTTTCTTGTTAAAGAAAACATAATTCCAGGGGGGGATTGCCCCCCTTTCCCCTTACTGCGGGCTTCCATGATGGCATATGATGTGTCAAAACAAATAAAATGTGCAACTGCTATTTCCAAATACTTTTTAATTGCAATAGACGAGAGCTGTGATGCTACTGATGGTGATCAATTGCTAGTGTTTACAAGGCGCATAAATGAAAACTTTGACGTATTTCAAGAACTTTTAGGACTATGTCAATTATCGACCCCAACTACTGGAAGGGATATTTTTGAGGAAGTAAAAAACTGTATGAAAAAATGTGATGTAAATGGGAGTAAACTTGAATAGGATTTACTTGAAAATATATGTACTGATGTTGCTCCGGCGATGCTAGGATAAAATAAATGGTACGGCGCACCACACAGACTTTCTATCTCTTTCTATAAACTCGTAAGATTTCTGAACGGAATAATGTACATTGTATCATCACCACTCCACATAAGAACACGCATAAAATAATATACAATGATATAGAATCAATGAGAAAAGAGGCGCATCTTTGTCCACCTAAGAGTATTTCAAACAGTTTAATGTTTTAAAGACCTTAAAAAATGGTATTTGAACCAAAAAGTTAAAAAAATATATATAATTGCGTATAGATTGAAAGTTATTGGTTTTATAAAAATATGTTTCGAATAAAATATTTGTATTATAAATATATATAACATATTTGTAATGCTAAGTAATTTCATATCTCAAATAGTTTCGGAGCTATTATAAAAAATGTTAATTTACGCATCAGACCGGAGCCCTTAAAGCCATTTTGCCGAAATATTGAGAGTAGCCATTTTTTTTGGAATGTTTATTAATGTTTATAAATGAAATTTAATCAAAATCGTTAGAGCCAATTTTGAGAAAATCGACTTTTTCTCTTTTTGCCCTTCAGTAAACTACCCTTAATTTTAAGTTTTAATAGACACACAGACAGACGGCATTGCAAAGACTATTTTTTAGGGTTGTGGGGGTCATGAGACGTCGACATCCATTAACATTTCAGGTTAGTTTTTTTTACGGTTGCAATACTTAAACTTTAATGTCCAAAAAGTTAAAAAAATATATATAATTGCGTATAGATGGAAAGTTATTGATTTTATAAAAATATGTTTCGAATAAAATATTTGTATTATAAATATATATACATATTTGTAATGCTAACTAATTTCATATCTCAAATAGTTTCGGAGCTATTATAAAAAATGTTAATTAACGCATCAGACCGGAGCCCTTAAAGCCATTTTGCCGAAATATTGAGAGTAGCCATTTTGTTTGTAATATTAATTAATGTTTATAAATGAAATTTAATCAAAATGGTTAGAGCCGATTTTGAGAAAATCGACTTTTTCTATTTTTTCCCTTCAGTAAACTACCCTTAATTTTAGGGGTAGATATCCAATTCCAAAAACCCCTCGGGGCAACCCTAGATATCAAGTTTTAGCTCAATCGGTAAAATAGTTTAGGCTCTAGTTGAAGGTACAGACAGATAGACAGACAGACAGACAGACAGACAGACGGAAATTCAAAAACCACTTTTTCGGATTCAGGGAGTCATGAAACGTCAAGATTCATCAAAATCTCGAGTTCGATTTTTTTGACGATCACCATACTTTCTCTACCTGTAAGATAGAGAGAAAGTAAAAATATTAATTTTCATCATGTTATTTATCCTGTTTTACGTTGTGTCAATATGATTCGATCACGTGCCCTCAACCGAAGAAAGTTTAAGGACATTTTTTAGGAGGAAATTAATGAATGTGGTGAATTTTTACTTTACAACACAGTTAGATGGCTTTCTAGGGGAGAAGTTTTTTCGCGTTTCTCCCAATTAAAACACCAGGTACTTCAATTTTTGGAGAAGAAAAGTGTTATGCCTTTGTAATGTGGTTTACTTAAAGATTCAGATTGGCTTTGTGATTTAGCGTTTTTAGTGGTTGTTACACATTATTTGAATATTCTGAACATAGGCTGCAAGGTAAAGATTCTTTATTTCCAATAATGTTTAATGACGTAAATAACTTTACATTAAAGCTAAACTATTTTGTAGCAACTTTGAGCAGGGCAAACTGGATCATTTTCCAACACTTCAACAAATTGTTAGTAAATACAGTAATTTTATCCTGGATCATATAAAATACAGAGTGTCAGTTTCATGTTTGTGTGAGTCATTCGTAACTAGAATTTTTTTTCTTTTGCATCTGAAAAGAGTAAAATAGAATTATTCATAAATCTATTTTGTCTTGCATAGTCTGACACAGATAAATACTCCCATCCCTACAAATCACGATATTAGAAATCCAAAATCACCCTGGACATTGTGCTAAGTTTAAAGAAAATTGTAGATCAACCAGTGATCCTAATCTGAAATAATTTTGTAAATACTTACCCTGCCCTAGTTGTCTCTACAGATACTCTCTTTCTCTGTTAAGCAAACGGTGGCGTATACAAGAGGGAAAATACAGTAAGTATTAGAAGGGTAGAACATTCGACAAAATAAGATAGTACAACAGTGAATTTAGTTTATTGATTATTAAAGATGCAATCAGTTACACAAATATATGATGTAGTACATTAATTTCATCCTCTATTAAAGCATGGAGGAGTGATCAGTCCCCCAGGGACGATTATTGGATTTTAAACAATAATATATAGTGAAAATAGAAATTGAGGCAACAAGAGTTACTCCTTAAACTTGAGAACGAACCAAGATTACAATTCTTGGTTACTAGAAGTTACCACTTATGACTCCTTAAAGAAGAGCTCTAGTATTGTACACCGCTAAAGCAAGCTCTACAGCAACAGGTTAGTTATATAACTCAAGTCAAGAGAAGCCGACTTAATTATCAGGTACAAGATAAACACTAAATAGCTTCCCCAAGAAGTGGGATAGAGTAAAGCCATACCTTCTTTAGTACTTAATCACCACTCATTACTAGTACGCCATTATTTAAGGAGCTACGGAGTTAGCCCATAACTGAAATTTATATGTGCGTCTTAACTCTAGCTACTCGTTGTGGGCGCTGTTAGTGTCATATTCCAGAATTAGGGAACCTAGCATTCATGGTCGTATATAGCCCCAAACTACAGGCCGGCACATATTATCTACTAACACGACTCTAGCCATCATGTAACTGAATTCAAATAAGCTTGACACACAAAAATACTCAAAGTTTAACGGCGTCGGATGGGTGCCAGACATAACAATAATCAACACAACGCGGGCCTCCACACAGGGTTGTCAACCAACCCACAGTTTGAGCACCGCAAAAAGTTACTCTACAGTATAATCTGCTCGACAATGAGCGAATAAGAGCCAAAGACCCAATTAGGACGAGCCATAGAGCCATGAAAGTATCTAACCTCACTAGCACTGCTACAAAGCTTAGACCATTGGAAGAATGGCCTCTGAATGGAGTCTGACTGCTCCATCAAAACACTAGTCAGAAGGACACAGCGATAAGCTAACAATACTTAAAGGAGACTAACCAACATTAATTACCAATTCATACTATTGATAACAAAGGGTGATCAATTTATAATTACAACAATTAAACTCAAGCTAATGAGCCTGCACAACAATTAACTTGGAATTAGTAAGAGCGTGATGACGAAAATTGCCTAAGAGTCCGTGAATGGAACACTTCCTAACATGTATATTTAAAGTAAAAGTTATATTACTTTAACAGCCTTGTCTGCGGCGTGCTGGTGTGACGTAGTGGCCAACCATCTTCTGAGTGGTAGACGGGACGAGTAGAGTCGAGGTCTGCTGATGTTCTCGGAGCGAATATTTGAAAACGAATACAATAAATATTCTGGGAGCCAGGTATTTTACACCGTCTCGAACAGACGAGCATGGAGTGGTAGAGGGGGAGGGGGGGCGTAGATGGCTGTGGAAGGTACTAGATACATCCCGTGCAGCTGGCTGGGGTGAGAGCGCAGGGCAGCGATGGGCGTCAGTTCATAGTTGACGATTTGGTCCAACGCGTTTGAGTGTGTGGTGATGGCCAACTTCTCTTCCTACCACCCGACCGCCACTCCAATGGATTACCGGTAAGCACAGTACACATGGTGTTAATAAAATCTTGCTTTAAGATTTGTGAGTAGATTCGGCTCCACATATATATGTGAGCAAACATTCTCTTCTATGAATGTTATTAAAAATAAATTTCGTTCAACTATTACAGATTCACATCTTGCTAAAATGCTTACTTTATGTACAATACGTTAAAAATTAAACCTAATATTGATGAATTGTTAATAGAAAAGCAGGTTCAAAAATCTTATTAATAGGCCTATTGTATAGCTATGTGAAGTTCACTTTAATTTTATTTTAATTTCTAATGAAGAAATAGTTTTTGTTATCAAATGATGTGAATTGTTATAGATTCTTATTAAAACAACTAATTTCAGAAAATCATGTAAAATAATCCGATATTTTAGTTATTTGTAAGTGTTCATAAAAAAAGTACTTAATATTATTTTCCTAGACCGTTATCAAATGTGTTATGTGGTTATTTGGCAGGTGTGGGGGAGGGGGAAGGATAGGTTACAGTGGTCAGTACAATGATTTCTTAAAATGTACTGGCCCAAGCTTAAAAAAGATTGGCCACCCCTGAGCTGGACTATAAACTAAGTGTGCTACTAACGTACTTGCAGAAAAGTGTTCAACTATGACAGCATTGTGTCTGTTACTCACACAGTAAAGCTCTTCTTTGTTATAAATCACAACAAATTTATAACATAATTTGAAAAGGTATTATAGTTCTAGTAAAAACTATTCATTCAAAAAAACTTTTAACAATTTTGTACGAATTGTAAAACCTTTTAATCAAACACCCGCCTCGGTGGCGTAGTTGGCTAACGCGCTTGTCGTGTTGAGCTCGACCGCCGAGGACGGGGAGATCGAGGTTCGAATCTCGGTCGGGTGAACTGGGGGTGGTTTTTCCTAAATGGTTTTCCACTCTACCTCCAGGCAAATGCGGGTTCACTTCCTCTAAACTCAACCTTCCCAATTCCTTATCCATTAGCGTAATTAGTACTTAAGCGTATAACCCGAACGGGTAGTAAGACGCGGTGCTAAATATTATTATATTATTTTAATCAAACGTCTTACGAGATATGTTTTGCAATGAATAAGCAAAGAAAACGGCAATTTTAATTGAAATAATATGTTATATATGAATTTTTATTAATAATTTTTTTTAGACCTGGTTAAACCAAGTCCAAGACAGATGAATTGATTGAATAGAATTTCATTAAATAAAAGAGAAATTTTTACTAATAATTTATTTCGTAATCAATAAAAGATACATCAAAATATTAGTCTTAACATTTTGATTAGCTAATCTGTTGTAAATAGTAATATTTTTGAACATTTATGATAGATGATAAACAAAAGTTTAAAAATAAATATTTGATGAAAACAAATAAGTGTTTTATAATAATACAAAAAATGTATGAAAGGCTAACATTCCCAAATTTAATGCCAACAATTAGACGACGCCTAACCCATAATATCAAGACAGATAAAATACCGTACAGTAAATACACCGATTGAACTGTTGACATAATTGCTCGATTGAAATAAAAAAACAGCAACTTAAAATGATGAAGTTCTAACAAGAGGACACTGGGTAAGGCTGAGTGGATGGTATGATGGCATTCTATTCCAACATAGACGAGGCCTTTAAGAATAAGATAAAAAATAATTTCTAGAATAGTAAATAGAAACTCAAAATGGATCCAAGTGACCCCAAAATAGTGTAACATACACTTGTATGCAAGGTGTCATAAGCCAGCAGGTGGTTTTGTTTTTTTCCCTTTTTTGTGTTTTTGAACCAGGCTTGGGAATTGCTTAAGCCCGCCCATCTTTCATGTGTTCTATGTAGGCTGATTTGCTAACAAACCATTATTTGAAGGTGTGTGCAAAAGGTGTAAATATTACTGGGATCATTTAATGATCTGAAAAAGCCCATCTTTCCAAAGGAACACAATTAAATAAATCTGTTCATAACAAAATATATTCAAGAACGAATCTTATTCATAAAAGCTTCGTCTATGTTGTTGTAAAAAATTAAAATCTAGCCTATGTTTCTACCGACCAAATGATATAGATAACCTGAACCAGTATATAAGTAAATAAATAAATAAATAAATAATAGTAGATCAATATACGATTTATTTTGTGGAAAGATATGTTTTGTTATAAAAATTGGAAAAACACTCACCTATTCTTGCGTTCCCTTCCAACCCACCTGAAGTATTTTCAGTGGTGGTGAGTGTTTTTTTCTTCTGTAGGGCCAGGTCAAAGCTTAACGGAAATGATTCTTTTCTCACCACGTGTTAACATATTAAATTTAATTCATTCAAGTTTTTATATTTTAAAAATCACTAGAATTACAAAATCACTATTCAAATCTACAAAAAGAAAGAATAAAATAATACTGATTTTGAATTAAACTTACCAAGGGATGACAATATTTAATTATTTGTACAGGAGTTGGACACGTCTGTCAGGCAAACATATCGATAACTCTGTTGTTGAAGTTTGGAAACTCAGCAATTTCTTCCTTATATATAGAACAATGAACAAACAGCCAACGAATTTAACATACTTGCATTATATTTTTATAGCTTGTGTATCCACGATACTCTTATTTCATTCCACTCCTGAGATCGATTAAGTAGAGTTGCCCAAATTATTTACTTAGACCCCTCCGCTAGACAAAATAAGCTCGTATGTCAAGTATACTTACCCTGACTCCCAGTCAGTCGCTTCTTTATCAGAGTGTGTAAGCACCATGTCTCATGAGATATATGTTTTGTTTAAAAAACCTTTGATATATTTGTTCTTCATGAAACAACAAAAAGGAAGAATATCTACGATGTCGTGAAAAATACAGTTGATAAAATCGGGAGTTTTGATAAATGTTCAGTAATTGTGACAGTTGGTGCACCATCGATGAAAGGATGGAAACTTGGTTGGACTGTGTATCTTAGGCAAAATGGAGTAAGCTATCAGACGATTCATCGTTTTGTTCATCAAGGAGCTTTGTGTGGGAAATCAGTGAAACAATTTCAAATTCTCAAACGTGTTGTTAACTTTATGAAAGGAGGAAACAGAGCGCTTTTGAATCGGTGGTCCAAGCAATTTTTGGAGGATAAGTAGGCAGAATATGGCGACTTGCTTCTTTACAACCAAATGAGGTAGCTGAGTGCAGGAAAGTGTAGACCTATCAAGCGATTCTTCGGAATAAGAAAATAAATTCCTGCATTCCTCACTCATCAGATATTATACAATAGGAAGGAGAGCTATAAAGTACGAATTTCCTTAAACAATTATCTTTTCTCACAGATATCACCACTCATCTCAACAAACTCAACTTAAATATCCAGGTGAGAAACCAGTTGTTTCCTGATTTAATAGGAAATATAAATTCGTAATAAATTAATAATTTTCAATTTTCTTTGGAAAAAAATTACTACGCCGGAAAATAGTAGATCAATTTAAATATAGTGAAATACGTGATTTTCCAATATTTGATGCAAATATACAAGAAATCATAGATGAGTCTAACACAAGATTTAAAGAATTTGAAATATAAAATTGTAGCATCCTGCTATTTAATAATACTCTTGGCGCTGACATCGAAAAACAAGATGACCTTTAACTTTGTGTAATTTGAAAGCTGATGGATGCATTCCTGTAGATTAGATAAGAAAATGGACCAGATTTCCATACACTGCTCTCAGATGAACAATTTCCAAACCTATGAAATAATAGATGAAACATCAATGTTTGGTAGCACATACGTATGTGAAAGTGTGTTCTCCAAGAGGAATTTCATCAAGAACCACATCAGAAATTGCTTCACGGAGTCCTCTCTGCTCTATCTCCTGAGACTGGCAACAACGGAGGTCGATGTAGATCTTAAGTTTAATTTCTTCCTTACATCTGCTGTATTATATTGACGTATCAATGATAATATAGTTGAGTCGGAAAATTCATTTAGTATTTAATTAAACCTGTTTAAACTACAACTTCATATTTGATTCACCTTTAAATACTTGTCATAGTTTTTGCATAACATGACAAGAATTAGCCAATTGTGATGCGGTCACCCACTAGACTCGTGGATTCATTTGTGGCCCTGAGTTATATTTAAGTTGGAAACCCCTGACCTAGAGGATACACTTTCATACTATGAATGGCCAACCAAGCTAGATAAAATAGGAGGAGTACTTTAAACATGCCAGTGGTACCAACAAAAAAAATAGTATGATCCCTTGTTAAATAGAATTGTCAAATTTAACAAGTTTGATATTATACAACTTCTTGGATGTTAAGATGTTTGCTGAAACGTGAAAGAGAAATGCAGGTAAGAAAGCTCAATACTAAAATACTCAGGGATCACATAGATGCCCGGACCTACCAACATTTTTTGAGTATAAAACCTATTTTTTCTTTCTTTTTATTTTATAACATATTTTGTAACAAACATTAACGAATCGAGTAATTCACTGTGTGTAGATAATGGTGCTCCACTCCATATTAAACAGTATTCCAGTCCCTAGCCCTCTCAGATAAGCCCCATCGTCCAGTGGGAGATATATATTAAGGTCATTCCACTGCGAGTGTGCGAGCTCAACAGTAGATCAGGCCAGTTTAAGGCCCTGGACCTTGTCGAGTGCAAGTCTAAAATCTCTTTTATGGTATGGGGGTTGGAGGGTGAAAGGCGTGGCGTGGCTTCACAACCGACCAAAGTATCCTTCCATGCCAACAAGAACAGATGGTTCACGGAAACCATAGATGGTGCTAGCTACCTGACAGGTCTTGCGGAAAAATCATGCGTTTGAAATATCAGTTTTCTCGAGAACGAGTGAAGTTTTTATGTTAATATTTTCAACACCCATTCTGAGATAATGTATCGATGTTTATTAACCCTAGAATGGTAAGGTGAGGTACTACACACTGCAGCTTATATTATTTTTGTTGCCAGGCTTGAGTGGTGGGGGTATCTTTTGTTTCCGACCCATGTAGATTCAGTCTGGAGTTTGACCTTCACAGTGGATGACGTGACTTCTTGTTATAAGGTAGATGGAACTATCTTTGTAAACAAACTACCACTTGGTGTGTATTGTACCCCACCTTACCATTTAAGAAACACACTTTTCCTCGTATTTATTTTTCTTTTACTTACTATATGTGATATAAAAACACTATTTAGGCTTTCTTTATTTATCCATATAAATATTATACTCTAGCTAGTTAATATACTTTCAGAAGACATGGCGCTTGGACTGAATGTCGATGAAATCCGAGAGTTGTTGGAAAGAAATGACGAAGATGATTTCTTTCTCCGACATCAGCTCACTGATGAAGAACCAGATACTGTTATGTAGCAACAAATCGATGAAGACGACGAACAGCTTGCAGATCGAGAAGGAAATGTGGAAGAACAAGTATCAGAGCTAGCACCAAGCAATACAGAAGACGTTCTACTGGGACTTTTTGTCTATAGACGGAATGGGTCCCTTAGAGCTGTACACGTCCAAGCAGACGAGGTAGGTCTCTTGCAAAAAATTTATTAATAATTAGGCCGGGACCTAAAAAAAGGGGCAGAAAATGTTAGAACCATATAAGATGGAGAATCTTGTTCTGTGGAAATATTTTGAATACAATATCTACTCAAACAAATGAAGAAATTGAAAGGAACTCCGCAAAGTATTCTTATGACAACTATACTGTTAGACCAACTAATGTTGTAGAAATCAAAGCTTTGTTTGGTTTGTTTTATTTGACTGGCCTTTTACGAAGTGGCAGTCTAAATGTAAAAGAGTTATGGTCACACATTTATGGTAATGGTTTATTCAGGGCGACCATGTCAATGACACGTTTTCTCTTTTTGACAGATTGCTTACGATATGATGATAAGACAACTAGACCAAGAAGGGTAGTGGTTGATACATTTACCCATATTAGGGATATTTTCATTACCAATTGTAGAAAGTATTTTTCACCTAGTGCACACGTAACGATACACGAGCAATTGGTTTCAACCAAAGTCTGTTGCCCTTTTCTCATGTGCATGCTCAATAAACCGGGCAAATACGTTATCAAGGTAATCATGATGATTGATGCTAAAACTTACTATATGTGTGATGCAATACCTTACACAGGACAAATCAATAATCACCCACGTAAGGAGCTGGTACCAGAGTATTACGTGCGCAAGCTAAGTGAAACCATATCAGGCTCCAAACGAAATATAACTTGTGATAACTGGTTTACCACCATTCCACTTGTTGGCCGCATGCTGCAGGACCATAAGATTACAATGGTAGGCACACTAAACAAAAATAAGCCAGACATTCCTCCTTTATTTTTCAGGAGAGGGCCATCAATGCTTCTGTTTTTGGTTTTGACAAGACCAAAACCCTTATTTCATACTCGCCCAAGAAGAAAAATAATGTCGTATTAGTATCATTCATGCACCACGATGACGGTATTGATAATGAAACAGGAACGCAAGATATAATGATAGCGTAAAAAAATTAAAGGAGGAACTGACTGTTTTGACAAACTATGTGCTACATTTACGACATCCAGAAAAAATAAGAGATGGCCTATGCCATGCTTGATCATTGTGGCGTAAATTGCTATATACTGTTTGTACTGGCTAATCTAGACTGGAAAGGTAATCCAAAACATAACCGACGTCACTTTTTAAAAGAGCCAAGTGCAAGCCTGGAAAGAGATCATCTAGTAATGAGGAGTCAATCTGGAAACATTCCTAGAGCCCTCAAGATCCATATCAGGGAGATACTAAATCTATCAGAGGCTGAAATAAGACCACAAGTAGATCATGAACAACCAATTACAATGAAAAGGTGTCATATTTGTCCACGAAGCAAAGACAGAAAAACAAAACTTACCTGTAAATATTGCAGGAAGCCTATGTGTTTGGAACATCGGGCAATGTTGTGCCAGGACTGTGCTGAGTGAGCTATTCTATATAAAAAAGACTCTAAAGAAACTTTATATTTAGTATGATTCCTAACTTTCATATTGAAATTTAAATTATCCCTTACTTAACACAGAAACTATATTTCATATATTTTACCATAATGAAGAAATCATATATAGCTAAATATGCCTACATAGTGCATATTAAACGAAAATTATTTAAATAAAAATCGTTTGTATTATTTTAATGAACTTTTTCTAACTGGGGTATGGCATACCCCCTTACCATTTAAGGCCGTTGTTGGGCTAATTGTTATATTTTCTTATTTTTTGTTATGAAGCTGGGTGTTTTCTATTGAAAAATGTGAATTTTATCGATATTTGATCACTGTTAAAATTATAGAGGAGGTGTGTATATATAAAATATACAACTTAATCAACATGCTTCTATTCTTGAACAAAGAGTTTCTGAAAGGAAAATTTCAAAACAATAAAAATTCTTTAACTTAACCGTTTGTTCCCATGGCTCTGCATTTCCACGCCAAATGAAAAGGGTCAATCGTCTTAAGCGGGCCCACGATTCGATAAATATGGTTTATATTTTGTTTTAGCGTGTATTTAATGTGTGTTAAAGACCAAATCAGTAAGGTGACTAGTGAAAGTGATTAAAATGGATAAAATAGATTCTTTAATAAAAAACTTCGTTATTTTCATTAAAACTGCAAGATAAACATGAAATTAAACGGTTAGTAGTACATCGGGCTAGTAATTTTACATTTATGTAGATGGATGACAAGATAAAAAGAACTAGTTCTTATGTTTGGTTTTGTAAAAATTTGTGGCTAGCTTTGAATGAAGAAAAACGAAGCTTTTTTTTAATTGTTTATTATTTGTTGGTGTTGGGTTGTGGACAACGGTAAACATTTAAGTGAAATAATTAAAAAAACATGAGGAATGTGCAAATCATTTGTAAAATGTATGTACGTTTAAAACATTTAGAACAGTAAATATTACATCAAAGATAGATTCCACAGTCAAAATTTCAGTCCAAAAACACAATGAAAATGTAAAAAAAAAAGAGCATATATTAGGCAGGTGATAGAATGCTTAAAATACTGTGGTACTCATGAACTGGGGAATCTTAAAAATAATCAAAACGTTCCTTAGGAACACCATGGAACAAGAACGGTTATTACTGAATGAACATCATGAATGAACGTCAGTTCCCTACGCGAGTCAAATATTTCCGTTTTTAGGCTAAAAACATATATTTTACTACTGTAAATTACTTTCTAAGGGACTTTGAGGGCCGCACATAAAGGCATCGCGGGCCACCAGTTGTAAACCCCTGTCTTGTTTATGTGCCTTTGTTTCAATTTATAGTATTGTGAAGTCGTAGCCGTTTAACTGCCAAAAAAGGACAGTGCTCTCTACTCGTGCCTGAATGCCCACCCCACAGGTGCCGGCACGCTCTATTGATCTGGACTACCTGTCGATGAGCCGTGGTGCGGCTGATTTCTTCACACTTGAACTCATGAAAAAAGAAAAAAGAAGTCACCTGTATCACATTCTGCCACGTGTGAGAACCGATTCTACTACAGCACCCTAGTAAGATATAAATGATGCTCAAAGGACCGTGGTATCTCAGGGGGAGCGGGTAAAGGGTTTATTTTTTCTTATACCGCCTTTAGCATGTATGCGGTTTTCAGGACAATGGTATCTTCGGGGGGGTGTAAAGGGTTATCGATCGAAGGTAGCGGCGTAGGATGGTTTGGGGGGGGGATGAATTGGGAGGGACCGGCGACTCGCACGTGGATGTGCTTAGAGGGGGGGACGGGCGCTCGGGTGTTGAATACGCTCGAGGGGAGATATTTATTTGCACGTCATTGATCCTGGAGGTTGACAGATGTGTTTCTGAGCATTCATTGCAATCACGTAAGAGTAAACAGGGCGTCATTGAAACTGTATGGGATAATGTTAAAGACATTTGTGGATGTTCTCTTTTTTCTCTCGCATGCACATGATGCCTTAATACCAGGTGCCCCCCCCCCCCCTTCAGTCTTAATCGTGTTGGTGAACGACTCCCCCGACACAAATGTCATTGATCCTGGATGAAACCGGGCGGTAATAATTATAAGTACATGTGTGCATGTAAACTTAGGGGAGAGGGATATTTATGTGATGCATGCGTTATTGATCCTGGAGGTTAACAGATGGCTTCTAGGACTGTAATAATCTGTACTCTTTTTCTCTCACACGCACATGGCGCAATATTCAATCCTTAATACCGGTGGGTGTCCCTCGGTCTTGGGGGAACGATTCTGATTGATTCTGAATAATACCAAGCGGTAATAATCTTTAGAACATGTTTGCATTTACGGCGCAGGCATTATTAATCCTGGAGGCTAACAGATGGGTTCAGGGGCTGTAATAATCTTAAAAGGATATATCCTCTCTTCTCGCTAAAAGAATGTATACATTTAATCACATCGTCGAAACAGCCCTGTTATGGCTGAATTGGTTCACACGCAGATGGGAAACGCATTTCACGTGGACATCTGGGTTAGATGAAATATGACGTTTCCAAGTCATTATACTTCACTCAAAGAAGATTACGATTTCACACACATACACACACACACGATAATCTGACTCATTCAGAGTCGCACACATAGTAGGGGAAGGAGGACGTGGCTAGAAATCCTCGCGTCCCTATATATAGAGCTAACCCCTCTAGGTAAAATCATTAGCTTCCATCTACAATCTAAATATTATCAACCATGTCTAGCGAATACGCAGCCATCCTGTTAAGCACGGTAGGATCTAGCGAGATCGTACCGAGAAAGCTAACAGATTTAGAGGTCGGTCGCGGTTACCGCATAACAAGTATAAAAGCGTTGAACACTCGCTTCGGTCGGCGAGTCCTCACGGTTTTGGACGGGAAGTACAATGTGTGGCTGCCTAACCGTTTCTCGCTGCTTACTGACGCGCAGGTAGAAGACATTGCTATGGCGGAGTTGCTGCTCGTATACAAAGGCATCCCCAAGATTAGCAAGACGGCCATCTTGACCTTTGAAGGTAAGTGTACATTCAAATTTGCTTGGTTATACAACGTGTGTGTGTGTGTGTGTGTGTGTGTGCGCGCGTGTGTGGGGAAGCGAACTTACGTAATATTTTCTTGTATCGTTTTACCGCTCTTAATTTACAACCAAATTACTCAAAAATTTATATTTTTTTTAAAACAAAATCTTAATTTTTTAAATGGTCTTATATCGTTTACCAGTCTTAATTATTTAAAAGAGTTATGGCATATACGAATTAAATGTTATAAAGCTTTAAGATTTAAACTTCTATACAATATTTGAAATGCTCGCGAGCTAATATTCAGAAAAAAATGCTATCACAAAATTAGATTAATTATTTTTCTCTTGTATCCAAATCTTTATGGTTCAAACACCTCTACAATATTTGAATTGTATGCCAAGATACTAGCGTTTTAAAAAAAATTCACTTTATAGGAGTCAAATATGTATTAAATTTAAAAAATAAGATTAATTATTTTTCTCTTGTACCCAAGAGGGTAAGTGTACATAGGTAACCCAAATTTTTAAATCATTCAAATTTGCTTGATTATACGTGTGTATGTGTGTGTGCATGGAAACGAGTTTACATAATATTTTCTTGTATCATTTTACAGGTCTTAATTTACAACCAAATTATTCCAAATATTATAGTTTAAAAAACCTATTCTTCATTATTAAATGACCTTATATCGTTTGCCGGTCTTAATTATTTTAAAAAGGTTATAAAGCTTTATGGTTTAAACTTCACTACAATATTTGAATTGCTCGCTTGCTAATATTTAAAAAAACGTTATCCCAAAATTAAATTATTTATTTTACTCTTGTATCAAAAGCTTTAAGCTTCAAACATCTCTACAATATTTTAATTGTGTACATGCTAGGATACTAACGCTTTCAAAAAATGTCACTCTATAGGAGTCAAATATGATTTAAATATTAAAAAATAAGATTAATAATTTTTTCTCTTGTATAAAAAAATGTTATTAAAGCTTTATTGTTCAAACACCTCTACATTATTTGAATTGCTCGCGAGCCAAGATACTAGCACTTTTTTTTACTTCAATGTCTGTATATCATAGCTTTATAATCTGATATCTGTAAACTAATTAAGATCTCCTATTTTATAGCTGTTTCGGAGTCACTCGATGAGATCCTAGAGCAAGCCGTGCAGAAACGAAGGGATTAATGCGTGGAGGGTAGTTTTTTAGATGCCTGCAGAGCATAGCGCGACTTTAGAACCATGTAGGGACTACTAACAAAACGAGCTCGCCTGTCATCTCATATTATCGTAACCCGGCAGACTAACGGGAATAAAGTGTATACCCTCGATGAATTAAGCTCTAATGAGCAACTGTTAATTAAATACCTACGACATGATATCGCTCGACGTGATGGGGAGGTATTTAATGCTTACATAGAACATATACCTGGACAGATTAAGACCTCGAGCGTACTGATACTGGGACAGGACAATATAGAAGCAGAGATACACAGACTTATAACCCTGTCGCAAAACCTATATATAGGATTTACACAGTTTAGACTTTACCTGGAACCACTAGGACTCTCTATCAAACTTAATGAACAGGCATACATACGACGCATAAAGACGTACTCTATTACCAATGAACTACCCTATAAGAATTCTGTACGGTTTCTCGTTGCGTGCGGGGATATTTACGCGAAGATGGTAGAAGATTCAGTAGCAAATAACTCGATAAAGGTAAATTGTAGCCTCATCTGCGAGCTCAGACATCCTACCGAAGGTAGAATTGAAAAAGGTTATTTCAACTCGATGCTATGAGATATATATGTTCCAACAATCTTGGAGGAGATATACGAAAATAAAGTGATCTTCCCACTTCTTGCTCAGATTGAGGCCTTTGTCTCTAGAGACTCGGGATGGATATATGACGGCACGTTGGAAATGAGAATCAATATCTCGAAAAACTCAGCTTTCTCAATCGGGGCTCGGGTTCAACTCCCTGAAATTATAGCCAAACGTAGAGCGTTGATAAATGTACAATCCGAAGAAAGGATTTGCTTCCCCGTATCTGTATTGACCCGCCTCTTTGAATCGACGGGAAGACCACAACGTTTGTCATCCTATCCTAATTTTCGAGACGTGCTGAAACTTGATGGAATCCCACTCCCGTTCAAAATGCGGTATATCGAACGCTTCGAAAGGCTTAACGATATATCAATTAATGTGAACACCGCAAAACACGATGAAAGTGACATTTATATTGACACTGCCAACAACTCTAAAACACTAGTGATTGTTCCTGTACACGTCAGTGCAAAGGAATGCGCCAGACATGTTCATTTATTCATGATAAGAGTGCATGGAACGATAAACTTATCATTTCAGCGGAATCAAAAATCTATCTCGGTTAATAAACTCGCAACTAACGTTAACATATAAGAGAGGACGTAGGTACTTTTGCGATCGATGTCTGACCGATTTCCTATCCAAAAACAAACTTGCAAAGCATAAAGATACGCGCATAAAATTTGGTGCGGTAAGGAGTACATTCCCTCAAGGAGACGATAAATTCCTCACGTTCTCGCAGTATAAACAGCAGGAGAAAACAGGATTTATCGTATATGCGGACCTGGAGAGCTTACTCAGCCGATAGAGACGTGCGATCCCGACATGAAATTTTCTTATACTGAGAACGTACAGCGTCATGTGGCTTATTCTGTAGGTTTGTACACTAAATGTATTTTCGACGATAGTCTATCCGAGTACCGCTGCTTCACGGGAGGTGATTGTACAGATCAATTCGTCGAGGCGCTCGTAGATACGACAAAGCGCGTACTAGACTACTATAGTACTATCGTTCCGATGACGCCTCTATCACCCGCTCAAAGAGAGCCTCTCTTTTCCATATATGTGAAAACCTTACAAAAATGATAATATTCGTGTTATGGATTATTGCCACTTGACGGGACTTTATCGTGGAAGTAGTCATGCGGGATGCAATATTAATTACAAGAACCTGAACCACCTGAGCGTAGTAATCTATAACGCGCGTTGCTACGACAATTTTTACCTTCTTGAATCATTTGTTGAACGTAGAGAGACCGATCCGTTCACGGGAGAGAGCGTTCTTGTCAATCCGGGAAAAGTCAAGGTTATTGAAGAGACTATGGGGAGATTCAAAGTGATCATTAAATATATTCGACATGGGTTTCGAGGGATCACGATTAAAATTATAAACAGTTTCAGATTTCTATGTGCATCTATAGAGAAATGCGTATCGTACCTCGAACCTGACCAGCTTAAAATCACCCGTAAGTGTCATACTGAGGATGATCGGTTCAAACTGGTCACTCGTAAAGGGGTGTTTCCCTACGACTATATAAATTCATTCGAGCGACTGGACGAGACTCGGCTACCGAGCAAGGATAAATTTTACAACGCGCTCATTGATAGTCATATCTCTCAAGAAGACTATGATCATGCATGCGAGGTTTGGAGACTGTTCGAATGTAAAACTCTCTGGGACTACTCGAACCTCAACCTTTATACGGATGTGACGCTACTGGCCGACGTCTTTGAGAATTTTCGTGATCTCTCCATGAGGACGTATAGACTCGATACCGGAGGGTCCCTCACGGCTCCTAGTCTTGCGTACCAAGCTCTATTGAGAATAACCAGGGTACGGCACGAATTGATCGATGATGTCGACATACATCAATTCATTGAGGGAGATATCCGAGGGGGGGTATGTTTTGTGGCCAATCGTCACTCTGTGATGAATAATCGGTATATGGAGTCATTCGACCGTTCCAAGCCCGAGTCGTACCTCGTTTATCTAGACGTGAATGGACTGTATTCATTTAGCATGTTGTCCTCACTACCTTATGAAGGGTTCAGGTGGCTCGATGATGATGATGATGATGAAATCGACCGATTGGATGTGCGAAAGGTAGAGGACGTGCTGAGACGGGGTATATCTTGAATATTCTAGAGATGTACACGATTCTCATTCCGACTTGCCGTTCTGTCCCGAGAAAGGGATTTCACCTGCGGGGAAACACGAGAAATTGTTAACGACTTTAGCCGATAAGACTGGATACGTCATTCACTACCGTCATCTAAAGCTATGTTGGGCGAATGGATTGAAACTGACAAGAGTCCACAGAGTTATCCGTTTCAAGCAATCACCATGGATGGCTCCGTATATCACGCTGAACGCAGAGATGAGTAGTAAAGCAAGCAATCAGTTTGAAAACATGTTTTTCAAACTGGTGAACAATGCCACATTCGGTCGTCTTATATCCAACAAGAGGGCCTACCGTACGATAAAGATCGCTATCAGGTGGGGAGGGAAATTTGAAGTGGGTAACCTCATAGCCAGCCCAAACTTTAAGAACCGTACGATCGTGTCGGAAAACCTGGTCATCATCGAGATGGAACCGCAATAGATTTACTTCGATATGCCGATCCATGCAGGGTTCGCCATATTGTAAATCTCGAAGGTAGTCAGGTACGGTCTACATTACCAGGTTATGGTTCCTGCCTTCCCACCAGGTGCGTTAAAACTCCAGTACTCAGATACGGACTCACTCCTCTATTGCATAACTGTTGAGGATGCGTACCATCGTCTTATCCCGTTAGCTAATGACTATCTAGACACCTCTACCTACGGACAAGACAATGCTTACGGGTCCTCTCCCGGATTCATATCTGGCCTAGCATTCAAGTTTTCAGTGACAGTATGGCCCACCGGTAATAATTTATAAGTTATGTTGCTGGGGAAAGTTGACATGATTGGCTATAAAGCCAAATATATGTTACATTTATACTAAGATTAATTTATAGCTTAAGGTGGTTTAAAATCATGGAGAATTATTTTAGGTTGTTTAAACTTCCAGTAGTTTATTTATTTATATTGGCCCACTGCCTTCAAAAAGGAGTTTTCTATTGTTATGGTTTTATTATAGAAGTTTTTTACTTGATTTATAGATAAAATCATCAGGTTGCTTTAGTTTTTGATCTTTATGGAGTTTATCGTTTCTTACATATTTATGCGCCTTACACGCTAGCCTGACTGTTCAATTTTTAACGAGTTGCAGCTTATTTCTGTTGGATTTTGCTGCGTAGCCCCAGGCTTGGCACGTGTTACTTATAAATGGACGGATTATTACTTTATATATTGTTATTCCAGTTTTAATAGAATGGGTTGCAGCCTAGTTTAGTGGATGGTATGGTGAATTTATGATTAATCGTGCTAAATTAGCTTTTGTTTGGGTGTGAAATTTCCAAATTAACTTTTTATCAATGAGGAGACAGAGTTACTTCACATGTTCTTTGTATATTATTTGTTCTTTAAAAATTATTAGGCGTGGGACACATACAGGAGTTCTCCTTTTACTAAACGTTACTGCCTCAGAATTGTTTACATTTATTTTTATCCTCCACTTTTCGTACCAGATCTTCTAGAGTCTTGAACTTATAGGGATGCTAGATTGGCATTTAGGGAGTGGGTGTACACTACTCTGTCATCTGCATATAGCGTTATATTAGTATTATTACTTTTGGGGATGTTGTTTACATAAATTTTAAAAGGACTGGCACAATTAGGCTTCCTAAATATCGAATGAAAGCTCCAGGTAAAAATGATCAATCAGGAATCCGATCCAGAAAATACACGTAAGAGTTAAGTTACCCTAACTGACAGTTCCCAAAGGTCAAACAATAACAATATAGTCCTATTTAACAAATTTCCTCCCACCGGAATATAAGAATATTAGATGTATTAGAATCTATTCACAAAAGCCATAATATTGAAACTACGCCTCCTAGCGGCTTGCAAAATCATTAATTAATAAAGCCAAAACAGCGGTATAATCTCGCCGGCTTGCGGCCCCTTCTTTGACTAGCAACCCATAAACTTTAAACATTTCCAACAAAGATAAATAGTCTCTTTATAAATAACAAGATGAATATAATTCCCTAAAATATTAAAATAAGAAGTGCTGGCAAACGACGCTATCAAATTAAATGACCGTCCCAAGTTGCGGTACACAAAGGGTAAAAAAAACCCATTCATTGAGCGGATAAGAAAAGTCTCAAAATAAGACACAGGATCCAAAAGTCCCCCATAGGGATCATAACTGGGGCCAGGATGGTGAGTGAGACAACCTCTTAATGTTTATAAGTTGTAACAAGGTTACAGTGTTAGACCACGCGGCCAGTGAAGCAGGTTCTATTTTATCGTTTTGTTCAAATGGTGTAAAATGTTTTCAAGTTGTATAGATTTTTATATGTTGAAACTTATTATTTATATATTGATTTTTGTTTTCTACTTTTTAACAATTTTTTTCGCCTTTATTTAACTTTAACCCATCTTAATATTCCCCTAAATGTTCAATATTTAATTATACACGACTGGGTGCTGCGTGTAGGCCTATTCTAGAATTAAGTTAGACTAATTTTACTAGCTCATGTGTTTACCCAAACAGATAGTAGCAAAATTTGATGACGCTACATCATTAATTTTCCTTTTACTCTTGGTACCTAAGTAGTAATCCTCAAATATACTAAATATGGCTGGTTGATTCCAGTTAATACTGGGTGAACACATTTGCCAGGTTGAAACTGGTTGAAGCTGATTAAAACTGGTTGGCAATATGGTTGATTGATTCCAGTTAATACTAGTTAGTGCTGATTAAAACTGACCATTGCTGGTTAATTCAAGTTCAAACTGGTTGATTCCAGTTGAATCCACTTAAATCCAATTGAACAGTTTAAAAAAGTTGAATACAATATGCTTACATAATTATAATTCCTGGTTAAACACAGCCTAAAATCCAACCTGTTTCGACCGGAATTTGCAGCAGGGATAGGCCCATATAAAGGCCTACACCTTTCATATTTGAGAATTAATGGGATTAAATTAAGACCGTGCATGATTATTGGGCGTGGAATAAAAGATTTATTCTACCATCAACTTGATTTAAAATAATTTATGCTACTTAAAATTATTATGCACAACTTTTGTCACTTTGTCACATTAAGACATATTTCCCCACAAAATTTACCACATGGCCCCATGGGTTATAGAATTAAATTAACTTAGAAATATACCCGCCTCAGTAGTGCCAAGGATGGGGAGATAAAGGTTCGAATCTAATCTCGGTCGGGTTAACGGGGTGGTGGGGAGGTGTTCCAAATGGTTTCACTCTCCCTCCATGCAAATGCGAGGGTTCACTTCCTCTAAATTCAACCTTCCCAATTCCTAATCCATTAGTGTAATTAGTACTTAAGCGTTTAACCATAACGGGTACTAAGACGCAGTGCTAAATAAAACTTAGAATTTTGTTTTTTGTTTTTGTCATTTGTTACATCGCACAAAATAAACAGGATCAAAATTGCAAAATGAAATCTACATAAATTTATTTATAACTAATTTTTTAACGTGATAATTTTCAAGATCCTTAATCAATGTAGATAAAATGTAAGTCATAAAACAAATGATCAATTTTTAGTAGAAATATTTTTGTTTAAAATGAAAATATTCATACAATATAATTTAATATCTAGGGGAATGTGGTGGTTGGGGGAGGGGGCAGTGAGACAAATTCTACTGTGCCCTGTGCAACATAGCCAGAGAGCTGTAGTCAACGTGGAGAAACAGTGAACTATAAGTCATTTGATCAACCTTGTTTGATGGCAGACATATTTGTTGGTGAAGCTGTAGGAAAACATTTTCTAATTTGAGGTATTTAAAGTAAATTTTTAGGGTGTACTCTTGTGTACTATATAACTTTAATGCATGAATAGAATAAATCAATATAGTAAATGCTTTAAACCTTATTTAGTTAAGATTGCATGGATATAAACGGATCCTTATTATTGATGCCATGTTAGGAATGTTTACTATGATAGGTTTAAATGGGTGTGTGGGGAACATTGAGACAACTTTTGATGGGGTATAGTGAGACAGTGTCTTAATGTTCCCCTCTTACATATTAAATAACTATTCTTGATATAAATTATTAGAACGCTTTATAAAGTATATTAAACTGAGGTTTATTGCTTATGTATTGATTAATTCTTGTTTTAAGGTTTTTTAATTTAAAAAACCGGTTTTCCTTAAAATTAATCTAATAAACATTTTTAATTTTCCTTCTTTAAATATAATTCCTTTTATTAGTAGAAGTTAGTCACAGGCCAATATATATATATATGCTTTATAGTGAGTGCTGTAGCAAACAGCCTACCTCCAGTAATGGTGTTCGCTCGGGTGCACTTTAAGGAACATATGTTCGCTGGGTCTCCTTCACGGAGCTTAGGCTTGGCTACACCACCCGGTTAGATGAATGCAGAGCTTTTCTATGATGTCATGAAACATTTCATCAAATATTCATTGAGTTCAATACAAAATCCATCGCTTTTAATTCATGACAACCATGAAAGTCCCCTTTCAATTTCTTTCCTAAATTTGGCTAAGGAAAATGGAGTGACCATTTTTACAATTTCCCCACACTCAAGCAACAAACTAAGGCCCCTTGATGTAGGCATTTTCAAGCCATTTAATCTAGCCTATGATGTAGCAATTGATTCATGGCTAATGCAGCATCCAGGGAATCCAATGACGATTTATGAGGTTGCTGCCTTTGTTGGTTCTGCTTACCAAAAAGCACTTACTCCTGGCAATATCACTGCTGCATTTAAAAAATGTGGAATTTTCCCTTTTGATGCAGATGTGTTTACAGAGACAGACTTCTTACCAAGCAATGTCACCGACAGACTAATTCAAACAGACCCAGCCACCAGCTCATCCAATTCAACAGAACTGCAAAAAGTTTGTGTTGTAAATGAGACTTCCAAGGAGCTTTCTCTAACAGATAAACCTCATCCAGAACCTTCTACAAAAATATTTTTTGGTCCAGAAGAAATAAGAGGCTATCCTAAAGCTAGCGAAAGGAAAAGTAGATAGAGGGGAAAAAAGAGAGGCAGGGCTTCATTGCAACTGACACGCCTGAGAAGAACTTGATCGAAGAAAGAAGTCAAAAGAAGGGGTCACGTTGTATAGATCAACAACTGAAGAAGAGACTTTTCAATATTGAAACAGAGAGTTCTGAAGATGTTGACGAAATTCAAGATAGCTACTCTTCCGAAGATGACTTTGGTTTCGAACCTCAGGTTGACTAATTTTCCTTTAAGGAGTTGAACAAACTGCCTGATGTCAAAGACTATTTCATAATAGAATTTAAAAAGGAGAAATGTTTACCACATTGGAAAGATTTTAAAAGGAAACGATGAAAATAGAGATTCTGATAGACAACAAAATTGTTACCAGAAAATGAAAATGACCAGCAGGATTTACAAATCGACAGGAATGAAGCTGCTTTCAATAACTGCAGTGCTGAATACTACATCAACATAGACAATAACGTGCAAAACAAACCAGACCAATGGATATCGATACTTTAGTTGAAAATTTTAGATAAAGTTGGAAAGGAGAAGAGGAAGAAGAGGAAGAATAAGAAGAGGAAAATTACATTGTGTTTGGAAGAAAAAAAGTGCAGTGAAGACTTATCAAGATGCTGTCAAAAGTTTAAAGGAACAGCAGCAATTTGCCCTACAACGGAATAATTTGGATATGCTTAGTGTGGAATTCTCAGGCAAAAGTGTTTGTGGAAAGTCAAGCAGACAAGAGTGTAAACTGTGTTCAGAAAACCCTGCTTGACTACTAGAACAAATAAATAAATTATATACACCTTCATTAAACGAAAATCTGGCTATAGCGAAAAAATACCCTGAACCCTTGCAATTCTGTTTAAGGCAGGGTTCACTATACATTCAAAAGTTTGAAGGACTCACAGTTTGATTAATTCCCTATGAGCAGATAAATTTACTATTTTCATAACAATCACATTTCCAAATGATCAGAGATCCTATTATAATTTTTTTTAATATGGCCCCCTGTAAAAGAGAGTTAAGAATACTATCTGGTTATTGAAAGAGTTGTCAAAAATAAAAACAAGGAAAGGGGTATCAAAGCTATCCCATTCTATGTTATTTAAGGCTTCACAAACCTTATGTTTTTAGTTACACCTTCCATGCCGTGCCATCTTCTCCAGAATGTCTACAGCTAGGGAAAAGTGAGCAACATCAGGGAATACGAGGGGGGAACCAAAAGAAACCGGATTTTTGCTATAAAAAAATTAATTTATTAAGTTTTTTTACAAAATTATTTCAGTCTCCTTCAAAGTACTCCCCATTAATTGCGATGCACTTGTCCAGTTATTTTCCCACTGTTTGAAGCACCTCTGGAACTCTTCAACTTTGATATCGTCCAGTGCCCTCTGCGAAGCTGTTTTTACAGCCTCCACATCATCAAAACGCTTCCCTTTTAGATTTTTTTTCATTCTCGGGAACAGAAAAAGGTCGCACGGGGCTAGGTCTAGTGAATACGGAGGGTGGGGAACGAGAGCCCACCCCCGAGAGCCCAAATAGCGGTTCACAGACAAGGCCGTGTGTGTGGGGGCGTTGTCATGGTGAAGGAACCAGTCACCTGATCGCCAGAGTTCCGAGGTTTCCTTCGCACATTCTCCCTCAAACGTCTTAAAACTTCCAATTAAAAGTGCTGATTAACAGTCTGACCAGGGGGGGGGGACAAATTCCTGGTGCACAATTCCACAAACATCGAAAAAAACAATGATCATCGTCTTAATATTCAACCACACTTGTCTTGCTTTTTTTGGTCGGAGGGAGTAGGGGGTCTTCCACTGGCTAGACCCTTGTTTGGTTTCGGGGTCATATCAGTAACACCAACTCTCATCACCTGTAATGGCTTTGGTCAAAAAGTTTGGGTCACTTTCGATCTGATTTTTCAAGTCCTGGCTCATATTCAGACAAATGGTTTTTTGATCATGTGTGAGCAGGCGAGGAACTAACTTAACGGCAACACATCTCATTTGTAAATCCTCAGTCAAAATCCGCTGGCACGAGCTCAAACTCACTCCTGTCTATTCTGAAATTTCGTCGATCGTGAAACGACGATCCTAGTTGATTTTTTCAATGTTTTCGTCGTTTCGAGATGATGAAGGGCACCCAGAACGATTATGATCTTCAACCCTCATCTCGCCACGCTTAAAGCGTCCAAACCACTCGAAAACTTGTGTGCGGCTCATAGTATCCTTCTTGAAAGCCTGTCGAAGCATTTGGTAAGCTTCCGTTGCTGATTTTTCAAGCAGGAAACAAAATTTCAAACACAATCTTTGTTCCTTTAAATCTGCCATCAACGATTTCGCAGGAAGCAAACGAGAACAGTTGAGAAAAACAACACTACAATCAAACGTAACCTCCTACGCCGACGCCTCTTGGGCAACTGATTTGGGAAGGTCTCTAGTAGACCCACCTAGCGGGAGAACTCTCTACTACGCCTAGGAACGACTACGCGCTTTCAATCCGGTTTCTTTTGGGTCCCCCCTCGTATGTACACTCCATTCACCCTGAAAGTATCAATCTTACCTTGACTAATTACACTATGATCCTATTTTATAGGCTACACCAGGGTTCCCAAACTGTGCACCACAGCTATAAGGAAAAACAAAAGCTTATAATGTATAGTGAAATGCAATATGCAAATTTTCAATTAACAATTACTCTTAAACAATTTTGTTCCCGAAAAATAAGTATACATTTTTACTATACATGCCACTCACTACCTAGATAAACATTTTAAACAAAATCGTTAGCAATTTTCTAAAAATTTAGAATATTTAAAAACTACTCTTCTGTAAATTATCCTTAAATTAATTTTTACCCCCCCCCCCCAAAAAAAATTACAGTGTTATTTATCCATGGTTGTTTAATGTTTTCATGGATAATCGTATGATGGATGCTTGTGAGGACGCGGTTGGTGTACAATTGGACACATTGGGAATGTGAGAGTGCTGCTATATTCAGGTGATGCCGTATTAATGGCTGAGAAGGAAAGTGACTTGCAGAATGCATTAAATCCTTTGAATGTGGTGACGGACCGAATGGATCTTTGTATAAATGTCTACAAAGCTAAGGTATTGGTTTTTGATAAGGAGAGATCAGAAATGATTGTCAACTTAGTATAAATGTAAAATTGTTAGAACAAGTGAAGGCATCTCGGAGAGCAGTTGGATGTATGTGGACTATTGCAAGGAATGAGGTAGTATCAAAAGATGCAACGATGGCAGCATATAAAGGTGTTAAATAGCCAAAGCTATTATTTATGCTTTTAGTGAGGATTACTCCATCTAGATATCATATTCTGAAAATTGAAAAATGACACCTGGACACGGGAATCGAACCCGTTAACGCCAACGTTGTTTTATGGATGTGAAGCGTGGGTGTTTCAGGAGAAACACAAAATTATGGTGAATGCGGTTGAAATGAGCTATCTAAGAAATTTATGTGGAAAAACTCGTATGGACTGAGTCAGTAATGAATGGCTGCTGAAGGAGTGTGGTTTGAAAGGGAATCCAAAAGGTCAATGTGATAGAAGTGTCTGACAGTGGTTTAGGAATGTTGAGAGGATGAGTGTGGATCGAGTGACGAAACAATATATGAAGGTAAAGTGTATGGATCAAAAGGAAGGGGTAGGCCATGTAAGACGTGGCTAAATGTTGTAGATGAATATGTGAAAAAGAGAAAAATTAAGCGTTTTAAGAATAAAAGAGCATGTATGACTCGGAGTATGGATGTTATTGAAGTGAAGGAAGTATGCAAGGATAGGCAAGTGTGGAGAAAGTCAATGAGGATGGATTAAGTATGAAGTTTTTTTTGGAGCAATTGTAACATTTATAACATGTTACATCATTCTACCCCCCATATTAAGCTTTACGTAAAGGTTTTCCTTACGAGTCATACTACCCACTCCGTATGAAACCTCAATATTAATAAACTTCCTACAATAGTAAGCTTCTCTGTTGTAGTCCCATGTAGATTCAGTATATATCAAGAACATTATTAAACAAAGTCAAACAAGAATAAACTGCCCGCAATCACAAACTGTTCATGTACTTACCCTTTTTATCTTCTGGCTAGAACAACCTTCAAGACTGGAGTATAAACGTCGCGTCCTAGAATGAAGAGTGGGACGAACAAGCCTTGGTGGGCTAGCAATTGAAGTTCCGAGCGGACGGGTCAAAGTGATCCTGATGGAACTGACCCAAGACTCATTCAACAACTAAGCTGCGACTTTTCTGGCGTCCAGCATGCAAGACGGTATCAACCATCAAGACATGGCGTGATGTGTACGTCACAGGTGTACTAGTCAAACAGATCTCTATCACCACTGGAGTGCGTGATCGAGACAGGCCCACCAATCCTAGCCTGATCAAAGGACTACATGCTGTTCTGCATCCATCGAAAATGGCCGATGGGACGTCACTGAGTAATATGGACATTCCCCCCTTCCAACCCCAAGCGACTAGAAACACTATATAAGCCTGGCGGATCTGAAGACCAAGTGACTATTATAATTCAATGCCTTCAGGAGAAGTCATGTCTTATAAACATTTATAATCGACGCCGTCTGGAAAAGTCCTGTCCTGGACTTGGACATTTACAGGATGATTACGTATCTTATCATCGATATTATTTTAATAGATTGAACTATGGCTTGTTCAATTTTGAAATAAAGTAAAGTAATTTTTGATATAGGCCGGAATAGACAACGTAAATTATTTACTAAAAGTTTTTTTTAACTAAATTTTGTTATGAGACACCTAATTCTTATTTCCGTCACTAGGGCGCTAGTGTCTGTGAAGTCACTTAAAATATTAGATAGCCACATTTATAAACTTATTTTTGTTAGAAGTATTTAATTAAAATTGACCGAGTTTTGCAGACTAAGTAAATGTAAAATCCCTTTATGATAATGTTTTCTATTTTGTTTGTTATTTGAATTATATATTAAAGTAATGTAAAGTTTTGCTGATTTATTGATTTAGACTTAATAATTTTTCAAATTATCTAATTGAAATTACTTATTATTAGCAAGTAGAAGTCTTGTTAACGTTTTTCGTTGTGTCGACGTTTAAATGTCCCGCGGGAGTTTGACTTAATGCCGGTAAGCCAAACTCTCGTGTTTATTGAAATATCTGTGTAATATTATATTTAACTTTGGTATTTATTCTGTCTGTATTTAATGTAGTGAAGCAGACAGCTTTGTAACCATTTCAAAGATGCCCATTAGGCTCTTTTTTGTAGTCAAATAAATGACTAGATATTTATAAAGTAATGATTTGCTCTAATTGTCATCCCTCTAGTACCAAGAAAGGAAAGTTCATACTATTTCAGTCAACTTGTCTGCCATAATGCACTGAATATAATTTTTCACTTTAATATTAGTTAAAAATAACACACAACTGTGAAGTCAAAATTACTTCTACTAATCAGAAAATATTATTGAAGTTGATGTTACTTAAGAACACTCTTAAAACCGGCTTGGTCACATGGTCTAACACGTTACTCCCGCAGGAGACTGGACTGCCAATGACGGGGAGATCAAGGTTCGAATCTTGGTCAGGTGTTCTGAGAGGTTTTTTACATACTTCTTACATGCAAATGCGGGTACACCTCATCTAAATATAACCTTCCTAATCCCTAAAGCTATTAGCATAACTTAGTACATAGAAGTCTAACCTGAACAGGTAATTAGCTGAGGTGCTAAAAAAACCCCTCTTAAACAAGCATTTAACATATTTAATTACTCAAATGAACATGATGATAAATAAATGGTATGGATTTCTGCTCCTCTCCTTCTCGCTCCTTTGTTTAAAAATGGAAATATTTACTCAAAACTCTTAATATATGTGTAACGAAATAATATACACTAGCAAACACAAACAAAAATTGTGATATACTTAAGTAAAACATTTTTTGACTCCCGGTTTTAAATTTTATAATTTTATTTTTAAAGAATTTAAGACTTCATTTGTATATCTGGACCAATAAAAAAAATCGATATTGGATTCACAAGGGTCAACACTTCGTATTAAAATTTTTACTTCCAGTTAAAATTATCAACATTTTATTAGGGGGTGCACATCTTATGGTTATTTCATTGCTATTAAATTTCTCATTACTAAATTTTGACCAATAAAATAGGTAAATATTGACTATTGAGCCAAAAATGATAGAGATAGATCATTGTTGCACAAACATTTCCCCTAAGAGGTTAAAGGAAAAAGAACATAAACTTTTGAGAAATTTATTTACTTACTCTGTGGTATTAGATAATTATTGCGTTAAAACTTGGATAGTATCTCTGCAACTAAAGCTCACAAAATTATATTAATTTATTGGCCAATATCTCAGAAACTATTGGTTTTATAAAGATATATTACAAACAAAAGCTTATTTTTAATAGTACTACAATTTTGCAATGATAAGTTATTTATTATCTCAAATAGTTATGTAGATATGGAAATTTACGTTCTGTAAAGTACCCTAAAGTCATTTTCATGGGAAAATAAATAGCCAGTTTATTTATAATCTTAATCAATGCATAGATACAAATTTTAATCAAAACCGTTTGCAAATTTGGAAAAAAATTCGATTTTTTTTCTCTTTTTGCCCTTAAATTTAGGGTTGGATATCCAATTCCAAAAATCCCTCAGGGCAACCCTAAGAATACCCTTGATACCAAGTTTTATCCCAATCGGTAAAATAGTTAGGCTCTACTTCGAGGTACAGACAGACAGACATAGGGCAATCCAAAAACAACTTTTTTGGATTCAGGGGGTCATGAAACGTCGAGATTCATTATAACCTTGAGTTCGATTTTTGTTGTTGATTACAATGCTTTCTCTACCTGTAAGGTAGCGAGAAAGTAAAAATGAAATTAGTGCCTAGTGGCTTGGAAATGTATTATAAGACCGTGTAGAAACAATGTACCATAATGTATCACTTAGTTTACATCATTGTACAGTGTTTCTACACTGTCAAATGAACATGAGTGAGATTCACACATAAGCCAACCTAGTCCTCCATCCTACTACTTGACACAGTAAACATTACATGTGGAAAGAATGTCAACTACTTAAAGAATGAAAGGGGGGACCAATGATACACATCATCAGTCATTATCTTGATGTTCCAGCGTGCACACTTCGGTCAGATTACTGAGCTAAGTTTGATAGTTTAGGGCTTTCAGTAGTTTTGTGTAGAATGTTTTTACCTTATTTTTACCTCTTTTGACAAACATTACAGATACCTAACCAAGCTTAAATACAAGGTACGTAAAGTGTTTTTAAAATGGCTCCTAATAAACGTGCTAAACAGCGAAGGATGTGAAATTATTGCAAATGTAATTGATATTTTTGAGAGTGAAAAACTATCAAGACATAATATGCACCCTGTTTAGAGTCACAAAAAGTGCAGAAGAAGCTACAGGAAAATCAAAGCGTACTAATAATTGTAAAATTCGAAAGGAAAAAATGACGGTCTGATAGAAGAACAAATAAAACAAATTTTGATTTCTTTTGGAGATGAAAGTGACAGTGACAACAGTAGTATGTCAAGTAGCTACGATAACAACACTGCCGGACAAATACCAGGTTTTGAGTAGTTAATTTAGTATTTAAGGTAAGCTAGAACTACTTATATATTCAACTTAAGTGGCAGAAGTCTCATATTAGCCAAGTACCACCCCTTATGTCCCATTTGCTATTTGGTACTGACTGTACTAGAGCACTAGGAGTATCTCCTCTCACCCCTTCATTATTCATACTCTTAGAGCGATTGTAGCGTTTTACCACGAGATACAATGTTTTCTGTGTCGAGTAGTACAACAATATGATCACTGGAACTGAGGAGAAGCAGGCCAGTATATATTAGACCATGGTATGAATGATTTATTTGATTGGTCTTTCTTCCATCTTACAAGGGGAGGCCACGACGTTCGGATCACGGATTATCTTCAAACTTTGTACACTTTTAGTAGTCCATTAGGACAACATAATGTGCTAATAGTAAGGCGTACTACTTAGGCGTTTTCGAGAAAATCGCAAGAGAAGTTTTACGCGTCGAATATGTACTGATGCGTTGCGACAATGAGCACGAGATGGCGACGGTCGAGTGGTTAGCGTTACAGCTCCGTAATCACTGGATAGCTGGATCAAGTCCCACTCATCTTTTTTTTTTCAACAATGGTCATATTCTTTCATATATATTACAATTCAAAGGTAATAATATATTCTGACATATTGTAACTCATTGTATTATTGAATAAAGTTATTCACACCTTTATTTATCGATGTTTGACTTGGGCTTTCCAAGCCTAGCCCTCCCCTTATCCTTTCAAACCTGTGTCTGCAGGTCAAATCGTTCAGGTGCAAAGCAGTTCCGGGTACCTTATCCGATTTCAGGTATGAGGGATTTCGCAAATCACGACAGGCATTCATTTTCAGAAAACTTTAGGCGTTTGGTCGTTTACTTGTCGATAATTATAAATATAATATTTGTTGTAGTAATAAAAATCAGTAAACAGCCAAATAACATTGGAAATTCAATAAAAGTTCATGCAAATACACGTATTTTTTCATTATATTACCTTTGAATTGTAATATATATGAAAGAATATGACCATTGTTGAAAAAAAAAAAGATGAGTGGGACTCGATCCAGCTATCCAGTGATTACGGAGCTGTAACGCTAACCACTCGACCGTCGCCATCTAGTGCTCATTGTCGCAACGCATCAGTACATATTCGACGCGTAAAACTTCTCTTGCGATTTTCTCGAAAACGCCTAAGTAGTACACCTTACTATTAGCACATTATGTTGTCCTAATGGACTACTAAAAGTGTACAAAGTTTGAAGATAATCCGTGATCCGAACGTCGTGGCCTCCCCTTGTTAGTCTATAATAGTCTTACAATTTTACACTCTGACACTCCTGTGAAAATAGAATAATGTGAAGAGATAAAATGACATTATAAACATTTTAAGTTAAAAGGAATGTGTGGTTATTACTAATATTTTATGATAGTTATGATAACTGACTTAAAAATAGTTTAAACTAATGCTTGAAGTGAAATATATATAAATAAGATAAAATGTTTGGGCGTTTGAAGGTTATACAGCCATTTGCTTTAGTGTAACTAGACTAGTGGAAATCCTTGTCGTTGAGTTTAAGTACTTTTTGTGACGAATTTCTGTCCATCTTGACCTATCCATCCAAGCTAATATTCTTAACATGTTTCCTTGTTGTACCAATTAAGTTATTATGTTGACATATTTAGTTCAAATAACCATTTTAACAATATTACAGATATAAAAAGCATGAATTGAATGGAATTTAACAAGAGAATAAAAACACATTATTTCATAATAAATTACAATTTATTAACCAAAAAACTTGCAATTATTAGGCCACAGTTTAAACTCACAATTGAAAAACATTTTGATTTTATTTATTATAGAAAGTAAAAGTGAGATCATTTGTTGTACAACTAGCCAAATGCTTGTTGAAAATAAGTGTAAAGATATGGGTCTGGAAATAAAAATGATATATTTAAATTTATTTGTACAGTAAAATTTCACAATATACATTTTAAAAGTTACCAGTAAAATATATAATTTAACACAAACAATAATAAAAATTACATGGCCAGCTTTAGTGGTGAATGAATAGGACACAATACAGGGTGAGTAGTAATTTGTGGATACGGACAGTACCACATGATTAGGTGGGTCAAAATTAAGTCAAAAATACTCTTTGCAAAAAATCGGTTATTCACTTACCTTTTGAGAAAAACAAAATTAATATTAATATGCTGTGCCCGAAACTTAGATCAAATGTATATGTTAGTTCACAGTAGTTGTTTGAAGGTTGATCTTCGCATAGCCATGCATTGCTCCAAACGAAGTATGGATTCGGTGTGCACACAGTAAAGCATGTTGCTGTTTAACGTTAATGTTGTTTTTCTCAAAAGGTATAGGAAGAACGGATTTCTAGCTAAGAGTGTTTTCAACCTATATTTACCCACCTAATCATGTGGTACTGTCCGTATCCACAAATTACTACTCATCCTGTATAAAAGGAATATGGAGTCATCCTTTTAGGTACAGAAATTAAATTGGGGAAATCTGGACAACTTTAACACGTTTCACAACACAAATCTAACTGGCCCCAAACAAAGACTTTCACATGTGTTTTGGTGTTGGTACAGTATGAGATTAAATATTAAACTTTAGTAAGGGTGAGGAATCCAAAAGATTTCTGCAAGTCACCAATACAATAAGTTAATTTTATGAAACTTAAAAGAGATGTAAAAGATGAGTTTAGCTTTACAGATTTCATACCTATAAACCTTAGTTTTCAAAAAGATAGAGGAGAAAATTTTATATGCACTTTATAATCCAAATGCATAGAAACACTCAGCAAAAGCTGGGTGGGAGACAGAGACCAGATATCAGATTTGTTTCCTTTTCTCTTTGACTGATTTGTAATTTGTAATATAATTATTAAAATGACATGAAACACTGCAAAAAAAAATATTATCAATAATGGTTAACAGCTATGTTACAAAATAATTATTGACAAATGTAGTTCTTACTATAAAAAATGTTTCATGAAAAGGAATATATATGTGTACTTCTTGACCAGATCTTTATTGACAATATTGAAACGGGAATAGCTTGTAGGTATCAAAATAAACTTCTGCAATCAATTTTAGGTAAAAATTGAGGCGCATGGCAGTAAAAATATGTTTTATTTATCTCTTCTGTAAACCTTTCTTAAACAGCAATAAATTGCTGAGCAAAACTGATTTAAGGCAGAGAGTCAATATGGAAGTGAAAATGTGTTATCTAATCAAAGATATGTCAGTAATGACTTGCAAAGTGTATACATTTTTATGTAATAACAATGCAAAAATTGTGTCTGCATTAAATTTTACAATAGCAGTACAGAGTAATACTTAGACCTATTTGAGTGTTTGTAGATGATT
This sequence comes from Timema podura, assembly GCA_033556935.1. NCBI lineage: Eukaryota > Metazoa > Arthropoda > Insecta > Phasmatodea > Timematidae > Timema > Timema podura. The sequence goes on from JAVRXN010000010.1 coordinate 14,095,581, forward strand.
ACTATTTAATTTTTCAACAATATATATTACACTAGTTTTTCACAAACTATAACCCAGGACAAATTAAATTTAATGTGGTTTATTTGTTTAAAATATCAATACAGCAACAGCAATACATTGCCGACAATGAAGTGGCCCAATAATGCTTACATCTCTCTACCAGTAACAAGCCTCAGTTGTCAACCACTTGTGAGCCACACGGTAAATATATTCGTTGAATTGGTGGTTTGTGTTTGTAATTTATATTTTGCATTACATACCTTTTCAAGCATCAACTGTTGGCAACATGTAGCCCAGCACACACAGTTTTAATGATAAAGTGCCATTATATCAAATTTATTTGCAGATTAGTCTAATGAAATTACAAGTAACATATATGATATCAATCTATTCCCCAAATAGCACCTATCAAAAGACTTTCTTTAGTAACATTTATCATAATTATTAATCTTTTATATTTTTAGAACATTAAATTATTTTCAATGTATTACAGATAATAGTAAAATTTTAAGCAAAAACAGATTTACAAGTAAATCTTCATATTCTTATAAATAAATCTCAAAGACCCATTTTCAGCTACACTGAGATTACTATAAAATTAGAATGTTGTACTAGCTTCACATGAAGATTTATAAATACATTCAAATCAAACAGAAATATTTACTAATATAATTCACAAAGGTTGTAAAGATACATAATCTACAAATACTTGTCAAAACACATTTTAAAACCAAATTAAATATCTAATCAAAATATAAATATGTCATAAAGGTGTTTATTTAGTAAAATTATTTACAATGTTAATGTTGTTTATTAATATTTGTAGAAAATGTAAGTGAAATTTTTCTTTAATTTACAAATAAAACATTGGCTCTGATTATGAACTTCATATCTGATATGAAATCCACAACCTACTAGTAAACAACATTTACGATGAGTTAATTTCTCTATAATATCCTAAAAAACTTGAGTTGTAGAAACTTTAATAATAAGTTAGTGTCAATTGTAGAAACTTTAATAATAAGTTAGTGTCAATTTTAGGAGAAAGAATATCTGAATAGTGTAAAAGTTAGTTTTGGTTAGAGGCACAGTAATTAGACGCTGATGGCGCTAATGAATAAGGAGCTGATGTGGCAACATTTTGAAACTCTTAGATAATACAGTTAATAGTAAACATACAATATCACAACAGATGAGGACATAATAATAATTAAATATGGTTTTCAAAAGGGTTAATTTTATTAATAATCATTTGGCCCGTACTAGACAAAGATTTATAAATCAGCAATGACAAAACCTGAGATAAACTCGTCATTAGTTTGTCAAAAATACAAGACATAACAATGACATTTCAAAGAGCCATAGTAACTAAGACTCATCCTTTAGGAACTATGAAGGCTAATGTATGTAGAGTTTAGTTTAATTTTGTTTACAAATATTGCCTAGACTATTGAAACAATTGATTAGTTTCTTACTCGTATTTGAGAAAAAGTCAGGATAGATATAGATAACTGAATTACTATATTATTTCTGATGCCTATTTGAACCCACTTGTTTAATTTTTATTCACTCCATTCCCAGCAAGGAAAATGTCAAGTGTTAGTTCTTATTAGTGTTTTTATATCGATTTGAACATCCCAAATTAGCACAACTCTTATTTCATACTGTGACGCTTTTTACTTTATTCAATGTATCAAAATTAAATATTTAGAGTAAACATGGTTGGAAAATCAAAAAGTCATGTTTAGCTATATGTTTCAGCAAACATCTTCATTCAAGTGTTTCAAGATACTGCAACTATCAGCATCACATACATCAATATGCCTATAAGATGCCAAGTCATTGAAAATTGGATATTGTTTGTCTCTGGGTTGTTCTTTTTTCCTTTCTCCTTTAATTCCATGAAACAGATTGTAAATAGAAATTATGATTTTCATATGCGCTAATTGATACACATTCATTCAACACCTATTAGGACTAAGAGACCATCTGTTTGTGAGTTGTGTTTTGGAGTCCAAGAGTTATGCATGTGTTGTTTGTTGTTGCTTACTGTGAGTGGTCTAGTTTTAGTAAAGTGTGGAGTTGTGGGGCCTCAACCCTAATGTTTTGTATTATTTAAGACTATATATTTTGTTATGTACATAAAGCCTGAACAGTGTTCAACAGTTTAATATACTAATTGTAGTGCCATATGGACTTATGGGGAAAAGCAGACCACAGTGCTTCTGCACAGGACATCTGAAGTTTTTGGAATGCAGCAGTCTGGTGTAATTTGCCTTTTATCCTTCTCTCTATGTATGACTCCTACTACAGTACACTTTAAATACACAAAGGATGTGGGTGGCATTTACAAGTAAAATCAATGGTAACTTTAGGAATGTATGTATACAGGATGTCAACTTATTATTAGTACACAGATATAGTATGTTATATTTGCAAAGATCATTTTGTAATTTTCCACTTGTGAGGTGTAAGGATACTTTATTAAAACTACAGGATGGCTACAGACAGGTAAAAATGGTAAAAATCAAGGAATTTTGGTCTTGGCTAAAGAACATATTAATTTCACGCATAAACACTAAAACATGATTTTGTCTCACATATTTATGTAGTCAAACTGCATTGCCTGGACATGAAATGGTTTTAAAGTATTTACTTTTGTTCACAAAGCAGTGGGCAATGGCACTAACTGTTGTGCAAGCAAGAGAGAAAGGAATATAGCCCAAACAGATAGTAAAGAGTGGTGCTAAAAAAAAAAAAAAGAGCAAGAGAGAAGAGGCCTTGAGAGAATTTGGGAGGAATTTGATGTCATTCATTACTAACCAAGGAGAATTTAGAATGAGATGCTGGGTTCACAATTAGTTACAAAACAGGAACTTGGTGAACCACAGTTCCCAAAAGGACATAGCGATAAATAAAATTTACTTGTATCCTTTTTTTGTCATTATTTTATTTACTTACTTTGGTGTAATTGGAGCAACACGTTTTTAAAGGAAATGAGTGATTCATCATGTCCATCTTATGCCAAGATGATTCTACATCAGACAAAGAATAAAGCACCTTACCTGGGCAGTAACACAAGCAGAACCTCCAAGAAGCACACCACCAACATTTTAACATCTCACACATACTTATATCAGCCTTCCTCGGTCATGCAACAGCTGCTAGCCTGTTCAAGGCTTTTTCAGACATACTGTAGAGTTTAAAAGTATCAAATTATTACAGGTTTCCAAGGTTGTGCTTTATATCAACAATAAGTTTATTCACTAGCTAAAAACCATGATTGATATAGGTAGTCCCACAATGCTAGTTATTCAAAGTTCTGGTCTCCATAGGCTTCATTGTGCTTAAATAAAATTTAGTTTATTTGGGCTTTGCACATTTTGATGAAAAATGAAATATTGTGTATGTAGGTAGAGCCGATAATGCACATTTAGGTGACAGTGAATTTCATTCCATAAATTCATGTTCTGTTAGGTGGCTGCAAAATAAAGGGGTTGCTGAGTGAGCATAAGATGTATTCCCTAATGTAGTAATATACATAAGAGATCCACAGAACAAGGAAAACCCCATTTGTCAGAGCGTTAACATTATCTCGCAGCAGTGATAGACCATATCTTTGTGTCTAAGCTTGCCTTTTTCAGTCAGTTTTAAGTGAGTTAAAGCCTTTCCTCAGTCAATTTCAGTTCCTCTAGTACCATTCTTGTATGGACCTCTACCGATTATAATTAAATCTTTAATGAAGGGATTCCTAAAAAGTGATTTTTATGAGTGCTAAGCATGTGGATCTTGGCTATGCAAACAAAGAAGTAATTAGAACATCACAAGAGATAACAAAAAAATTACATTCAACTCTTTAGATTAATATATTGCTGAATGTGTTTTAGAAACCTTTGTACAATGCTTGAGAAGTGTTTCCCCCACAATTATAAAGTTACTATGGCCATATTTTTATTAGACCTTGCTGTATCTGTACTTAAATCAAGCCATAGCAAGTGATTTAAGTCTACATTGTCTAACAATGGGATCATTGGTGTTGAAGCTGACCATGTGGACTGCCAGTTCAATAATAGTATAGCCAACAAGATTTTGTTCAAAAAATGTTTTCTCAAGGAAACACGAGAGGCTAGAAAAGTTAAGGCTAGGTGATCTTACAAATAATTAAGATAAGCAGAATATGGTACCCTTTCTCAACTAAGACTCTTCCTATCATATGGGGATTGCCCAATTGGAGAGGTTTTTCTGTGAATCGAGAATGTATTGTGGAAAACCAAAAAATAAGCTCCTCTTATTGTTCAAAAACACTGAATCAAGAATGTATTTTAGAAAACAAAAAATTAACTCCTCTTATTGTGCAAAAACACAACAATTAAGGAAAGGAAAATGGTGGATTAGAGAAGAGAAGAATTAAAAAATATTTTATTTGTTCTTCCCACAGTGTCTGGTACAGTAACAAGGATAGTTTAGAACGAAAAAATTTAGGAAAAACAAAAAAAGAAGATGAAATAAGATCCAATGATGGAAAAAGAACTTAAAGCTCAGGATCAAAAATCTTGGAAGAGGCACAATAGCAAGCTGATGTGCTACAAGAGAAAATAGACTTTGAAGAATAAATAGATGCTGTATAAATAAATATTCATTAAAAAAAAACTACACACTTAATTCAAAGTGATTTAGTATCAGTAGCTAAGCAATTTATTTTCAAATTATTACTTTTGCAAGAACTATTTCATATCGTTTTTATTTGTTTTATTTATACCACATTTACACGGTGTTGCAAATAATACCTAAATATTTAGTATTGGAAAAACCACTAATAAAAATAATGTTTTATAGCTATTGTCATTTTTCTTAAAATCATGTGATCAATACGATAAACATAAAAAGCATCATTTACCAATGAAAAGTGGGATAAGTCCAAGACGGAGAATTGTAAAATAGAAATTCTGAAGCCACCATGAGCAAATAGGATGTAAACAGAGAAAAAAAAGCTGCCAAACAGCAGCATTCATAAACATTAAGAGGATAAAAGGTAAAAGCTTGTAGGCTTATTACTAACATTAAATTAAGCAAAATTACAAACAGATTATATTATATTATGGAACTAGGTATAGGAAAAGTGTATATAAACATATAAAAGGGATGAACACACTATGGTTTTTACAATGAAAAGAAGAACCCAGTTCACACTTTACATTGCTGCCATTAGACAAAGAGGCAATGGTTCTCTCTTTGTCCAATGGCAGCAATGTAAAGTGTGAACTGTGTTGTTCTTTTCACTGTAAAAGGCATATTGTGTTCGTCCCTTTTATATGTTTGTACCCACCTTTCCTGTACCTTATTCCAAATATAATACAATTTCCTCATAAAGCGAAAAGAGGGTTTCCTTATAGAGATATAAAATAGATAGATTAGTTATAAGGTGAACAGTATTTGAAAAATTCAACCCAAATTTGAAAGACAAGATTACCTTGTATTTTCTTCTTTGATATTCTTTATTCCTGTTCTTCTTTGTTGGTTATCAGATGTATACAAGAGTAAGGTGGTATGTCCTAGCATAGCCAAACTACAGATCTAACATTGTTGATTATACTTTGACGGGGATTAAATTTTTTTAAATTTTCTATTTGGTGATTTGATTCACTATGTTTGCAATCCCAAGCACAATAATGTTTGGATTTTAAACCAGATTGAAGCAAATTATAATGGTTTACTCTTTGCCATTTATAGGTTGATCCAAAATAATATTTAAATTAGATAGTCTAGAAAATTAAAAATGTTTCAATAAGATACCTCTGTAGTGATATTTAAACAATCATAAAACATATATATATTTTGTAAATGTGCTTTGCACTTTTGAACAAATATTTTAAGATTCATAAAAAAAACTTAGCAAATAAAATGGGTGTTTTTTTTAATAACAAGGAAACTTTTAAAACTATAGGAGTTTGCTATTTAGTTCATTTTTTTTTTGCATTGCTTAGTCATAATAGTAGTAATAAAATTAGATTAAACGAGTAGTTAGCAATAAGTACAACACCAAGGACTACTATGTACGACTTAATCTGAATTAATGTCGACATAAATTTCTTCAACCTTATACTATACAATTTATGTAGTTAGTAAAAAAAAGGTGGTGTAGCTGTTAAAAAAAAGAAAGAAAAGAGATGTTTGGGAACACCCTATAAAAATAAGGATTTTCCTAATTCATTTTGAAAATGTTTACAGGTTCAGCAAACCAATCGCAAGATTGTTGACTTAATGAATATATACTCAACTTCATAAAGTCGGTAGATTTTTTTATTGGTACATTTAACATAAAGATTGACTTAAATACTATTTTTTTTATTACCGCATCTTACTACCTGTTCAGGTTATTTGCATTGACTCACATAGCTTAATCCAAGTGATAAGAATGAAGATGAGAGCTTAAGGTAAAGGGTATACGCTAGCAATGAACTAGCATTGATAGGAAAACACAGTGAAAGTATTGTGTGGAAAATTGATGATGGATGGATGATTATCCTCTCTGCACCCAAACAGGTATTACGCCCTGACCTCTTTACAATCATCAACCAAGTGGAATGAAAGTCTAACATCTTAAATTATTTGGCCATCACTGTGATTAGCATAATTCCTTATGTATACATTTTTGTGGAGCTATACAATCATCTTAATTATTACATGCATGTACTCAAAAAATAAGAATACAAAAAACACATCAAACATGAGATTCTTATTTGTGCTTATTATTTATACTTGTAGTTTTATTACATCTGAAAACTTCCTCAACAAATCTTGGTAGGACAAAAGCAGAACGATGAATGTTACTTGAGTAATAACGCACTTTCAGATCTTCATCTTTGCATTTCCATGTAGGTTCTTTGAAGTTTGTTTCCTATAACAAATTAAAATGAATCAAACAGTGGCATCACATTTTACATGTATGTATTTACTTCCTCACAAAAACTGGTTCCACATTTCATAGCAAGGTTGCTCAATAGGTCAGTCTTGACATCAAACCCTTTTGTATTTAGTGTGATTTATCATTTAATTTTCAATCCACATGAATTAAGCCGAATTTATGTGTATTTTTTAGTTATGTTTTACACCCATTTTCATTTTGAGTCTAGTATAGAATTTTTATATTCATATTGTGAAGGAAAACCGCTGCTGCTATAAATTAATTTGAAGTTAACAATTTAAAATTTGGTTTATTTGGCTGTTAAAACTTGGTCAAACATTTCCTGCAGAAAATTCATATAACGTATTAAGGCCCTTTTGATTATGCATTTTTGTGTTTCAATTTCACAGATTCTGAAAATAAAATTGAAATAATACCAATTTTAGATTGTATGTTATAAAAGCTAATTAAAATTATAATGCACAGCTACCAAATACAAATTTGTGAAAATAACAAGAAATGTTGGGAAAGTAGAGTTCTAGCAGGATGTGGATGTCTTGATAGCCAAAGAGGATAATTGTTTGTCCTCTGTCTTTTTCTCGGTGATGTTTAGTCATTTACATTTAATTGTGAATGACCTAGCTTGAAATTATTACAAAACAAGGAGATATTCTAGTTTTCCTTGCCCAATACAGGCCATTATTAATCAAAGCAAGCTTATCATTTGGAATATTTATTTGTATGGAAACTTTTAACAGCTTTATGTAAGTCATTAAAAATTTACCGTAATTTAAAAAAAAATCTTGCGCTATATTTTTTTCCTCATGGTTAATTATAACATTGTTTTATTCAACTATGATGTTACCATTCGAATGAACTGTATTTATTGATTGACATATTGATGAATAATTGAGTAATTGTGTGGAATTTGGTTTTAATCAATAGTGTTTTATCATAATTAAGAGTGAATAAGTGCAGGTTCAATAATTTAATATATATATATATATATATATATATATATTTACTGCAAGAGTAGCATATTAGACAATGCGGCCATATGAGCGGGTTGGAATTAAATTAATATTACATTTATTATTTTCGTTGTGGTTAGCTTAAATAGAATAAAAATGTTTATGCTAAAAATCTTTAACAGTAAGTCAGTGTATTCATGAATGTTTGTATTTGTTTGCTTATATAATACTAGTGACCAGTGGTGTATTGCTAAAAAAAAGTGCCAGAATGCACCATGTAATACAAACAATTTTTAAATACACGTGCATATAATAGGCAGAATTTTTACTCATTCAAATGCCAAATAAAATGGAAATAACTTCAAAATATAAAGAAAGTGTGTACACAAGTAGAAAATGGCAAAGGCTGCACCATCCATTATAGGCCTAATGTCTTAGACGTCTGTACTAGAACTGGAATGGTTGGTCTGTGGTCGTAAATTGTAATGCTATACATTGGCTGATCTTACTGTAAAACACTGGCATGAATAGTTGAAGGAACCAAGGGTTGTGGAAATCATTAATAAAAACTAATAACTAATACAGTTGAGTATTGCATTTAAGAATAATAAAAATGTCACTTATGGGTTATGATTTACATATCTGCATGGATGTAATTAGGCCTTAGGCGAAACAATGTTTAGTTTATCTCCTTAAAGGAATTTCCAAAGTTGATCCACTGGACGTTCTTTGACCTTGACTGCTTTGATCTGGTGTTGTTTATTATTGCAGTTTACTACGTGTGGTTTGTAGACGATGATTCCTTGGCCACTTGAGAACATAATTGTCTGGTTTTCACCGTTCAATTGGAGGTCTGTGAAGTTTGATGAACATAAGATTTGACGCATGGCTAATTAGTAATCTTGAGCTAGTATCTGTAATTTTAAGGTTCATAGTAGTCTCTTTCACATTCGGTAGAGCTTCAAGGGATAACTTTTGAACAATTATTCAATTAATAAGAGGAATCATATTAGACAGACTATCTAGTCCGCCATTGTCCAGGAAGTCTCTGTAGGCTGTGAGTGTCCTCGAAAATACCAATCCGAAGCTGCTGCAAAGATACTCTATTTCAGTTTCTCCATAACCTGGGTGTATTTCTGCTGGCCATTCACTAGTTTCTAGAACAGAAAGCTCTGAAATCATGTCAGCCTTACTGGGAATGATGTTTGTAGAGCCTGGTTGTGATCGAATTGATTTGTGTAAAGAGGTTGTTGAAAATAAGCGGCGTTTCATACTGTTTAAATTTGCTGGTTAAAAACTGAAAGTGACTTAAAAGAAACAATCTTGTTGTCATCAGTCAGTTTTACTGAGCAAAATTCTATTTACTTTACTACATTCTCTGCTTCCAACATGTTTACCTTCAGGTTCTTTCATTTAGTCTAGAAATCGTATGGCGCGACGAACTAGCTTAGCAGCATGAACAAGAGTCATATCAAGTCTCTGGAGGGACTAGGAAAGAAGTGAGAGTTCGAATAAAGCATCATGCATGAGTGCCAGGTCCATTACAAATGGTTTCGAAGAAATACGTTTGTAAAGCCCCTTGAATTTGTTTGGTCTGATTGAGAGCGGTTTGAATCATTACTTGCAGATTCAAAGTGACAACACAAGAGATCTTTAACTTTTACAAACTGCAGAAACGGTTCAAAAAGAACTTGAAACCAACCTCACTTCCAATACATAACCGATTTTCTTGACCTCTTTGTTTAGCATCTACGCACACTTTTCAATTTCATTTTGGTTTTTGGGAGATTGGCTATATAATGAATAAAATTTGTTCATAAATGTAAAGAAATAATCAACACCACGATTTTCAAAAATTGTGTCTCCAACTGACAATTCTAATCGATGATTAAGGCAATGCCATACAATAATAGAAGGGTACATTTGTTGCAGCCGTTGTGCAACACCTGCATTTTCCCAGTATGACACTAGCACCATCACATGTAAAAGAAACTAGATTGTTCTGAAGATGAGTATGGTTGAATCCATGCGTGCTGAGGCATGTTAGTAAGTGATCAGAAATCTTTTTCGCTGTTTGATCTGGCAATTCAATCAAATCAAAAAAAAAAAAATGAAATGTGGATCAGCTGACTTATTTGTTTCACATTTTAAATACACTATCAAAGTAGTTTTGGTACTGACAGCTGTAGACTAATTTATTATTACATATAATTTTCTATTTATTTCAATTATGAGTTTGCAGGCTCTAGACTTTATTTCTCACGCAACATGGTCAATTATGTTTGTAGCGCTAAATCTCGATTGCAAACCAGTTAAGATTACTTGATTTAATACTCAATATTACTTAATTTAATTTAAGATTTAATTGTTGCAATTGCAACAGTTCAGCATGATCAGAATATGGACTATCATGTTAGCAATAGATATGTGGCTCTAAAAACCTTGTTAGTGGCCTCAACTTAAGTTTCATTTAAACAGTCTACAATTTTATTCAATCGATTGTGTTTTAGCTCCACGTACAATGTTTTCAGTGCTTATGTGTGATTGGGACTTTGAATTCTCAAATAGTTTTTTTCCTCAATGATATAAGTTTCCCTGTACAAATGCTACCATTAAATGAAATTGACACCGAACTACATTCCTTGGAAACTTTCCGTCCTTGCAATTTCAATGGACCTAAAGTTGTCATGATAGAACAAGATGAACACCCAACTTTACCAGACTTACATAAAACCAATGGGAAGGTTTTTTCTTCTCTTCCCACATAGTAGGAGTCCAAATTTCAGGCCATTCGAACTTGAGATTATTATCACTAGTCCAACTATCTTCTTTCGGAGTCACTTCACTAACAAGGCAAACATCATCTCCTTTAGTAATCACTTCACTCATTGTCACATTCACGTCGGGTTCACTAACAATAACGCCAACACTTTTATTTTCTTCAGTTTGTGCTAATTGTGTTTTGTTTTAAGTAACAGATGCGTCCATGCACATTTGTTTTTGTTTCGCAAATTTTTGAAACTCAAACACACGACACAGCCCAAGAAAAATTTTGATGTTGCTTGAAAGTAAATTGTATCACAACTGAGAAAAATGAACAGTCACCACCATCCCCACCCCCTCATTTACTGTGCATTGTGAGAGAATTGTAAAGACAACCCTATCCTCTGCATAATCCGTCGCCAAGTTTTCTTCTTGAAAGATTCTTGGGATTGAGTGGTAAAGTGTCCCTCTGAGCCAACAGGCTTTGGTTAGGAGGAGCATAAATTTCCAAGAACATTTGTACAGGTAAACATTCCCATTGTCCGGTGAGGCATGATTGAACAAAACACATATTACAGCTCAACCCTGACCTACTGCAATGTGAGTTGTGACTGAGAGCTTTCACTAAGAAGCCCAATTTGCTACAAATGACTAAGGAAGGAGCATAAATTTTATTTCTTTTTACAATATTTCCTAGCAAAAATATTCAATTTTTTATATTTTGTGATCGCATTCGAACCATTCAAATACTAGAAAAAGTTGGGGAACGTCGTTCCGGATCAAAAATAAGTGCTGGAACGAAGTTCCAGCCTGTTCAGTCCCCAATACACCACTGCTAGTGACAAATTGTAAGTTTATGTTTGTCATAACCACCGAGCAATATTTAAATATTTGTATTGACTTGTGTGAGCTGTAGAGAACTTTATACACTTGCATAACTTGATTGGATGCACATGCTATAATTGCTGGCTTAGCATGTATGGAGTAACATACTCGAGAGGTGGCAGTAGAGCGCTGACAATTCATAACAATGTTTAAACTAGCGAGACCAAAAGGGCCCATGTCATGGTATAAAAGACCTTTTTGGCAACAAGGGGGGTCACAATTCCATCTATCTCTCAGGCGGTCACGCTGCCTTATCAATACAGATGACATCTTTTGGTCAATGATAGTACTGGTACTTGGAGGGCATCATCGTAGCCCAGGATCGAGTTCTGTAGACACACCATGTAGAAACGTCAACTTGGTTGGTCTGAGTATCCACAAGTTAAGCCAGTTCTTCCACGAGCATGGGTGTCCATTCTTCTTATTCTTTATCTTACAACCAACATCACATTTTATATAATCCTTTAGTATCTATTATTAAACCAAAATTTACAAACCTGCATATTATTTTGAACCTACATAACTACTGTGCCTGCAACCTTAACCCTCCCGCAAGCTATCTTGACAGAACGAGCCCACGGGGGTAGGGTTGCAGTTATTCAGTTATTGGCTCCATTTTACAATAATCATGTTTCTTTTGCTAAACATTTTGTGTCTGCACAGTATTTTAGCAGATATTTTATCATACTAGGTATACTAGGTCAAATATTGGCCCAATAATTAACCTATTATACTAGTTATACTAGGTCAAATATTGGCCCAATAATTGACCAAGATGGGGTAGTATTTGGAATGTATTAGGCATAATTCTCCAATCAAATAGTGATGTACAGTAATTGCCACATTTAGAATTCTAAAAACTTTGATATTTTAGTATATTTTTTTATGTTAACAACTTACAGAGTTTAAACTTCCCAGTACAAAACCAATCTGACCACTGGGGTATGTTGGAACTGCTACATGTGCAAAGGCTGCAACATTAAATACACTGCGACAATGTTCCAGAGTTTGTGCTACATGTTCAAGGTTGGCCCAAACAGTGCCTGCTTGTGAACACACCACACCCCCCGGCTTTAGGGCATCCCTCATCAATTTGAAATAACTTGGCTGAAATAATGACACCGCAGGCCCTACAACATAGAAAACAAAATTACTTCCATAGTACACCTAAAATTGGTTTCAAATGGCTACATTTAAGCTTAGAACTAAGTGGTGAAGAATAATGAATGGCTAAACAATGATTTGTTAAGTTTTGTTTGACCAAAAGAAAGTTTTAAGAATTTTATATAAAAAATATATTAATCAAAAGAGTGTTAAAATAAAGTAACCATAAAGAGTTATTGTATAAAATATGTGGAAGGTTTATGCGATGCTATAGATTAAATAAAATCTGCAATAATAAAGTAAGGGAAGCTATTCAACAGAAATAAAATCTGCAATAATAAAGTAAGGGAAGCTATTAAACAGCTTCAGAGTATAATTATCACATACTTGCTCAAAGTGAGTAAGGAAACTTTGAACGTATTAAAAAAAAGTTCATACAGAAATTTTTAAAAATTACTTGATACATCTTAGTCAAAAATAAATTATTAAATTGTGAACTTGAACATTTAAGAAAGTCTTCTTAGTTCCTCTTGGTACAAGGCTTACTTACAACTGTTGCATATATACATTTTAATATTTATTGGTATGTACTACATTGTAGGCCAATCATCAGGGTCATGTTATACATTATGATTGTTATGATGCAAAACCACAATATTTTTGTAATAAGTTAAAATTGTGTCATTATGAAGTCAGAAATAACTTTCGACTAATAGTGACAAGTAAAATTTAATGTTATCTGTAATATTAAATTTTAATAGTGCTCGTGGTAATTAAAAGATTAAGTTTCATAAATGCATACAGCCCCTATTTTTTTATATATTTTACTTTTAAAATATAAAGTATTTCAATACAAAATACTTGGAATATTATATAACCAAGAATTGTGCCACTAACAACAAAATGACCTGAACCGGTGGTTAGATGAACAAAGCTGTCAGTCTTGTCTATTCTGTTTGTATAGGGAGAAGAAGAAAAGAGTGAATCTTGTGAGACAGGAAGCCAGAAAGGAATGGATGCAAAAATGGACAGAGATCCTAAAAAGAGCTTTGGAATTAAGTAAGAGGGTGTTATATAGGCATCGTGTAGAGTGCAGAAGATATTTAAATTCACGACACGAGCGCACAAGACGTCCAAATTTGTAAGTTCTTGCAGGGTAAATCCGAGCGGCATCATGTTTACTGTGATCCAATATATGAAAATCCTGAAACCCAATTCACCGTTTCTCGTAAACTACTTGGAAAATCACAGAAGTTTTTTTTTAGAATTTGTTGTAAAAACCTTAAAAGATATAAGAATTTTATTAAAATTCCCATATTTCAATGAGTTTGCTTTGAAAAAAATTCTTATTTAATGAAATAACTATAATGAGGTTTTTATTGCAGATATGTTTTCACTCCGCGTAAAAGTTTTTTCCTAATTGAAAAAGATAGGTAGTATAAGTGTACGAAATGATTATGAACTGAATTGTATTTTGATATAAGAATCATTCCTCTAACACCAATACTTTTCACAGTTTTATGTGTTTAGTTATGAGCGCATTAGGCCCACCAGGTTTTCGATAAAATGAAGATTGTCAGAAAGATAGGTCCTTCATTGCATTGCTAAATTTATTTTTCCTGATCTATTATTACTAGCTTTACAATAATTATTATGTTAAATACTTAAATCACTTTTGGTTGTGCACTCTATTTATAATATATTCTGCCTTTTTTGTAAATCAGTGAATAGATGTCAGAAAAATATTCAGTTCGTTCATTAATACTTACCTTCTGTGTAAAGGGCCCCATTTGATTCCCGACATGCTATATATTAATGAAGAAGGCAATGGGAAGGTTTTAATAGCTCCTCCATATCTACACCAAGGTATTCTCACAAAAAAAAAGTATCAGAAACATATAACATCACCAGTGTAAGGATTAACGTAGAATGAGTTATTCAGCGAATAAAAATATAGAATATTCTACAAAAACTTACTATAGATTTAGTTCCTTATGCAGATGATATTATTTTTACGTGCTGTATCTTAATGAATTTACAACCCCCATTTTTAAGCATTTAGCAGAGGCATTCTGAATTTTTTTTTTCTTATTTAATTGTATAACTAAATAGTGAAGTGGTGAAAAGCGTAACTAGAGTAATCTGTAATAGTTAAGAGATTAATGTTTGTGGAATTAAAGCTGAACCAGTAGATATTTTGATAGTAGAAGTGTACATGCCAACAACCGACCATGATGATGTCGAGGTAGAAGAAATATACGATGAAAGTGAGATGATTATTATTATTCAACATGAAAGAAGAGGGAAAGTGAACACCATCATCATTGGGGATTGGAACAGTGTAATCGGAGAAGGATGAAAGCAGAGGATTATATGCCACATAATCTGGGGAAGAGAAGCAACAAAGGGCAGATGCTCATAGAATTCTGCCAGCGGAATGATATGGTGGTGACAAAAACCTGGTTTAATAAATGGAAGACAAAACTATACACATGGAAGAGCACAGGAGACATCAACAAGTACCAACTAGATTATATCCTTGTCAAACAGTGATTCAGGAATGGAGTGAAGGATGTGAAGACAATGCCAGGTGCCGACGTCGATTCGGACCACAACCTTCTGGCGGCGTACATTGAAACAAGACTGAAAAGATCAGGAAAATGAGCAAGAGAAGAATGAGGTGGGACTTAGAAAAAAGCAAGAGTGACATTGTGAGAAATTCAGTAGAACAAAAGTGAAGTGACAGAAGAGAGTATAAGTGTGGAAGGAAAGTGGAATAGTGTTAAGAATATTTTTTTGAAGGTGCTAAACAACAATGTTAGCAAAGTGAATAGGACTGCAAGAAAGCAGAAAATGGAAAAAGTCAACAAAGAAGAATATATGAGGCTAAACAGCAAGTTAAGGAGAGAAACAGACAAAGCGAGGAAAGATTATATAGATAAGGCATGCGATGAGGTTATCAAAATGCCAAGAAAAGGAAGGTACCAGAAAGCAAAGGAAATGAGAACAAAGGTGTGCGAACAATAGGAATAGAAAACCCTAAAGTTTAGAAAGTGACAGATCAGAAAGAGGTCCTTACGATTTGGGAGGGATGTAAAAAAGAACTGTAAAACAAGAAAAATTGACCAGGAAACTTGGGGATTGAAGCCGAAGAAGAGGTAGAAGAAAACAAAAAGGGACCCTGCATTTTAAAGAGTGAAGTGGAGAGAGCCATAAAAGACATGCAAAGAAGAAAAGCTGGTGGAGATGATGACATACCAGCTGACCTTCTGAAGGAATTGTGAAACAACGGATTAATGGCTCTGACAAAACTTATAAATAGAATCCACAAAACAGGAGAATGGCACAAGGACTTTCTAGGCATAGCCATGGTGGCTCTAAAGAAGAAGAAACAAGCCAAGAAATGCAGTGACCACAGGATCATCAGTCTCATCTATCATGTGGGGAAGATTGTGGGAAGAATACTCAACAGGCGACTGGAACAGAAAATTTAAAGTGTGATGGAAGAAGACTAATTTGGATTCAGAGAAGCGAACCAGAGATGCCATCGGTATGCCGAGAATAATTTAAGAAAGAGTGCTGGAAGTCAAAGAAAAACTCGACATTGGTTTCATCAACTGGCAGAAGGTGTTTGATATAGTGAAATGGAAGAAACTGATGGAAATACTCAAGAAAATATGCATCAACTGGAGGGACAGAAGGCTGATTGAAAACCTGTACCTGGGATTGCGAGTGAAGGTGAGGCTAAATGATGGAGAGACCAACAGCGTAGAGAAAGGAAGAGGAGTGAGACAGGGATGCTGTTTGTCACCTAGTCTGTTCAACTTGTATGACGAGTGGCTGGTCAGAGAAGCCCTAGAGGGGGTGGTAGTTTCAGGATAGGAAGAAGCGTCATCAACACAATAAAATATGCAGATGATCTAGCATTGCTTGCCAGAAATAAACATTAGTTGTAGGAAATAATGGACCGGCTAGTGGAGATAGGTAGAAGATATGGCATGGAAATTAACATTGAGAAGTCAAAAATGATGGTGATTTCAAAAGATGGAGAGCCGCTGAAAATTAAAATTGAAAACCCGGAGTTGGAAAACGTAGTACCTGGGAAGTCTGCTGACAAAGGATGCCTATTGCACTAAAGAAATTAGGTCGAGGATCGCCATGGCCAAGGAAGCTTTCAACCAGAAGAGGTTACTGCTGACGAGCAAGATGAGATTGGAACTGAGGAAGAAACTAATGAAATGCTACATTTGGAGCATCACATTGTATGGAGCTGAAACTTAGACTCTTAGGCAGATGGAAAAGAAATACTTGTAGAGCTTTGAAATGTGGTGCTGGAGAAGACTTGTGAAGTTCAGGTGGACAGACAGGGGGACAAATGAAGAAGTGGGTGAGAAGAATGGATGTGATTCTTCGGCGCAAAGCAAACTGGATCGTACACATCCTTAGGAGGAACTGTCTTCTGCACAACATCATAGAAGTAAAGGTCGAGGGAAAGAGTAGCTTAGGAAAGAGGATGAATCAAATACTAGATGACTTGAAGGAAAGAAGAAAATTCTGGGAGCTGAAGGAGGAGGCAGAGGACAGGGCGCATTGGAGGTCTAAGTTTCACTGACAAAAAGAATGGACCTGCCGTAAGACAAAACAACTAATAATAACTAAATATAAGATAAATAATCATGGAATTATTAAAAATATTTTAGTCAATAATTAATTATTTATATAAATTATTAGGTGTCTCATAGGTTGTGACATTACAAAATTTCAGACTTGTATAAATGTTAAGAACATATATAATAATTTACATGTCAATTAACTATTAAATCTTTGCTTTGTTTAGTGTTGTCAAATAAGTTTCAAAGCTTCAATATAGTTTCTTTGATACAATTTTTGTCTCTTAAAACTGAAGCCACAATGCTTTGGACTGGAGAGAAAATGTACAGGTCACATACAGGTAAGCCGTCACATACAAGAGTATTTGGCACTATGTATGATTCACATTACTTCGTTTCAGTTCAATTCAGCCCCCACATATCTCTAAATATGTAACATTAGAGATTCCATCCGCAGTCACAGCTTTCTTGGAGCGTGTTGATGAACATTGTATTTCTAGAACCATATAAATGCACCCATCTACAGCAACAATACCAATAAGAACTGGCACAAAGCCAAGGTTGATCATTATGCAAAACTGCACCTGTTTTAACTACCTCAACTCCATTATGTGTTTCATATTCCCGTACAACTTTATCCTCATTCTTCAACCCATACTCAAAATTTTTGATAAAAAAAAATTACGCCTGTCCTGCAATAGCATTTTTGCAAGAAAAGATGAATCTCACTTGGATGTTTTTATTGAATGTGCCTTAGCACTTGCAGATATTCTAATTTTTCACGCACTAAGCCCCACCCTTTATTATTATTATCATCATCATTATCATTATCATTATTATTAGCACCGCGTCTTACTACCTGTTCGGGTTGTATGCAATTATGCTAATGTGTAATGGTAGGGTGATTGTGAGATGAAATGGAGGACCTACAGTTTAACGTGGGATCCGAACCACAGTGGAGGCCTGGCATTCCACACATTCACAAGTTGTGATTAATACACGTCTTATCGGAGGTGAAGGAAGGGTTTGACAATCAGATTAATCTGT
This sequence comes from Timema podura, assembly GCA_033556935.1. Taxonomy (NCBI): domain Eukaryota; kingdom Metazoa; phylum Arthropoda; class Insecta; order Phasmatodea; family Timematidae; genus Timema; species Timema podura. The sequence continues at coordinate 14,113,865 of JAVRXN010000010.1, forward strand.
GCCGGAACCGAGGATTGAGTCCCAGACCCCTAGCAGAGACACCTTACCCCTAGATCACCAGGTCACCTGTTACACCTTACAGTTTAACTGTTCTATTATTGCAATACATAGATCAATGATTTTTATTTCGGTGAGCATAAAATTAGAATTATGAAAATTAAATTCTTGAAATTGATGTGTAATTTTCTATTGTAAGTGTCATTAGCTGATTAAAATATTAACAAATTTTCTAAAGTACACTCACATTCTTTTACAAGAATACTTTTAAAACCATTTTCCATGGCCTCTTGCACAAAACACTTTAAAATTATTTTAGCTAAGTTTGAATTTCATACTCTAAACAATTTCTTAATGGGCAAGATATGAGCGCTAAGTCATTTTTGCTTAATTTGTAGCTCTCAATCACTTGATCACTTTTTCTTGGGAATGTTTTAATTTTTTCTCTTTTACAATATTTTTCTTTTCCAAGATGGGAAGTAGAGGGTTTACCCCATTCTTGATCAAAACTAGTCTTCGATTAACCTCGCTCTGTATTTACATAATGAATGAGAGCTGCAATGTGTTTGCAACACTGAGATAGTCCAGCTGGTCATGCATAGCTTGCTCCTTGAATGCATCAATTTTGAGCCAGCTGAAACATATTTGTTTGAATAATATTACATCCAAGAAACAAAAAGTATTTTAATTTATACAGTATGATTTGGCTAATTCGAAGTTGGTTAATTCAAATCCACCATGAAATTCTTATTTTAAATCATTGGTAAAAACTAACATTTATTTCAAATTTTAGAAATAAATATTTGGATAATTTGAAGGTTATACAGTATAATATTAATTTTTTCAAGTCTCTACTCACTTCAAACCTAACTTAACAATCCCAACTAAACCCAAGAATCCCAGGAATGTCAAATACAGTTAAGAGTTATTGACACATAGTAAAAGAGAAAGCGGGGAATTTTGCACCAGGTGCAGGCAGTTTTCCTAGAATAGGGGATGTTTTGGCTCTGATTTAATCGCTTCTGTACGACACTGCCATCACATAACGCCCAGCATGGAAAGGGTAAGGTTATGTTGCTTGTTCTAATTTGGCACCTTTGTCTCAGTGACAGTCATTCATTGTCATCTGACAAGTGTAAATTGCCGTGTTTTTACGATGTCTAAGCGTGGAACCTACACAAGTTTAACCTTAGCCAAGAAGGTTGAAGTGATTAGAGAAGTGGAAAAGGGAGTGAAAAAGAAATGTGATATCACAAAAGAATATGGAATACAGCCCAACACTTTATCGACTTAACTTAAAAAAATGAATAATATCATGGAGAGTTGGAAAGTGCAAAATGGAGGAACAAGAAAACGTGTTAGAGGCAATGAGGTTGACGAGTGTGTTTTAAATTGGTTAAAATCAATCGTGCAACCTTAACATTCCTTTAAGTGGCTTATTAATTCTAGCCAAGGCAGAAGAATTAGCTGAAAATGGGAGTTGAAAACTTTTAAGGCAAGTTCTGGTTGGTTTGCAAGGATGAAGGACAGAAATGACATTTCTTTTTAAAATGTTTGTGGTGAGAGTGAAGATGTAGATAAAGAAATGGCTAAGCAATGGTTCAGTGAATTGTCAAACATCATCGAAGGCTACGAGCCCGAATATATTTTAACGTGGATGAGACCGGACTCATTTTCAAGTATTTGCCAAACACAATATTTACATTTGAAGGAGAACGATGCAGTGGGGGAATAAAACAGCATAAAAAGAGTGATGATGGCCTTAGTGGAGGAAAATATGGATGGTTCTGAAAAATTACCCATGTTAATGATAGGGAAATCGGCAAAACCAAGGTGTTTCAAGTAAAAAAAAAAAGTTTACCAGTACAGTATGAGGCCAACAAAAATGCCTGGATGACAAGTGAACCTTTTAAAAAATTGCTTTTAGCACTGGACAAATAACTGTACTAAGAAAACAAAAATTCTGCTCTTCAATGACAACTGCATGGCCCACAACAAAATTACTTCGCTGAGATACATTAAAATCGTTTAGTTTCCACCAAATATGACATCAGTGGTACAACCCATGGATCAAGGAGTGATACAAAACCTCAAACATTTCTACTGCCGTCAAGTTTTTTTAAAAAATTTTGGACAACATCTCGACAAACTTGGCCGTTATGGTACCTACGTCAGAAGCTACCATCTTAAAATAAAATATTCTATTTGTTGCTTTCAAGAAGACTTTTTCAATGTTTGACAATAGTTTTTCAACATTTCAAAAGTTTTTGCTCTCTTCTTCAGTATATGAACTGAACTGCATGAGCGACGCATGCTACGTGGATCATTTTAGAATGTAAACATTTAAAAGTAGTTGCTGCTTTGACCATATATGACAAAGCATTCCCCACAAAAAGAAGACTATAATCATGCTTAAAACTGTCAGGCCACAGCAGAAGCATGGATTTATCAAAAAACTTGTTTAATGTGGAGTGGTTGTATGAATTCTGTAGTCAAGAGAAATGTTTGACCAACAGTTTGCAGTTCAAGAGTTCCAATAACTATGTTACTTAAATAGCAGCCTTCTACAACTGATGTTTAATCAAATGATTCCCAGGTATTTTTCCCACATACACTGGTTCGTATTTTATCTATAGTTTTATCATAGCACAGGCTACCATAGCTCTTTTACAAAGAGTTGATTTGTCCGGTAGAGAATAATTTGTGTCTTTCTAAACACTTTTCTGAGCTAGGCTTTTCCGGCACTGGGGTTTTGCATTAAAATAAAAACAAGATAATAAACTGAACATACAAGTACTTTTCTTTCTTAATTTCTTTCTTACTTAGTTATGTTCTGTTAGAAAATATTAGGCTATGATCTTTGTTTCATGAATGGCCATACTTCTATTTACACAAGAAAACAAACGCTCTAAGTAAATGGAGATAATTAATTTGTGCATTAAAAATTATCCGTTGTGTTTTTGATTTTTAAGTAAAAATTCTAAAAATGACAGAAAAAGTATGATAGCAAAAATAAGAAAAAAGACCACAAAATGGCATAAATTGTAAAATCCTTAAATAGGGAGAAATTTGCACAGTAAAAGTATTGTTTTCAAAATCAAGGTGTCATAACATGTGTTTATCAAGTTGCCATTGTGATCTACTTCACAGAAAAAAGTTGCGATATCATCAACTTCCAGGACCTGGTCATGAATAAAGTGGCGAGGAAACTCGGGGAGGAAAGAAGGATGATGAGGAAAGGAACAACTACAAAAATAGAATGAGTAAGTGAAAAAAGGTGGAGTGAAATTTAGCATAGCTACGGGGTGTTTACTGGACTAGAGTTTTGAAATTCCAGTATATTTGAAAGGCTCTTCGAACCAACAATTTCTATTTCAAAAGCATAACATGATAGAAAGCTATTATAGGCCAAAAGATTACTAATGGGAAATACCAGTATAATGATAGGGAAAACCTAACAACCATACCCTATATCATTAATTTATAAATGTAAACAAAGTTGGAAAGCTAAACATTTACGCTCATATTTTCTAAGAATTAGATTCAAAGGTAAGATGAAGATTTGGATTTGACCCATTTGACACATTAAATATGCTTGAATGGCCTCCAGTATTCTTTCCACACCAAGTCATCTTTTTTTTAAACAATGAATTTGTTATTTTATACATAGTAATAAAGAAACAGAATCCTCAATGAAAAACAAACAACAAATAATATCTATTTTGAAAAAAATTCTTGGAATAAAGATAATTGCAGTTACCTAACATGATTAACAATTGAGATAGTAGAAACGACAAACAAAATCTTTTTTAGAATGGAGACAACAATTAACATTCAATTACAGAACTTTCTCAATTTTTGCATTTCAACTTCTAACACGTCAGCATCTTCCTTTACTTTCTGCATAACTTTTTTTTTTACTTCTACTTTTCCTTATTTTGTTCGACCTTTGGCCATGAGTGAAGAATGACCCTGAGTACGGGACAACTCTTGGATAGTTTAACCCGCCCCTCCTTCCCTTCCAAAAGTATGAATAGTAGTGTAATTTTGTATATCTCGTCAATTTCTAAGTTTATAGTTTATTGGAGTTTTATATAAATCCTAACTACAATATAAATTCTGTTTTAATGTATTTTCAATTGATTTAAGAGTGTTTAATGTTAAAAATTATATTGACATCTCCTGTTGTGGACTTCAATCTGTGCCTCTAAAGGCAGAAAACACCTTCCTTGCTCAAAAATAAGTGTTGGGCGTGGCTCTAATATAATCCTTGAGGCATAAACTAATGTGAGGTATTCTAAGAGATAGACTTTTCTAACAACATGTTTACATTCAGTAATTAGCATTGTCTTAAGATGTAAGTTAACGAAAAATAGTATTAACTTTAAAGACCCGCCTCGGTGGCGTAGTTGGCTAACGCGCCAGTCGTGTTGAGCTCTACCGCCGAGGACGGGGAGATCGAGGTTCGAATCTCGGTCGGGTGAACTGGTTGTTTTTTCCTAAATGGTTTTCCACTCTCCCTCCACGCAAATGCGGGTTCACTTCCTCTAAATTCAACCTTCCCAATTCCTAATCCATTAGCGTAATTAGTACTTAGGCGTATAACCCGAACGGGTAGTAAGACGCGGTGCTAAATATATTATTATTATAATTATTATTATATTATTATTATTATTATTATTTATTATTATTATAAAAGAACTAAAGCTCGGTGAGGCAAGAGGTCATCACTCCCATTTTCAGTTTGCATATGGATGAATATAGTCAAACTGTCAGAGCTAGCAGCATTTCACTTAGTGAGAGGAAGCTTGTATTTTTCCAGTATTAAAAATAAAATCAAGCCTATTCCCAGTATTGGTAGACACCCTGAGCTAAGTGTGAAGTGATGGTGATAACAATGAAGAGGATAAGGCCTAGTAAAGCTTTAAGTTGGTAGGAGTAGAGCTGAGAAAAGTACAGAGCATAAAATATTTTGGATGCATGATTGAGGCGAGAGGTGGAAATAGAGAGGATCTAATGAGAAGAAAGGACAGCTGGGAGAGTTATTCTATAGATGTGTAAAGAGACCTGCTATGGAGAAGAGAAGTGCCCTTGGTGTGTAAAGAAGTGTTAAACAGGATGTACTTTGTACCCATTGCCACAGATTGATCCAGATTAATAAGTTTGATCCAGATTAATAAGTTTAAGAATTAGTAGTTAAAAAATGTAAAATAAATAAAAAACATAAAATAGAACATGAATGATAAGCACTTAAATACCTATCCATACTAAAGAATAGTACATTTCAATTTTCTAGCCCACAAGCTTTGGAGGAACTTCCTGGCATTTATCACAATTACATCATTGGTTCGGCCCAGTCTTTCCTTCGTTTGATTTTGTTTGGAAGTTTCATGGAGTCTATTATTTTATATTGAAATTAAATATGGCACATGAAGAGAGTCAGGGTAGGGAATAAAGTTAAATTAATATTTAAGTATTTTATAAAGTGGCTAACATTTTAATGTTTTTGGTTATGTATTAATTTGAGTACATTGCTTTTGTTTGGTAAAGATGATAAAGTTTTTAAAATGTACAAACCAAAACCAAGCAAGTGTGGTGTAAAAGGAGGGATGGGTGGGTGTTTCTCCTTTGGGAAGAATTTGTCCCCCCCTTATACTAGCTCCCCCCTCTTCTGGAATAAACTTACACCTTTCTAGATTTATTTAACTCCACTCTGATATTCAAAAATATTAAGCTGAAGACCCGCTTCAGTGGACACATAGTCTAAGGCAGAGGTTCTCAAACTTTTATGCTTCATGTACCCCCTGGGAATATTTATATAACTGCTGTACCCCTAGTATTGATAACTATTATAGCATAATAATGGGTATACAATAAAACATATATATATATATATAATTTTGTTTATTCACAAAATTACATATATTATCGTAAACACAAAATGATTAAACAAATCTAACAAAATTATCAACATCACACTTGGTACTCAGTGAGATGGGTGGGCGGGCTTGTTTTAAGTTTGCAAAGTCCATCAATGGTTGGGGTTATCTTGCTTAGGTAGAGTCATACGTCATCTTCAACATCCAGTCTGTTTCCATTTTTATTTCTTAAAGCAGTTAAAAATAAAAACAAATTTCACATAAAAACATAGTTGTGAAAGGCAGTAAATATTTTACTGCAATGCTTGACAAAGTCAGATATTTTTTCTCTATTCCATTCTAAAAACTACTCAATGGGTTTTTAGAATAAATATTTTGTAAGCTAGTATCACAAGATATCTCCATCAACTCTTCTTTATATGACAATGGTAGCTTACATTTTTTTCAAATCAAATGTGCTGGGGTCTCAAATCCGTTATTTTGTTTCATCAGTGGGTGGAATTTACTGCCTTATAAGAATATGAACAGTTCTTAGGTGAACAATTATTTAATGTTTGATGTCCTGAAAGTCTGTAATTGTTTGCTCATTTTCTTACAAAAAAAGAATCCAGTCGTTGAAATTGGTCAAAGCTATTCTCTTTAATTCAGTTTTCTAACAAAGACTTTTTTTGATCATGGCCTCTGTTTTCTTTTCAACATAGAAAACATCATTGCTGTCACCTTGCAATGATACATTCCATATACTAATTTTTTTTTAAATGTCACTAAATTTGCTTAACATAGAAGCCATGGTAAGTCTTGTAGTCTTAAAGGAAGTTGAAACTTGTGGTCCATGGAAAAAAAATAAAAAAGAAAGGCATTCTTCATTGTGGAGTTCAAATAAACGGCAAAGGACATTTCCTAGTGACAACCAACATACTTCTGTGTGAAGCAGCAATCTCTTAAGCAAGTTACTCATTTATTCATGCAAAGTTGAAAAAAGTTGAGACTTTAATGGTCAGGTTTTTATGAAATTAACCATTTGTACACCTTCATCCAGAAAACTTTTCAAAGGATTAGGGATACATTTTGCTATCAGTGACCCACAGTGAAGACCGCAATGAGTGAACTTACATTCTGGTGCCATTTTTTTAGACGACCTACCAGTCCTGTGAGACAACCATTCATTGCTTTTGATCCGTTAGTACCCACATAAAGAAATACAATTTTTCCACTCAAGGTTGTTTTCAGCAAAAAATGAATCAATCATATTAAAAATGTCCTCATCTGTGGTAGAAGTTTTGGGGGCTTACAAAATAAAATATCTTCGAAAATTGCATCCTGGAATTTTCCATACACAAACACAAGTAATTGACCTAGCTAAGCTGCCGTCTGCCTATTCATCAACTTGTTTGGCCAGCCATGGGCTACAATGAATACCTTGAATAAGTTGGTCCTTTATGTTATTTACCATATCTTTAATTCTCCTTATGATTGTGTCGTTTGATGAAGAAATGGTTCTGACACAGTTTGCCTCTTTTTCTCCAAACATACAAGAGACGATTTCTTCTGCTGCTGGAAAAATGAGGGACTCGCCAATTGTGTGAGCCTTGCCGACTTTAGCAATTTTAAGGCTTACTTTGTAAGAAGCTTTAAGCATACTTTAATTTTCTTCTACATCAGACAAATGTTTAAATGTGTTTTAACTACCAGGCAATCTTCTAAAAGACATTCAAAATAGCTTAAGGCCTTATTTTGTAAATGTTCATGTTTTATTTAAAAATAGCGCTGTGAAATTGATGGATTCATTGAATTTTGTGAAAGGGATTCAGAGCAAATAGTGCACTGTGGATTTGGTTCTACATTTCCTGTCCATGTAAAGCCAAATTGTAAATATGATTCATCACTTCTTTACTACATCATGTGATGTAGAAGGAATTGACTTTGGTTCGACGTTTTAATTCTTCTTAATTATCAATTTATCCATGTTTCAAGACACTTTCTAAGCACTTTCACTTAACTTCACAATAAATGAAGACTAAAAAACCTAGCTTTAAGTATAGCAAGTGAAATAAAGCACAACTAATAGATAGAGCAATAAGTGGGCACATTAATTCACATTAGAATTGATGTTGTGAATGGACGATACATTGTTTTGGCAGTGTTTTAAGGTGCAGTGAGGGGCAAGAGAAAAGGTAGGGAAGAGGCAAGTTGACACACATGTATAGACATGAATCACAATGTCACAACTCAATTATTAGCATTGTTGCCAACTTTACGATCTGGATGCTACTAGTAGGTACCATAATTCCACCACCTGTATAATCCAACATTGGGATATTTTGCTCAGGTATTAACCAGAGGACCTGATATAGAGTAACAATATTATCCATTTGACTCAGCGTGGTCGCTAAATCATTGAATACCTCCCAAATGCGTACAACATACCTCACTTCCTCTTAAGTTCAAGCTTCCTTATCCCTAACTTATTAGCGTAATTAGTACATAAGCATATAGCCTGAATGGGTAGTAAGATACGATGCTAGAAAAAAAAATTAAACTGAAAAATGGCCTTTAATCAAATTCCAAATAGCATCTATGGACATGCAATTTTCAGAAATTTGACAGGGAAGGACACCCCTAATAGTGATAAGAGAAATTTAATTTAAAACTAAAGCGAAGACCACTATAAATATCTTAGAGAGGCATTCAATTTTCAAAATTTGTCGTATAAGACCACTCTAAATAGCTTAAAGAAGCATTTTGTTATCTAACATTTCCAGGTGAGATCACTTCAAATAGCTTCTAGAGGCATTTAATCATCAAAGTGCCGAAGAAAGACCATCATAGTTTTAAGGGGAATAAATTTTAGAAATAGCTTCTTGAGGAATCAAATGATAAAGTTTTCATTACAAAAATTAATCTTTGTGAGATCACATGGAAATGCATTTATTCAAATGGTATTTTTGTATAAAGTGAGTGTGTGAGTGAGTGAGTGATGAGTGAGTGAGTGAGTGAGTGAGTGAGTGAGTGAGTGAGTGAGTGAGTGAGTGATGGTGAGTGAGTGAGTGAGTGAGTGGGTGAGTGGGTGATGGTGAGTGAGTGAGTGATGAGGAGTGAGTGAGTGATGTTGATGAGTGTGTGTGTGTGTGTGATGTTTGTGTGTGTGTGTGTTGGTGTGTGTGTGTTTTGTGTTTGTAGTGTGTGTGTGTGTTTGTGTGTAGTGTGTGGTGTTTGTGTGTGTGTTTGTAGTAGAAAACCATTGAGGGCTAAAATAATTGTCTGGAAGGGATTCACTGAGCAGGTGTTGACAAGAAGGATAATTTAAGAGGAAGAAAGAAGATGAGAAGGATAATGTAAGAGGAAGAAAGAAGATGAGAAGGATAATGTTTGAGAAAAAACAGGATGATGATAATGTTTGAGAAATAAAGACGATGATGACAGGGTGGCTACAAAACATATTTTACAAATTCCCTGACTTTTCCAGGTTTTCCTGGCAACATTTTTCAATTTTATCTGACTACTTTTTTCCAGTTTTAATGGTGTATGATGACTTTTGTTTTATTTATTAATGATCACATATTAAAAAAAGTTTGTATCTACTAAACATAAACAGTTTTATCAAGTTATTTAAAAAATTAAAATGTTATTTTATTAGGTATAAACTTTTGTTTTAGTGTTTAGTTGCGAAATTAATGGGATATTTAGACATATTTTTAATTCCTGACTATCCTTATTTTAGTTAAATTCCCTGACATTTCCCTGTTTCCCTGTTATCCAAAAATTCCCTGACCTTTTCAGTTTTCCTGTTCCATGTCTGTATCCATCATGGATGATAATGTAAGAGAAATAAATAAAAATGATGATATGTAAGAGAAAGAAGATGATGATAATGTAAGAGAAAGCAAGATGACATCTCCTCTCCTCTGGTGGGCTGGATACTTAAACCTCCTCTCAACTATTTTTGACACTTAAAAAATGAGAATTGTAAAATATATAATATGATGTACAGGATTAATAGAAATTTGCGGATAAGGACAGTACCACATGATTAGGTATATAAATATAAGTCGAGAATATTCTGCAAAAAATCTGTTCTTCCCATAACGTTTGAGAAAAACATTTAAGTTATAGAAGAGTGATGTGGCAATACTGTGCCTGAAATTTCATATCCATCGGCAATTAGATGTAGAGAGAAATGCGAAGTCAGTTTTATGTAAGCAGCAAAGAACTACACACACGTAGATTACTGGGATATGGCAATGGCCATGGGAATATCTGACAGTCGAGCCAGACCTGCGGTGCAGCTGTACACTGATCACTTCCCCGGAAGACAATGTTTAGGGCCAAAATTGTCGGGGATTCGATTGTGGGCCCCTATTTGCTACCAGATCTTATGAATTCCCGCAGATGTCTGTTTCTTAACACAGTTTTACCTGGGCTACTGGAGGATGTATCATTGCTTGTGTGACAAAGGATGTGGTATCATTGTGACAGTACCCCTGCACACTATGGGGCACAAGTGTGGCGACTACTTAATGCAGTCTATCAAAACCAGTGTATCAGATGTGGGGGACCGGTGGAATGGCCTCCCAGGCCACCGAAACTCACATCACCCGATTTTTTCTTGTGGGGTCACCTCAAAGCTCTGTTGTACCCACCTGAGGCCATTAGGCACAAATTCATGCTGCTTTTATGACAATTGACGTTGACGTGCACACCAAATTCATACACTGTTTGGAGCAATGCATAACCATGGGACGATCAACCTTTGAACACTTACTGTAAACTAACAAATACATTTGATGTAAGTTTCAGGCACAGCATTGCCACATCACCCCTTTATAACTTTAATGTTTTTCTCAAAAGATATGAGAAAAAGATTTTTTGCAAAGAGTGTTTTTGACTTATATTTACCCGCCTAATCATATGGTACTGTCCGTATCCGCGAATTACTACTCACCCTGTATATATTTATTTATTTTATGCTCAAACATTATATAGATATGTGCCTGTCTTCTTATTTGTTCAACATACAAAATAATTACTGCACATTTAATTCCAAACTACCCTTAAGAGCTTAAATGATTTAAAAAATTTAATTTATCTAAATAATTTAATAAACATAATGTTATCAAGAAGTATAAATACGTTTACTTAATCATTTATACACTATCTACACAAACTCACCAATTTTGTGGGATTTCTGAACTTTAATTTCAAGCAACAGTGTGTTGATATCTGGATAAGTTTGGATACACAGTTAGTACTACATGTAGATGTTTGTCCATGATGCAGTAGTATTACTTGGATTTTATTATCTTTGTTCTTGAGAACGTTTGTTCGCAAATGTAGGTGCTAGCAAATGCATAAAAATATTTCCTTGCAAATTTTAATAAAGTTGGGAGTTTTTCAATGCAAAGACACTTATAAAAATCACAGGATTTCCCAATTTGTATTAAAAATATAAAAATAATCATTATTCCACTTTTCATTAAAAACGTGACACTAGTTATCTATTTTTCTACTTTTGAAAGAAACATGATAGCTTATAAAGAGGTATTTGAAAAAAATACACACCACGCTGATATTTTTTCGAGTCTATAGAAGCCACAACTAGATAAACAAATTCAAACTGTGGATTCACCACTACACTGGTATTAAGTACTTGTAGTCATGGGGCGAGAGGGGGAGGCTTGCCATAATTTGCTTTGGAATGAGAACAAATGAAATTCTACTAGCATACAAAGCTCCTGGTTTTGACCTTTAGCCAATGATGGGCAAGAGATGTCTAGTGGTGAATGAAATGTAACCATTACATATACAGAAAAACAAAAGGAGAAGTAGGGCTTACATTTAGGAGTTTGGACTAGACCAGCTGGTTATAAAGAATGGGTCATGGTAGTTCGTTTTATCTTTATTAAGATGTGATACATGAGAAGTATTTTCATTTCAAGATACAATTATATTGAAATAAAGTTCACATTGTCTTTATTGTTCACAGGCTGGAGAAAGTCCATTCGTGAGCAATATGTTGGGCACCTCTGGTGAAAGAGGAATAAAGAAGATGAGAATGTAAGAGGAAGAAAGAAGATGAGAATGATAATGTAGAAGAAGAAAGACGATGAGAAGGTTAATTTAAGAGGAAGAAAGAAGATGAGAAGGATAAATTAATACAAAGAAAAAATAGTAAAAAAAAGATATGGTAAAAGAACTTTAAGAGAAGAAGTGATGTGTTATGGGAAAATAAAACCATGAAAAAAGAGCTGATATTGGGCAACCAACTAATAGGTTCTATTTTCAAATAATATACGTCAAGTGAGTTACACCATGGTAAAAATAGCTATGCTAATCTATTCATTTAATGTTCATACAAGTTAAACTACACCTGTTTAAGCACTTTCCAGCCCATTACACAGGTTTTAATTAGGTTTTCCTTGTTTTTAAAACTAAATTAAAATAATATTTGTGGAATCTGCTTGTTCTATATTTAACTAATGATTAGTGCATTCATCACTCTGTCATACATGCGGGTAGGCTTTGAAACTGCTAATATAATCTGTAACTGTTATGTAACTGCAGCTTTTTACATTATCCTATAGATTAGTGGTTCCCAACCTGGGGTACGCGGTGGACCCGTTGGGGGTATGTGAAAATAATATTGGTAGTGGCGGAAAACACCAAAAAATAAGGGGTTAAAATGAAAACACAAAAACTAAGTTTTGGTTTACAAAGAGACACTTATGTGAAAGTCCAATGGCCTACACGCGAAATGAGTAAAAGGAAGGAATAGGCATAGGCCTAGTAATTGATTGATAATTGTCTGTCACTAGCCCTGCCCACCACCAATCATATCGGCGATTACGTATGTGTCCTCCCCCTCTTTACCAAAACTGTCACTGCGCATCGCACACTCTTCTTTCTCCCCCCCTTTTTATTTTGTTGTTCTTTTTGTTTCTAGTAATTCTAGAAATATACCAAATCATCTCAAGAGTTTCTGGTTTCAAAGTTTTCATTTAAAACGTAATTGAAAGCAGGCCATCATGTTAGTGTTTGATTGGGCGTCAAGGGAGTAGCGTGTATTAATAATCCTAGTTTCGTTCCTTTTTTATGAGTGCTTAATTTGAAGTGTATAGCTATTATTTATTGTTTTGAGTGACTTTCTGTTGATATTGTTGTGTGTCTCAAAATGGATAAGTGGTTGAAAACTGTCATTCTTAAGAGAGCTGCAACTAGCATTGAAATTCAACCTGCTGATTCAGCAGCTGCAAATATTTAGAAGAGGTATGATGATTTACAAGTGCAAAGGGACCAGAGTGGAGCGAGTGATAGGCCTGTTCTGGTGAGAGATAATGTTAACACTATTAAAAAAGCTCAAAACATTAGTGCTTCTCTAAAGAAAAGAAAATATTCTGATGAATATTTGAAATATGGATTTTCATTCATCAGAGATGAAGACTGTCCAAAACCACTGTGCGTTGTTTGTGGAGGGATAATGTCTAACAGAAGTGTAAGACCATCTTTATTGATGTGTCATTTAGAGACAAAACATACAATTTTTAAACAAAGAGATGTTGGTTTTTTCCAGCGACTATCAAACGGCCCTTATCTAACTTCTTTTGTGTTATCTGCAAACAAAGTCAATGATAATGCGGTTGAAGCATCGTACAGAATAAGTTAACGTATTGCTAAAAGCGGTAAAAATCATTAAATCGCTGAAAATTTGATATCTCTTTGTATCAAAGATGCTGTTCAATATATGTTTGATGAAGACCATGCCGGAAAAAATAACAATATTCTCTTCTCAAACAATACAGTTTCTCGGAGAATTAAGGACATGCCTGACGACATTGAATCTACAGTAAGGGAAAGAATAAAAAGGAGTCCCTTCGTTTCAATATAGGTGGATGAAAGCACTGATGTTTCAAATCTGTCAATTTTGCTTGTTATTACATGATATTTAAATGACAATGTGCTTGAAGAAAATATGTTATTGTGCTATCCTCTTAATGAAAGATGTACAGGTGAGGACATATTTAATGTCATTCAGGGTTATTTCTGTGAAAAAGAAATTGATTGGGACAATTTCTGTGGTGTTTGCATGGATGGTGGAAAATATATGTCTGGCTGTTATAAAGGCTTATGCGGTCGCAACAAAGAAGTCACTCCCCATGTAGCTTGGCGCTATTACTGTATTCACAAACAAAGCCTAGTGACCAAACCCCTGCCACATTCATTGAAGGAAGTGCTCAATAAATCCGAGAAAGATGTTAATTTTACTAAGGCCAATTCAAAAAACTCCAGACTATTCAAATCTAATCTTTGTGTGAAGAGATGGAGAGCCTCTATACTACATTACTTTTGCACACAGAAGTGAGGTGACTTTCACGAGGAAAATTACTCGCAAGATTGTTTGAAATGAGACAGGAAGTTCAAGTGTTTTTTAAGACCATCCTTTTGAGTTGAGCTTTAAGTTTCATGAAAGTGAATGGCTTCAACAGCTTGTGTACTTATCTGATATTTTTTCAGAAATAAATAAACTTAACTTAGGATTACAGAACAGTTCCATAACCATCTTCAAAGTGTCTGACAAAATCGAGTCTATGATCTAGAAATTGGATTTTTGGGAATCTTTTAAAAAAACAGTTTGAAGTTTTTGAGATACTTCATAGTTTCTTATCTGAGAACGAGCTGAAATTGTCAAAAGAAGTAAAAAGTAGTATAGTAGTTCACTTAAAAGGACTTAAGGTGTGGTTCAGACAGTATTTTCCAAAGCAAAATAGTGAATATAACTGGATTTCAAATCCATTCAACGAATTGTTCTTTCAACAAGCCGAAAAATTATCAATTTCTGAAAAATAAAAATCGATTGAACTTTCGACTGATTCTTCTTTACAATCTGATTTCAAAAAAAGAAATGTCATTGAATTCTGGGCAGCAGTGAATGAAGAGTACCAAGAACTCAGTGATAAAGCAATAAAATATTTATTGTCTTTCATGAACACAGAGCTTGTCAAGAGAGCATTCTTGTCTTATGAGTGTATTAAGAATAAATATCACAATAAGCTTGACGCAGCTCCTGACTTGGGATTATATCTGTCTTCATTTGCACCTGATTTAAAACAACTAAGCTCCATGAAACAGGCTCAAGGATCACATTGAAATTATTAAGAGACACATTTGAAGACTTGTATATATAGATGAATAATTGTTATAAACTTTCATCATAAGTTAATGTGGTTGAAAATTATTTTAATTCTGTTTTTTATAAATTGAAATAAATTGTAAAATGTAAAATCAAAAATAAAAGCCTATAAATGTCATTAATTTGAGTTGTTTGATTATCTAGTTAACCTAACCAAAACAAAATTTTTTGGATGGATGGATGGGTGGGTGGGTGGGTGGATGGATGGATGGATGGATGGATGGATGGGTGGATGGATGGATGGATGGATGGATGGATGGATGGATGGATGGATGGATGGATGGATGGATGGATGGATGGTGTGTGCTTATAAGTGAAAAGTGGTGTGTGCTTATAAGTGAAAAGCCTAATCAAGGGGTACGAGAGAGAAAAAAGGTTAGGTTAGCTAAGTGGGAAAGTTTCCTTATTAAAAGCTGTATTACAAGTGATCTTTTAAAGCAATCTTATGCTTAAGATTACATGAAGAAATTGAAAACTTTTGATTTTTAATTTATAGCTTTGTATATAAAAATGGAAAAACACATGATTTGGCCTGGAAAAACTGGAAAAGTTGAGGAATTCCAAAAGTCACAAAGCATTTCAAGTCTGGTTAGTAAAAACTTAATGTAGAGTAGGGCTGCGGACAGTTATGAGGAAACTTACCAAAATTGGCCTGGAGAGAGGATGGAAATACTACAATGACAATGTGGAAAATCCCCTCCAGTGTTTTCTGCGGGGATTTGAGCCAAGCTAAATTCCATTATCTCAGGATAGAGTAAGAGTGCAAACCACTATACCAATTCTACACTATTATTTCTCAATGGAAAGAGGCAAACTTAAATATGGTTGCAGAGTTTTAATGAACCAAATTTAATTATTGGTCTCTATCAGTTTGATTTTTTTACAAAATAAATTTTAACAAACATTTTAAAATCTATAAATATAAACATTTGTTATTTTTAATAAATAAAAAACATTGTTAATAAGTTGGCATACATTTTCCTAATAGATTCATCTTTACTAAATAACCTTAAAGCTTCTATAAACTAGTAGACAACTTGCAATTAGAGATGGGTCATACCAGTTTTTTTGATACTCGATATGGATACCGATATCACCATTTTCTCATGATACTCTATACTGATACTAAAGTCGATACCAACCCATTGGTTAGGATTAACCACACTGACTTTTTTTTTTGAATATTGTCTAATTTATATGCACTATTTTAAGATAAGATACATAATTACCAAACCACAATCATTAGCATTTTTAGATATTTGAAGATGCTTTACTAATATTTAGCTATAACTATTAAATAATACTATTTTATACAAGTAACACGTAAATAAAACCAAGACAAATTTCTGAACTGCATATATAGTTGTCCTTAATGTTCACAGTTTTTTTTAACTAAACTTTCTTTACAAACGGCAAATTTTTGTTTAAGAAAATCAACATTTTTAATCTCTCAGGATCTAGCCTGTTTTTCTTTTGGTCACATATCAGACTTGCTGTGTCTCGGATAAAACAGTGGCAGGGGGAACACACAAATACTTTATTACAAGCTGTCTTAGATTTGGGTGAATGATTCGGTCTTTCTAGTAACTGAAAATATTAGCACTAGGTGGCAGCTTGAGTTTCTTCTGCATTTGTTGGGTCAGTTGATGGGGCATTTTTCAGCAGCCGTAGTAGTACTATGCCAATTCTACACCACCACCGTGGCCGCAGTTTTTGATAGATTATCGCCAAGCTTTTTTTTATTTTTCACATTGTATCATACCAATTAAGTGTGGCGACAAAACAATCCCTATAATTTATTGCCATGGGCATACAAACATATTTTTAATCAGTTTCATTGTGATTTCTTCTATTTTGGTAAGGATTTTTTGAAATATCTTTATTTTTTCGATACTCGATACTATTTTTAACCACCCACTCGATACTCGATACCCCCAAGTATCAATGGTATCGAGGTATTGCAAAAAGTATTGACCCATCCCTGCTCAAAATATATATTGTTATTAAAATGCAAACTAAACAGCTGATACATTTTTAAAGCTTTATAATTCGGGGTATATGGTATTTTAACCAAATAACTTTAAACATCAAAAGATAAATCCTAGATATAAAAATTTCCTGAAAGATTATATTATACTTAATAAACCTATTAAACATACCAAATGTTTCCTAATATTTCTCATAGGAAATTAAAAATATTTCAAATATTCCCTAAAAAAGTCATAGTTTAATTAGCATTAATAAAGAAAGTGCTAAGGATTTAACATCCCTCCATCAAAAATACTTTTATAATGTGTTAATGATCAAGATTTGATATTTAGCTGCTTCAAAGCTGAATAAGTGCAAATTTATACAATAGTCAAATTTAAGTTTCTCAAAAATTTTATTCCAACAAGTTATTTAGTTAAGATACACTTCAAAACTACCCACCTACTGGATCAGAAGAGTCAGTAATTATGACATCAAACTCTTCTTTATGCTGCATCATGAATTTGAAACCATCTTCTACAAAAAGGGAGAGCTTGGGACTGGAATATCCAACTGACATGAAAGGTAAGAACTTCTTGGATACCTCAATTACTCTGCAATCAATTTCCACCTGGAAGATAGTCTCAACTGCTGGATGTTTGGCTACTTCCCTGGCCACACCTCCATCTCCTCCACCTACAATAAGCACCTGTACAAAAAACACCAATATTTAAGGTGAAAAGTGAGTAAATGGTATACCATGTTTTTATTTAATTTATAAAATCGCTATACGAAAGAAATATTTAAAGTTTACTTTAAAATGTAAATTATTTTTATGCTTGATTATATACTTGATTAAGTTGGTGGCGTTTAGGTGTAAATAGTCTTAAAAATTCAGATAAGGTACTTCAAGGTTCTTAAAAACTTCTTCAAAACTTAAAAAAAAAAAAAAAAAAAAATTGAATGATTATTACTTTCTCTCTATATTACAGGTAGAGAAAGTATGGTGATCGTCAAAAAAATCGAACTCGAGATTTTGATGAATCTTGACATTTCATGACTCCCTGAATCCGAAAAAGTGGTTTTTGAATTTCCGTCTGTCTGTCTGTCTATACCTCCAACTAGAGCCTAAACTATTTTACCGATTGAGCTAAAACTTGATATCTAGGGTTTTCATAGGGTTGCCCCGAGGGGTTTTTGGAATTGAATATCCACCCCTAAAATTAAGGGTAGTTTACAGAAGGGCAAAAAGAGAAAAAGTCGATTTTCTCAAAATCGGCTATAAGGATTTTGATTAAATTTCATTTATAAACATTAATAAATATTCAAAACAAAATGGCTACTCTCAATATTTCGGCAAAATGGCTTTAAGGGCTCCGGTCTGATGTGTAAATTAACATTTTTTATAATAGCTCTGAAACTATTAGAGATATGAAATTACTTAGCATTACAAATATGTATATATATTTATAATACAAATATTTTATTCGAAACATATTTTTATAAAATCAATAACTTTCAATCTATACGCAATTATATATATTTTTTAACTTTTTGGACATTAAAGTTTAAGTATTGCGACCGTAAAAAAAACTAACCTGAAATGTTGATGGATGTCGACGTCTCATGACCCCCCGAACCCTAAAAAATAGTATTTGCAATGCCGTCTGTCTGTGTGTCTATTAAAACTTAAAATTAAGAGTAGTTTTATAAAGGGCGAAAAAAGAAAAATTTGGTTTTCTCAAAATCTACTCAAACGATTTTGATTAAAATTCGTATCTAGGCGTTGATTAAGATTATAAATAAAATGGCTATTTTCATTTTAGTATGAAAATAATTTTTAGGGTACTTTACAGAAGCGTTAATTTCCGTATCTCCACAACTATTTGAGAAACTAAACAACTTATCATTGCAAAATTGTAGGACTATTAGAAATAAAAAACTTTTATTTGACATATATTTTTATAAAAGCAACAGTTTCTGAGATATTTGCAAATATATTAATACAATTTTCTGAGCTTTAGTTGTAAACATATACTACTTAAGTCTTAACGCAATAATTCTCCAATGCCATAGAGTAATTAAATATAAGTATCTAAAAAGAGTATGTTATTTTTCCTTAAAGCTCTTAGGAGAAATGTTTGCACAGCAATGATCTATCTCCATTTTAGACTCAATAGCCAATATTTACATTTTTTATTGGTCAAAATGTATAAATGAATAATTAAATATCAATGCGATGACTTGAAGATGTGCGTGCAACACCTTATAAAATGATAAAATTTTAACCAGAAATCGAAATTTTAATACGAAGTGTTGACCCTTGTGGACCCAATATTAATCTTTTTAATAACTTTTAGGATTCCTTAGATTTCTTTCTACTTCCCTCCATTCATCTCTAGTAATATAATTTTCATAAATTGGAACATGTAAAGCAGATCCGAGTTTCCAAGCTGTCAGCAAATGGTTCAAATACCATTTTATTAAGGTCTTTAAAACATTAAGCTGTTTGAAATAATCTTAGGTGGACAAAGATGCGCCTTTTTTCTCATTGATTCTATATCATTTTATATTATTTTATGCGTGTTCTTATGTGGAGTGGTGATGATACAATGTACATTATTCCGTTCAGAAATCTTACGAGTTTATAGAAAGAGAGAGAAAGTCTGTGCGGTGCGCCGTATCATTTATTTTCTTCTTTGCCATTGCCTGCATAGTTGTTCTTACAATTATTAATTTAGTTGTAAAACATATTTTTATAGTGAAATGTGTTAGTTAAGTCAATTTATGTTTTCTGAAATGAATAGTACAATAAAACCTGGCTAATTTGAAGATGAAGGGACCACTAGAAAAATTCAAAACATACAAAAATTCTAATTGGGTTAAGTTTTTATTTGGGCTAGAAAAATAACTTCAAACATCAATTCAGTGAAGTAAAATACTGTAGTGTATACGTATAATTTTATTATTAGATTTTCCATAGCAATATGTACAATACAGAATACCATATTTACAGTTTTTTTTTTAAATCTAGAAATTGTTGATTGTTTTTTGGAGTTAATACTATGAGTTGCAATAAACTCTTCTAGTTTATTGAGTGCCTGGAAAATAGAGAGACTTACATTAAGTTGTCCCTCAACAAACCATCTTAACTCTTCAATGTGGTTCATCGCCTGTGTAGATGTTGGGATTGGTTACCTGAAAGTTCTGTTCACTCCCCTTCTTCATCTGAAGATGTATTGTCATTTCTATTGTTCATAACATTTGCCAAAATTTCTGCATTTATAAGTTCACTGTAAACTGCTAAGTTCTCATTCAAGTTCACAAAAATCATCATAAGGAACACAAACACAAAACTTTAGTGCCCCTGCATGCAGAGAGCCTATTATTATCGTGCAGCAACAGTCGAGTTGTAACTGTGCTTCCCACGCAAGATTTCAGGCTGTTTTTCGTAATCTTCGGGCAATTTTTACTTTGAATTAAACAAAATAGGTTTGAATTAAATGTGATTTTTTAACAGTGCTTTAATATAAATTTCGAAGTACCAAGGGAAAAGTTCGAATTAAACATGAATTTGAATTATATATGTTTAAATTGTTTGACTGTATTTGTATTACTGTGTATTGTTGCTTATCAAGTTATCTTGCATCACATCAAATTATATTACACAAATTAATATTGTCTTAAAAATAATCTACTTGCCTCTGTCCTGCCATGTATTGGTGAGGTTATTAATGGCATAGCAGCCAATGCAAAGTGACCATACTTTTAGTATGGAGAGCTTTATTACCAACCATACTAAAGTGATGTGTCCCAACCCCAGTTTACAGTTTTTTTTCAAGCTTTCAAGTCTAATGGAAAAGTTTGAGAGTCCTGAGAGAATAAATATCCATCCTTCAGCCCTGCTGTGTGATTCAATGCTCGATCATCTGTCTGTTAATAAGAGTGGCTAATACAGTATACCGACAAAGTAAAGACTCACCCCTGGCTACCAGCCTTTTAAATATAAATTAACCCTTATTTGTTGAAATATATAGATTCCCACTTTTTGCTAATGTTAAGTTTAAACACTGTAGGGCTTAATTGCTGAGTGTGGAGTTTAATGAATAAACCTTTTCTAGACCCGCCATCAAGACACAAGTGTATACTTATTTGCATTTTTTTTCTTCTCTAAACTACACATTGGCTGGCTCATGTGACTAGCTTGAGGCTCCTTCGTACCCCCTTATCTTTTCTCAGAGAAGTTCTTCGTATTTATAATGGAGAGTCAGTACATTTGTTTATGATGGAGGAGAATATTAGGCCCAGTTTTAGGCCTTGTTTAGTGAAATCAAGGGAGGTTGGTCCTAAGTGGGAAGGCATTTAATGACATAGTTATATAGGGATTAAGAATGTTATTGCAGCAGCTCTTTGTTGGGATGGTTCTTTAGTAGATAAGTATAACATATAAAGTTATAGATGGAAAGTCAAAGTGACAATGAAATATTTAAATAAAGTTCTAATTTTAATTTTGTGTTTTTTATTTATTACACAAATATGGTGATTCCAAACTTATACAGCTTTTTTTAAAAAAATTTGGAATTTGGTATAAGATTAATCTTTATCCAGAAATCACATCAAAGTGAAGTTTTTTGCATTCTTCACTTGACAAGAGAGATATAAGGATCAGTTTAATAGATTTCTCATTTTGAAATAGTTTTTTAATTTTGTTGTTATTTTTAAAGTATGGTAAAATGGTTTAACTAGTCTCAATTTATTTGTTTTTTAAAGTAGAATACAAAAAAACCACACCACAAAGCCAAGGCTGTTAGAATACATGGGGACATTCTCCCTATAACTGTCAGCAGAAAGTTTTCTCCATTACACCAGCCTCTGTGTGACGTCACCCAGTGATCATTTGGCTGCTTATCAACAAGGGTGCATGTATATTATAATATATATATATATATATATATATATATATATTACTGCTTTTGGGACTTTCTTTATCCTTTCATAAAATCAAGATTGACATTATGTTTTAACCAAAATTAAATTATAATACATCATAATAACTGTTTTCAGCATGACACCATAGAAGGAAAGGTTGAAGGAAAGAGGAGCTTGGGAAGTAGGATGATTAAAATATATGATGACTTGAAAGAAAGAGGAAAATTCTGGGAGCTGAAGGGGCAGAAACAGGGTGCATTGGTGGTCTAAGTTTCAATGACAAAAGGAATGGACCTGCCGTAAGACAGAACACCTTATTCTAGTGATAATAGCAATAAGAATAATTAGTAATGACAATATTGTACAAGATAGTTTGGTAGAAATAGTTCCCTTAGTTTGGGCTTCAATTGTTTAAATTTTTCAAAATAATGGAATTTAAAACAACCATGTTACCGGCGTCTATTATTGTTATTAGTTGGTCTTTATCACCAAATATTATAGCCTGTTCGGTGTATACAAGTGTACCGACACCTGTTTGTTTAAATAAACGATCTTAAAGAACTAACTTAGATGCTGAGCATGCAGTGTAAATGTAAAGATCATTTGGTCTGGTTTGCTAGCAACAGGGAGATCAGGGTTCAAGTCATTGTCAGGTGTACCCATGGGCACCCATAAATGTGCGATAAGGGGCCTCCCTTATCAATATACAATATTTACTTTATTTTGTTAATTTCTATGTAAAAATAAAATTGTGTATTTGGAATTGGATGTCATTTGCTATTAACAACAATGAATCATCAATATCCGAGTTAACAGATAAAAATGATAAAATGTAGATTTCCTCCCATTCCCTTTTCAACGGCTTTATTTTCATTTTGTATTGTTCAATAACCTTGTTAGAAATATGTTTCTTTTCAATTGGTTCAGCTATAAATAAATTTTATTTTTTGGTAATTTTTCAGAAACTTATTTTATTGTGTGAAAAATGGCTCTTGAAACTCATATAAATAATTTAGCTCAGAATTATGTTCAAATGCTCTAAAATGAGCTCCCACAAGGTTAAATTCCTGAAATTTTCTCTCAAGGAGGAGCGAGCCTGGCAGGTGTCCCCCCCCCCCCCCCCCATTTATAAAAACTACATGGGCGCCCTTGGGTGTACTGAGATTGTTTATTACTAAATTGTTTTCAAATCTTCCTCCATGCAAAAGCAGGTATATTTCTTCTAAACTCTACCTTACTCATCATTAGCATATTAGCATGGATAGTTTATATAAGTATAGCTGAATGGGCATTGAGTTGCGGTAAAAAAAAAATCCCAAGCCAGATCAGATAGGTGTCAAAGAAAGCTAGAAGATAGAACAATGAACAATGCAGACAGTAAGAAAATAGTGCAATCTGGAAATGGTTTAAAAATGAAATATTTTAAAAAGAAAATGAAATTTATGTTAAAAAAAATTATGCAACTTGAAAATTTATTTAAATTAAATTCCTATGAATTTGTTAAATTTATGGTGAAATATTTTTAGGTGGAGCAAGACAAATTCATAAAATCTTGTAGAGTTTGTACTATGAGAAACATATGATTTTCTTTAAAATGTAAATTTTGAGCACCTTTTAGAAAATACAAACGTATTCACTGTGGTCAACATCATTTTAATTTCACTACATTATTGTTATCTTAAAGGAAATGGTAGTATCTCTAAAATTGGGGTAGACAAGTAATCAGGCAAAATAAGAATGTAGCTATAAACGTTATTAAAAATACTTTAATAAATTTACATGTAAAGTAATGTGATATTCATTAGGCTGTAACTTTTAATGGATATTGTCAATTTCGATATTATAATAAAAAATTTTATCTATGTTGACAGCTGTTGGAACGTTGGTGTTCTTTTATGACGAGTTGCAGTTGTTTAGTGTAGACTTATTTAATGTAGCGCATGCGCAGCGTGTATCTTTTAACAGACAATAGACAGTTGAGTCATGCCCGTTATGGTTTACAGACGCACATTCGTGACTTCGTCACTTGTAGTTTTATTGTGCTGAATAGTGTTTTCTTTATTGTGTTATCTTGTTTGTTCGGTTCACTTGACCCACGGCGATCTTTCTCTAACAGGTTATGGGCCCAGGTTCGGAAGTGAGTGTCGCGTAAAAGAACAAGTTTAACATAAAAGATAAACGGGCGCGCGAGTGTTCCGAGTTTGACGCCATGAACACCGCAAATGTATCTAGGATTGAACTTCTAGGCAAAGACAATTATGACACTTGGAAACTCCAAATGCAGGCCGTGTTAATTAAAGCCGATTTATGGGAATTCGTGAACGCTGGCGCGTTAAAACATGAGTTGACGAACGATCGTGCCAACGAAGCCAACGTGCGAGAATGGGTGCGCAATGATATGAAGGCGCGGTCGGACATAATTTTGTCTATATCTTCGAGTGAACTCAAGCAAGTTAAAAATTGTGAAACATCGCGCGAAATGTGGCGGAAATTGGAAGAGATATATCAATCCAAAGACCCGGCAAGAAAGGCAACCCTTTTGAAAAGGTTAACGCTACAGAAAATGGCGGACATGAGTGATGTGCGCGCGCATCTAAACAGTTTCTTCGACTCTGTAGACAAGTTGAACGACATGGAAGTTGCGATCAACCCAGACTTGTTGACGATTTTATTACTCTACAGCTTACCCGCTAGTTTTGAGAACTTTCGGTGCGCCATCGAATCGCGTGACGAATTGCCGACTCCGGACGCACTTCGTATTAAAATCATAGAAGAAAGTGATGCTCGTAAGAGCGATGCGCGGAACGCGTCGTCGGGTGCCATGTTCGCGAAGAAAAATGGCGGCTGGCGCGATCGGAAAGACAAACCCGAAGTGAACAAAAGTGACTGCGAGAAACAAAGAGGCGCGCACATAATACGATGTTTTAAATGCCGAAAGCCTGGGCATAAGGCGAATGAGTGTCGAACCAAGGACAAAAAGGAAAGTGCGAAATGCGCGGATAACGTATGTTTAAACGTTTCGACATGCAAGTCAAACGATCAAAACCGGAAGTGGTGTCTGGACAGCGGCGCGACAACGCATTTGTGTAACGAGACAGAATCTTTTCGCGAAATGTACGACACCGGGCACGGTGCGCTAAACCTAGCAAACAGCGCGACAGCTGACACGGCAGGCGTGGGAAAAGCGCAGTTTGTAGCGAACATACTTGGTGACAAGAAGAACGTAACGCTAGACAATGCAATGTATGTACCCGACTTGAGAACAAACCTGTTGTCGGTCAGTAAGATAACGGATCGTGGGTTTGATGTATGTTTTCAAAAAGATGGTGCCACTATACAAGACTCGAACGGTAATATCGTACTAAGTGCTGTCAGAGTCGATGACTTGTATTACGTGCGTGAATTCAAACAGGACGCGTGCACTGTCACTTCAGTTTCGAAAGTAATTAAAGTTCCGTTCGATTTGTTACACAGACGCCTGGGTCACACTAATGCGAAGGACATTGCGGACGCCGTCCGTAAAGGTGTTGTGAAGGGAGTCGTGCTGGCTGATTCAGCAAGTAAGTTTAACTGTGACATTTGTCTGCGAGGGAAGATGACAAGGACCCCGTTTCCCAGCAAATCAAACCGTCACACAGACATCTTGGACGTGATACACTCAGATGTATGCGGACCCATGAGGACAACGTCCATGGGAGGAGCGAGGTATTTTGTCGAATTCATCGACGACAGCACCAGATGGTGCGAGATTCGATTCTTAAGGTCAAAGGCTGAAGTACTCAAAGCTACCATTGAGTACATAACCCTCGTTGAGAATCAGAAGGGTAAAACTGTGAAGTGCTTGCAGTCCGAAAATGGTGGAGAATACATTAACAAAGAGTTCGATGAGTACCTGAAAAGGCGAGGGATCACTAGGAGGTTGACTGTCCCATACAACCCAGAGCAAAACGGCACGGCGGAGAGAAAGAATCGCTCTCTTCTTGACGTCGCTAGGTGCCTTCTGATGGAAGCAAATTTGCCCAATTCCTTTTGGGCTGAGGCGGTTAATACAGCAAATTACCTCCGAAATCGCCTACCAATAAAGAGCTTGGATGGTCGAACGCCATATGATAAATGGACCGGTGGAGCGCCAGATGTGTCTTCCTTCAGGGTATTTGGAAGTGAGGTGCTCTACCTGGACAGAGAACCCAGCAGAGGAAAGTTCGACTCTCGTGGACAGGAAGGGATCTTCCTTGGCTATGCGGATGAGTCCAAGGCATACCGTGTGTGGTCACCCAAGAAGTGTCGAGTGGTGATAAGCCATGATGTCAAATTTATGGAGGACGTCAAGTCTCGCTTGATATCCAGCCCTCAAGTGGACCAGGAAATAGACACAAAGGGCGGAGACTCTACACAAGCTCGGCGATTTGTGGACATCGATTTGCCTCCAACGTGCCACGCTGAAGATGATAAGTCAATCACACGCTATGAGGACGACGAAGACGAGGTATTCCTCGGTTTCGACAACACCGTCGAAGCGCATGCACCATCACCTGATGGATCAGGGGAAGATGGGTATATATCTTCCACCCCCGATGACACTGCACCTAGCATAGATGTGCGTCATGAAATTGATCACAAAACAAGGGGCCGTGGCCGGCCGAAAAAGGTCAGGTCAGGTTCGAGGGGAAGACCGAAGAAGCAGTACCAAGTCATTTCAAATCTGGCTGAAAGTGCTGAAGAAGCTGAGCAGGTGTTTCTCTCTGAAATACCTATGAAGGAAGCAATGTTCGGTCCCGATGCGGATGAATGGCGCCAAGCCATCGGCACCGAAATTAAATCCATCGTGAAGAACGGGACTTGGATACTTGTTGATCGTCCTACAGGTCAAAAAGTTGTCGGAAGCCGAATTGTTCTAAGGAACAAGTTCCTATCGGATGGAAAACTTGAAAGAAAAAAGGCACGCTTGGTTGCCCAAGGTTTTAGTCAGCAACCTGGCATTCATTTCACAGAGACATTCGCTCCAGTGGCTCGAATAAGTTCCATTCGCCTCATGGCATCCATCGCAGCCCAATACGGAATGAAGATTAGGCAATTTGATCTGGAAACTGCATATTTGAATGGACACCTAGAAGAAGAGGTTTATATGGAACCACCGAAGAACTTAGGAGAAATCCTTCAGGATATTGTTGCTTCGGAGGGCCAGAGCCAGGTCGGGATGAAGGCAAAGATCATGCTCGAAGAATTGAGTAGGGGGGGGGGGCAAGGTTTGCCTCCTGAAGAAGTCGCTTTATGGTCTACGACAAGCTGGAAGGAGCTGGTACCTTAAGCTGGACGAAACCTTGAGGAGTCTGGGTGCGACGCCTTCAGTCTCAGACCCTTGCTTGTTCCACATCGGTTCAGGGGAAGACGTTGTACTAATTGCGACATACGTTGATGACATCCTGATCGCCTCCCGTGACAGGAGGAGGATTGCTGAACTTGGAAAAAGAATGGAAACACTTCGAAGTCAAGGATTTAGGTTATGCAAAATCTTGCCTGGGCATTGAGTTTAACCAGACGGAAGGGCAGGTGACGATGCACCAACATGGCTACGTACGCGATCTGCTTTCACGGTTCGGCATGTCCGAGTGCAAACCTGTTGCCACCCCCGTGGATACGAGCTCAAAGCTGAGGAGAAATGAAGAGCAGTCAGAAGACGATCTAAGGCTTCCGTACCGTGAGCTGGTCGGGGCTCTTACATACTTGGCATCGACTACAAGGCCCGACATATCATTTGCTGTAAGCCATCTTGGACAGTTTAACAACTGCTATGGTACCGATCACTGGAAGGCCGCCAAGCGTGTATTACGCTATCTAAAGGGTTCCATCAAAGTGGGGTTAACCTATGGCTCAGATCCAGGACCAGTCAAAGGATTTGTAGATGCTGACTGGGGAAGTTGTCCCGAAGACAGGAGGTCTTACACCGGATATATATTCATGCTTCACGGTGGACCGGTATCCTGGGAATCAAAGAAACAACGAACTGTCGCCCTGTCAACGACAGAGGCAGAGTACATGGCTCTGTCTGAGAGCGTTAAGGAAGCCGTCTATTTGCAGCGATTCCTCGTCGAGATGGGTTTTGGCAACTTGGGCGAGATGGCTATCTTCTGTGACAACAGAAGCTCATTGAAATTGGCGGAGAATCCAATGTTCCATGCAAGGAGCAAACACATCGACATCCGTCATCACTTTGTGAGAGACATACTCAAACGCAAGGAACTTCGTGTGCTTCACATCTCAACGGACGATCAAGTTGCAGACTTCTTAACTAAGGGACTGCCCAAGGTTAAACACTTGCAATGCATGGAATCAGCCAGACTGGGCGATTCGCAATAGTGATTTTTTTTCTATTTTTACAACCAACTCGAGGGGAAGTGTTGGAACGTTGGTGTTCTTTTATGACGAGTTGCAGTTGTTTAGTGTAGCCATATTTAATGTAGCGCATGCGCAGCGTGTATCTTTTAACAGACAATAGACAGTTGAGTCATGCCCGTT
This sequence comes from Timema podura, assembly GCA_033556935.1. NCBI lineage: Eukaryota > Metazoa > Arthropoda > Insecta > Phasmatodea > Timematidae > Timema > Timema podura. The sequence continues at coordinate 14,142,338 of JAVRXN010000010.1, forward strand.
ATGGTTTACAGACGCACATTCGTGACTTCGTCACTTGTAGTTTTATTGTGCTGAATAGTGTTTTCTTTATTGTGTTATCTTGTTTGTTCGGTTCACTTGACCCACGGCGATCTTTCTCTAACAACAGCAACAGTTGTTTTTTCTATATTTAATAAAACACTCTTCTTACCATGATATTACTCAACTCATTTTGCTTGACAAAATAAATAGAGTGAATTGGAAGAAATAAATTATTTTGGTGGCGCTTACATTGCGATACCTAGGAAAATAAATATAATTGTAGTTAAAAAATAAAGTTTACTATCCATTGCCATGTTTATATTATCAACTTTACAAAAATATGACCATAATCTTATAATTTAACCATGTATAGATGTAAAGCATTCCCTCAAAATTTCCTGTGACCATAAAGAAAATTGTGAAACTATTGTTTTCCAAAACAATTAAATAAAAATTATAAATATTTTTCATTTTCAATATGTCCAAATGTTTGGACAGATACAGGGTGCTATTATCAAATATAAGTAGAAATGGCCAAAAGCCATGTTTTTAAACTGAATACAGTGGGTTTTGATGATTTTGACTGTTTAGTACCATAAAAATAATATCAACACCAATAACATCTTTAAGTATAGGATTGTACAATAGCTTAGTTCCTCTGGACTGTAGGTCTACTCATGTTACATTTCAATATAACATTTATGAACAAGTAATGATTTTTATATGTTAGTTTATTTGACATTTTAAACCATGAACATTTTCTTACTAATCAAAGTAAGTGAAAATATAATAGCAAATGATGTAATTTTTTTTTCTACACAAATAAATAACCAGAATATAGATTAAAATACTATATATTTATAATTTTTAGAAATCTGCAATTATTTTTATTAAATTATTATTAATCATATGACTATTATTATAGTTTATATTAATTTATTAATACAGCATCTAATTATATATTTTTCCAATTAATATGTGAAAATACAAAGCTATTGTTTAATGTTAAAAACTCGATTCTTATTATTTTAATATTAAGTTAGTAATATATGGAGTAATGATAGTATTAAACTGTACGATCTTCTTGATACTATCACAAACCAGTGTTAAACTGCTGTTCGTTAATATTTAAATGTTTTATGTTATTATACATCAATAGTTTTTAACTAGTAATACACGCATCATTAGAATATTATACCTGAAGTGTTTACACACACTGGAATATTAAGACATTTATAGCAAATACAATGTAATGATGTATTATGTGCTAGGTAGGCCCTACATAAAGACACTATAATAATGAGCGTTTATAAATAAAATAATACTATAAAGAGTGGTCGCCCATCAAATACTGGGATGTATGGCTGGTGAGGCAGTTATGTCACATGCCCGGCCCAACCAGCCACATGAAAACGCCTGATCGAGGCAGCCTTCTATACCAGGGTTGTCGTACTTTAGGTAATCTGAGGGCCTTATTAATAAAAAAAAAGATCAATCCAAGGGCTTCATCAAGAATTATAAATAAAATGCAGATATTAAAAAAGTCCTCCATGATTGATTCAATTTATTTTACAAAAGCCAAAAACAATGTTACCTCAAAATTCTTCATGTGTTCAAATTGTTCTTTGCAATTCGGAAAAAAAAGTAAAAGTATAATTGACCAATGTTGATTTAAAAAGCTCCAATTTACATATGTAGCATCCATTTCGCTCAAGAAATCGCCAAACTTACGATGGGTCAGAGCTCTATTACCTCCTCATATGATATTGGTTACTTTTACAGAAACTTTCATTGCATTATCTTGACGTAGATTTTCCACAGAGTGCCTCTTGATGAATGACGTAATGAATGGTTGGGCAGTTAATATTATTTTGTTTCAGCAGACCACAAAAGCCGATTCCAGTCCCCGTCACAGCTTTCGCCCCATCACTGACAATGCAGGAACATTTAACGAATCCTCCATATTTTATAACATAGTTTTGAAATGCTTCGAAAATATCAGTATCCTTGGTGCAAAGATAAAAGATTTAGCAATTCTTCATTAATAGTAAAGTCCTCCTGAATAGTTCAAACAAAAATTAAAAGTTGACTTAAGTCTGCTTGATCAGTACTTTCATCAATACACAATGAAAAGTACCCATATTTTGTGATTGAGTAACACAGCTTTTTTGAAACATATTTATCCATGTGTTCTAAATACCTGACCACTGTCATTATTTTAAACTTTTCAGCTAATTTCAGCTTATTAAATTGTTTTGCCATTTAAATATCACATTTCTTCACAATCATACCATCACTAAAAGGTTTTTTTGCTTTCCTTAACTCCAATGCTACTTTGTACAAAGTGGCAAGGCTTGAACTTTGTGTAGTGCTAGGTTAAAAAAAAACAAAAAAAACTCGTTTGATGCATCAATTTCATCTTATATTCCGTAATAATGGTGCTTCTTGATTCCAACATACATATCAAATCTCTTACTGTGTAATGTAGTGTAGTGTCGTTTCATGTTAAACTCTTTAAGCAATGACAAAACTTGCATGAAAACAAGACTTTGAAGTTTATTTTTGTTGTTTGTATTCAAACAAATAGTCTGATTCCCATAGGCTTTGATACAATCGCTTTTCTTCTTTAATTTATTTTTTCCTGTCAGTCATGGTTGTTGCTCTCGTTAAGTAGAAGTGAACAATTGAAGCTAACACAGGAATCTATCTAGTAATTTGGTGAACCGCGGTGACATAACCTTCATAAACGGACAAACGAACGACACTAACCAGAGATTAATTATGTAGCATCGGATGGTTCACTAAACACATAACACCAATGTCAAAAGATGGATCTTACCCCATTCTTCTGTGATCGAAGGCAGCGTGGAAGAACGACGTAAGTTCAGCTAGACACACCTTCTCTGACCCAAGAGAAAAAGACACTAACCTGGTGGGCTGAACGACTGTGTAGCGAGAGCCACGTGTGGACTGGACTTGCGCAGTGAAGATATTCTCCTTTAGAAGATTCCCGAAAAGCAACTAACCTTCCCGAGGCTTGTAGAAATGCGCAAACCATTGTTCTTTCGGTATTCCAGAAGGTTTCCCCCCTTGATTACCCGTCATTCCTCTCCCCTGTGTTTTAGCTGTATATATATTTGTGTCTGATCCAATGAACCTCACAATTGGGACAGAGCTGGAACAGGGCTAGGATAAGCTTCGGCTTTCTACGACTAAAATGTAAGAACTGAAATTCTGTCTCGGCAAATTTAACCTTTTTATTTATTTATTTATATTTTTCAAAATTCCATTTCGGCTTCTTCATTTTTTTCTTTTGTTAAAACTAAAACTTAAAATTTAAATATGAGTCTGGCTTTTTAACTTAGTAATGGCGTCTAGTCGCCGATTGAGATATAATAATTTGATTGTATTGATAACGGTAGAACTCTATAATTTATTAATGTTTCGTATAAAGGAATATTGTATTATTGGACTTAGAGTCTATGTTGTTATTTTGCAACTCGCCAGTGCCGGTGAGCAAAATCATTATTGGCAAGGTTAATAATTATTTGATTGATGGTATTGTTCATATTTACTGTTATTCAGGTTTTTATATAAGTGGATCTTCGAGTTAACTTATTTGTATCCTTGCTTAGATTTCCTTGCGACTTGATCGCGACGTAATTGTTATGAGCAAAGTTTTAGAATTTTGAAAAAGGTATTTCTATTGAAAATTAATTATATGCTATATGACTTTTTGAAATAATTACAGCTTTAAAAGTTCTCTATATTTTTCGACGCCATCTTGTCTATTTTTTTGGGTAATAGTCAATTGTTTTCATATTTAATGATACTACTCTTATGTTAGCTTTTAATTAGGCAGAATATCATTCCTGCCTGGACCCATTCTTGTGGGCTAATATTATTGTAATGTTCCAAAGCACTTCTACATTATTTATTTATATTGTCATAACAACAATGTTGGTACCTAAATAGAGCTGTTAAATATTGGATTGTGGTGTCCATAATAAATATTGACTCAACACGACTTATCCTTATTTTTTAATAATAATATATCACCTCAAGTCCTAGGTTTTAGTTCTAATTTCTTTTATTTAGTAATTAGCAAGTATTAGGCAGGTTGATGCATTTTAGGGCTCTCTAGAGATAGACGGCCCCCTCATTGTTGATCCTCTCAGTAACAGGTGGGAGTGGCGAGATTCGATGTGTAATGTTTCTCAAAATAGAACATTTCAGATCTTAAACTCATGAGCACTCACTCTTGTTGTTTCCCTTGTTTTGGTATTTCCCTTGTATTATTTGTGGCCTCCTCATCTGAGGATGCTACAATTATAAGAGATGTTGTCACGACCAGGTTAGAACACTTCCACATACAACCCGCAATTAGTTCTTAGCGAACAGCATAGTTACTACTTGAGACACAACTTGATTGATAAATGAGAACCCTCTAATAGCTAGTCTGTAAACTAAGTTTGCTACTACACACTAGCGGAGAACTGTTTAACTACTAAATTGGTGCCTCTGCTGTTTAAGTGTAAAGTTATGATTGACACTAACAACGGGTGACCCACTTAAATGCACCTGAAGTTGTGCCTGTGAAGCTAGGTTTGAGCTTGAGTTTTGCGACGAGAGCTCTATTTTTTTGCAAGTGAAAATCAAAAGCCGTAACCCACATGTGACCTGCAGATCTCGTTTTGGGCAGCCCTGTTATAAACTAACAAACAACCATGTCACGAAGCAACATCTCGTTCAAGCTGTATAATCAACCTAAGTTAGGTATTATCCATGGGGTGAGACAAGCTCTTAATAAATGGTAGAAATTGACTAGAAACATCAAGTAATGAGCTAACAACAAGGTAAGTTCTGATTTTAAAATAATGCACAGATATGACAAAATTTATTTTTCTGAGGTTATTGCAATTGGCCCTCAGTGTTCATTACATAATGAAAAACATAAGAAATAAAAAAGTTTGTTACATTATATACCCATTTTATTAAGGAAATTAGAAACACCATAATCGCATCAACACGTGACAAAAAATGCACCTATGTTAACATGTGCTCTGTGGCTGGCTGTCCCAACGTGTCACAGGGTGGTTGCCATGACAGCCTGACGTTAATGTCCTCATTTCAGAGCTCACCTAGCACATTATTTGGGCTAAGTCCAAGTGAGGATACATACTGGAGTCAGTCGTTTATTTGTATAGTAGAAAGTGCGACACTACCAGTTTTCGATTACTTGATTGAAAATGAAAGTTTTTAATATTAAAAGAATGAATTATAGTTTTTTATCATAAGAATAAAAGTGCAAATTAAAAACAATGCAAGGCCAGTGCTCGATTTGAACTTAAGTCAGGTACAAAAAAAGTGCAAAGAAAGAGGAGAATTAAAGTGCCGTTTTGATAAGAAACCATATGATAAAAGCTGTTGATATGTGAGTGTGAAGAAAGTCACTCTTTATTTTGTTTTGTGTGTTTGTTAATTGGTTAAGAAACCCTATGAGTGAAGACAGATTAAATGCTTTGGCCATGTTGTTCATAGAACAGCCAATGATTCGAGACATACCAAACTTTAACGAATTAGTAAGAGAGAAATTCACTTCAGCCAAAATCCAAATATTAGATTTTTCTTTCAAACAATAAACCTAACGATACACTAATTCTTAAAGTATATTGTATATGTAGTGTTTAAGATAGTGTTAAGAACCTATTTAAATATATTTTTTGTTTAGTGGTGTGTGTGTGTGTGTGTGTGTGTGTATTTCATGATTGAAAGTCCTCGACTTTTAACCAAGTAAGTTGTTATACTTTTATAACTTTATGCTTTTCATACTTTTTAAGTGTAGTTTGTAAGTTAAATACAGGATGGTATAGGATAGTATAAGGTAATCTGTTGTCTACCTTAATTGACAATTTTTAAGAGCGTGCCCTCCCTTAAGTTTTACTCATCAGCTGCCACTGATTATAGTAATGGTAGAGTTACCTGTTTAGATTCACAGACACCAAACAGATTCAAGCTATTAAATACCTAGTCTAGGTAAGCTACACTCATTACAAAACATTAAATAAATCTGATATAGGTCTAATATTGATTAGGGGCTTAAATAATAATTTATTTTAAGTTTGCTAGTACAAGTAAATATTTGCAAGTCATTGAGTATCATGAAAGCTGTATGTGAATTTGTAACACATGGTTGCGTAATAATGATTGGTCATTATTCTAATGCAAACACAATCATGATGTCTTGAGTGTAGTTCAATTGTATAAATGGTTATTAGCTTTCAAATAGTGATCCAAACCAATTTTTTTCCCTACACATAGACATATTTGAAATTCAATAAAAAATACAATAATACAATTTTTTTTATCAACATGAATCCTCAACAAAGATAGTACATATGTAACCAGATTATAAGTGTAACAGTTTGGTTCAAATAAAGAAGTTGCTAGTTCTTGACAAAATGAGTAATTTTCATGATTATGTAAGATATATTTTATGGGGTGTAGGTTGGCAAAACTACATATTTATTGTTCAGCAAAATAAGTGTTAATCAATTAAAGAACTAGGTGATTTATTTTGAGAATACTCGAGGAGACATAGTTAAGATAATGTTTTGCCAATATACACTATTGCTTTTAAGAATAAGAGTATCACACTTAATAAAATAATGGAGTCAACATTCAAAATGTTTGAGAATGTCCTCAAAGTAGTGTTTGAGACTATTTGAATTAAAGGTGTATTTTTGTAGATTTTAAGTACTTTGTTGAGAGAAAGGGGGATAGAATTTTAGAAAAAATGCTATAAGAAAGTATACAAAGATTTTTTAAAATAGTAATCAATTAAAAAAAGCTTTGTCTACTGAAAAATAAAGTCTGAATTATGTTACTGTTGATATATTTGAGATATTCACAGTAAAGTTAATTATTAGAAGGGATTTTAAGGAACTGAGACATTCAAATCTATATTTTTAAAAATCTTAAGTTTTTGTTAGAGGTTAAACTTGGTAGTTTAAATAAATTATTCTTAGTTATATAGTAGAACTAATGTTTATGTAATACATAATATGACAGCAGTCATTTAAGAAAAACCAAAATGTAATTCTAGTAAAATCTTACAACTGCAAAGTTGAAATGTTATCATGTCATGAAAATTAGTACCATGTATTTAAAATAAATAAATTTAAGTAAATACATATATTTTCAAGGAGAAAGTATTTTAGTTTTTTAATTATTATAATAATAACTATTATCTGTGTAAATGTGTGGTTTTTTTAAGAAGACAATTTGAAGACTCAATCATATTATTTTATTTAACATGTTGACAATAATAAAAGTTTTTATTTGAGTGATAAAGGCTCTAGATTTTTTAAACTAATTGTGTGATTTATTACGAGTTTTTAAACTAATTGTGTGATTTATTACATCTTCAAGAAAGCATGATAACAATGATGAGTATTTTATTACCGATTTTTATTTAAATAAAAACAACATACTGTTGAAAATTTATTTGTCGAGAATAGTGAAATAGGATATAAATTTGACGTTCAAAAAGTTCAAATGCTCCCCCAAGACATATTGGTAGCATTCCAAGCTAAAGTCTGTATGGTGTTATCAACTTTTCTCCGCTAACAATGGTGACTAAGTGCAACAAAAGTTAATGCCTTAAACCACTCTGCCATTGATATGGGAATAAAGTTAGACTATAATTTGCTCTGGTACAAATTTAAAACAAATACTGGGTGTTCGGCAAAGGTGTGAAATAAAACCAAATCATAAATAAAAAATAATAATTCTTGTGTCTTAAAAAATTACACCAAACAACAATGTTTCAAAAATTTAAAAACCATTAGTAATGAGATATTTGATTTATATTACCGTTGATCAAATTATACAAAATCAATGTGTTTTAGTTCATCTCCATAAACATAGTGAGTAATTTAAATCTGTTCACCATCTGATTTGTAAGACATGGGTTTTTACTGAACAGAGATTAGTTTTAAGAAACTATCATTGTTATTAATTCTAGCAAGATTAGAGTAAAAGTCATTCTAGCTGCTTAAGCGTAAGTTAGCCACAACTATTAAGGATAAAGATTGTAGAATTTTACAATTGAGTGGTGCAATTTTTTGAAGATTTAGAAATGCAATAATTATTTCAATTTCAATTTCCTACATTAAAGTGCTGGCCAATAGTTGCAAGACCTTTAAGAAAACAGTAGTGAAAAGTACAGAAGTACCAGACTGTGAGCATGGTTACATAATAAAATTAAATAAACTATCATGGCTAAATTATGACAGAGAGATAAATAGATACTAAAAAAATATAAACAAACAGTAATATTGGATAAATAAAAAATCAAATGAAAAAAGGGGAGAGGTAAAATCATGAACATTCAAAAAGTATTGAAATCATGAAAAAAACATGGAAAAACAACAACCAAACAAATAGGCAAAACAATGTAAGTTTAAATATTTTAGGTAGAACATGTACAGAGTAGACTAATGATAAGGGAGTCACTAAATTAACTCTCTAATTTTAGTTATTTTTTTGTGATAAAAGTAGAGTTAGACAAATATAGTATTTGTGCTATGGATACAACTGACTTGAGGGCTCGCCTTGTAAGAGTTCTTGAGAGAAAATAATTTTGGATTACAAGAAGTCCTAGAAGGTACATGAATACCTATATAATAAAGAGCAAATTTACAAAAAAAATTGCTATTGAAAGTATTAAAAACAATAAAGTCTACATGAGAAGAAAGTTCGGAGCCCTAAAAGGTTTTGAGTTATGTCATTATTATAATAAATATGGTTAATTAAGAAAGCAAGTAGCCACATATTTACGTTGAATGTTTTCCAATCTGAGAGAGTCAAATAAGGAAATTGAATTCCAAGCAACACTAGCATAATCAAGCTTATCTCTAACCACTGCATAGTACAGGCATAAAATACAGTCAACTTTCTTAAATAGAGAGGTAATAAATTTAATAAGTCCAAGTAATTTCAATGAGTGAGATATTATACAGTCAATATGATAATGAAAATAGAGTTTATTGTCTAGGAGAACACCTAAATCATTAATATAAAGGGAGTTTCCATTGTAAAATATGATTTATGACATTTTGCCAATCTATACAGTTTGTTATGATTTAATATTTGTAAATAGCCTGACATAATCCACAAACAGTAAATAATTAGCTAAGTATTTATTAACATCATCACTAAACACATTAAAGAGAAGAGGACCTGAATTGGAACCATGAAGTATATCACAAGGCACTAAAAATGTGTTGAAGGTGTGCGAATGAGTGAGATAGGGCAAAATTACAAAGCTTCAAGAGAATGCTGATATAAGTCAAAAGCCTTATTTTGGTCAAAATAAATAGCTAGCATCAACCTGGCCTTGGGTGGAGAGAAACCTGAGGGGCAACATGGCCCAGAAATTCTACTAAACTTGTCATAGTAGATTTAATTTTTATAAAGTCATGTTGATTTTTCGAGTTTATTCTTTAGAAAGTGAAAGTTATGCTCATATATTTTTTCCTCAGATACTTTGGAGAAAGTATTTAAGAGAGAAATAGGTCTATAGTTACAAACTTTTTTTACCCCTTTTTTATAAATAAGTATAACCAAAGATTGTTTCCATATTGGGGAAAAAGTTTCATTTGACAGGTTAATGTTGAAGATATAAAAGGTAATGGACTAAGAATATTGGCACAGCCTTTATCAATAAGGCACAGAATTCCATCAATACCGGCACATTTAGATGAACTCAACTTTTTAATAGCCTCAACAACATCCACGTGTGTAATGTGCCATGGATACAAGACCATGTTAGTTTCAAGAACAAGGTAGGGGTATTTACCCACCTCGGTGGCAGAGTTGTCTAACGTGCTAGTTTTGTGTTGAGATAGACTGCCAAGGACAGGGAGATCAAGGTTCGAATCTTGGTCGGGTGAACTGGGGGTGGTTTTCCCTAAATGGATTTTCACTCTCCCTCCACGCAAATGCGGGTTCATTTCCTCTAAATTCAACCTTCCCAATTCATAATCCATTAGCATAATTAGTACTAAAGTGTATAACCCGAACGGGTAGTAAGACACGGTGCTAAATAAATAAAAAACAAACTGGCAGGGTATGACAGCTAAGGCTGAATTTCATTAGGAATGAAAGTAGGTCCCAAACTCATTTGCAATTAATAAAGGATCACCTGCTTCTGTGGCCGCATGGTTTGATATGTCACTCTTGCAATAGACTAGAATGCAGATCGGGGTTCAATCACATTTGGGTGTACTGAGGGTGGTTTTTCCTTAATGTTTTTCCACTCTCCATCCACACTAATGGGGGGTATGCTTCCTATAAATTCAACCTTCCTCATCCCCGTCACATTAGACTAATTTGCAATGGGTACATCTAGTGCAGTGGTTCTTTAAGGGTGTGCCACGAAATTCTCGATGATATGTTATTGTTGCTAAAATAAATAATTAAAATTAGTTTCATTCAATAAATTTTTAAAAAAGAAATAAGAGGAAATGCTCTTAAACTTTGATACATTTAATTTCCAAAGAAGTTAACGGCTTACAATCAAAGTGTTGAGTAATTAATGAGGAACTTGAGATTGTTATTTCTAACATAACATTTTAATTCATAGTCGGATAAAGAAAATGATAGCATTTCATACTCAACTGGGATAAGTCTCTGCAAGAGCATGTCCAAGTCCTCTGTTGTGTCACTAACTTTCAATTTAAGTGTGCCGCGAGGACTTAAGGTAAAGCCTAGTGTGCCGTGAAAAAAATAAAATAAAAAAAATTGAGAACCACTGATCTAGAGTAATCAGTAAAGGTGAATGAGCTTTATCAATATTTACTAGTGATTGAGAGCTATGTGTTACCAAAGGGTGGTGGAAATGTGCAAAAACAATGTCTAGGAGGTTAGTGTCGTTATCAGTTCTGTTAAATTGTACTAATCCTATTATATTAGTCGATGTCTAAGCATTTATGCTGAATTGTTGGTAGCTAAGATAATAGCAAGAAACATTGAATTCAATCTTGACACATTTGTAATAGTGAACACAAAAGAACTGATATACAATATGACGGGCAAAACATAATAGTTAACAAGATTACCAAGAGAGTACAGCGCTGTACAGCCAAGGTATTTAGGCGTGAATTACTATATTGTGACACACTCCTTTAACAAGTGCCCACAAAAATGTTTCTAATGTCATAGTGGCATCATACAGAACACGGAAAAAATATATATGAGCCAAAATATTGAGCACATAAAGAAACAAAACTTATTGACCACTTCAAGACAACTTGGTTACCAACTCAGCACATAATCGTTGAAAAACTTCATTGGGTAGTGGCTTCATAAGGAGGTCGGCAAGCTGATCCTTTGATGAAGTGTATCACAGCTCGATGTCCCAATGTTCAAATAGCTCCCGAATGTAGTGGTAGCAGAAATCTGTGTGCTTATGGTTTTCCACATTCTTCATGAGTTTGATGGCACTTTGTTAACAAAGATCACCGATGGTGCAGAGGATTCTTCAAAGATGTTCATGAACATGGTTCTAGGCCATATAGCCTCTTTAAATGCTGCTGAGACTGTCATATATTCAGCTTTAGTGATTAAGAGGGCTACTGTCTGCTGCCTAGTACTGCTCCAAGTAACAGGATCATGCAAGATCTTGAATATGTGGCCCATTGTCAATCACCTTGTATCAAAGTCTTTGGCATAATTAGAGTCTAAATATCACACAATCGTAATTGAGTCTTCGGACTTTTGATACACGACTCCATAGCTAACAGTAGATTTGGGAAATTAAGTAATTTTATTGACACTGTTCCAGCAGTTTCTGTCAAAGCGGTTGTAATAATTGCTGACCTGCACCACTGCAAACGCTATATCAGGGCGAATGACTGTGCAAATAGATGTTAATGTTCCAACTACTTCTATGTATGGTACATGTTGCATTGATTCATCTTCTGCTGTGGCTTGTAGGCCACTGGAATCTGCAGGCACGCAACTAGGATTAGCGTCCTTGTGATTGAATCTTTTGACAAACTTGTCTAGTAGGTTGATTATCCGATGAAGATTGTGCCATTCTCTATGTTGTAGCATATCTGCATCCCTACAAAGAATTCTACTGATTATGTGATCAAAAAATCCTTCTGCAAATCAATGATTATAACACTGCATGATGTATTATTTGGCCTCATCACAAGACCGTCATCGACAAAAAGGATCAGAGACACTAGACGCTACAGTTCTAACCACCATTTGACGGACTGTATTGTGGACCTAGATAGCGAGCCATGGATAATCTCTTCAACTCAGCGAGATTGTGTGTACGTGCAACGAGAGCATACCAGCGCGGCAGTGGATAAACATAGACTGAAGTAATTTAGGGGAGCTCTGATTCTACCAGAACTCGGTGAGACATCATGTGACTCATTCTTTCCTCTTTCTCGCACATCTGTCCTACCCTGATCTTATTAGTCCTTGACACCCTGTTCGTGAATGTATGGCTATGGGGGCCTCTCTTCGGGTAATTATCATTGGTATGTGCTTCATGCTAAGATATTCTAGACAGTGAGGTGGTTATTATCAGTTAATGTTTTAAATTTAAGGGGGCATTGTACCATTGACATGTTTCTCTGATTGTTAGTAATTAGCACGTAATGCTTTTAAGTTTAAGAAGGCATTGTGCCATTGATATGCATATCTAATTGTTAGTAATTAGAGATTAATTAATAATATTTAGCACCGCGCTTACTACACCGTTCGGGTTATACGCTTAAGTACTAATTATGCAATGGATTAGGAATTGGAGGGTTGAATTTAGAGGAAGTGAACCCGCATTTGCGTGGAGGGAAAGTGGAAAACCATTTAGGAAAAACCACCCCCAGTTCACCCGACCGAGATTCGAACCTCGATCTCCCCGTCCTCGGCGGTCGAGCTCAACACGACTAGCGCGTTAGCCAACTGCGCCACCGAGGCGGGTAATTAGAGATTAACGCTTTTGAGTTTAAGGAGGCATTGTGCCAATGACAAGCATATCTAATTGTCAGTGATTAGCACTTAACACTTTTCTGGTTAAGGGGGCATTGTGCCATTGTCTTGCTTACCTGATTGTTAGAAAAAAACAACACTTATTGCTTTTCTGTTAAAGGGGATGTTGTATCATGTTTAATATTGAAGTTTTATAGATTTTCATGATTAATGCTGTAAGTTGGCTTGGAACTGTCATGTCATGGCTTTGATCAAAGTTCAGTATATTTTCGAGATTCGTGTTTAACCCCTTGACTTATCATTTAGCCTGCCTATGTTTTACACCAGGATTACCATTTAAATTCATGTCAAATTACTTTATGCACAAGTTTAGTCTGATATAACTTCTATGATATATTTGCAATTTCAAGCAGCATTTTTATGTCATGCTATATTATCATTTTTTTTCTCCTCCCTCCTCCTCCCATTTACATTCTTTCTCCCTCCCACTTTACCTCTGTCTCCCTCCCATTTCCGTTCAATCTACCTCCACTATCGCCCCTTTCTCCTAGCACTTCCCTTCAGCCTTTATTTATCTCTCTTTCTCTCCTTTATCACTTTATTTTTCACTCCCCTCCCGCTTATATTATTCACCCCATATCCTTCCTCCACGCTATGTGTGTTTTTATCATAGCAACTTATAACTATTATTGACAAAGATTACTTTTCTGGACAGTATATACTTTGTTAAAGAAAAATCAAATTTATACATAACATACAATTATTTATAAAGCATTGTGTTGATTTACCTCATAAAGTGTTGTTTTCCTCAATAACTTTTCTTTGTTTATATTTGTTTGATTGTCTAAATCACTACTGTCAAAAGAGCTATCCCTTTCAGAAGACCTATCTATGTTATTATTGCTGACACCTGCAGTTAGTTCTACACTTTCACTATCATAATCATTAGAAAAATCTACATCCTCATTATCACTAGTATCTACTAAATCATTTTAATTGTCAGAATCCCAAAGTAGCTGTGTGATTTCTTCGTCAGTCAGTTTTTAGGCCGAGAAACTTTCTGTTTACTAGTTGGCATCATTTCATAGCTTGATTGTACTTATAATTGAGTAACACCTCTTAGTATCTTAGTAAAGAAAAACCTACAGGAAAGTTTTGGTTGAAATATAATGAATAAAACTTCAAGTTCTATTCATACCACTCCTGCCGTCTATGGAAGTAACACCTGCTATTCATGAAAGCACAAGAAAAAAAAAAAATACACAAAAATAAACAAAACGTTTGATTGAAATATAAGTAATATAACCGCCAAGTTTTATCCATACAGCTCCTGCCATCTATGAAGTATAAGCAAGAACACAATGTGAGAGCCCTGCTCATCAAAGTATCTGTGTGGAGTACTAAGTTACGATGGCCCTGCTCGTCAAAGTACGTCAAGGGGTTAATGATTACTATCCCTTGTTTTAAGGAGCTATATGTTGTACCTTTGATCTTAATTTAATTACTCTTTAAGTTAGGTATTTGTGTGAATAAAAATTGTTGTTACCTTTGTCTTCTCCTTTTGGGTACAAAATTTCTGGTTCAAACCTCATTACAACTGCTTCAGAGCATTAAGACCCTTGTTGAGTTTATAAACAACATTTGAATCCACCTGTATTCCTTCTGGAGGACTAATATATATCACCTCTTCAAGATCTCCATTAAAGAAGGGAGTTTTGACATCAAATTGAGTTAGTTCATAGTCGAATCTAACTGCAATAGACGAGCATTCTGATCAAATGATAGCGAGTTGTGGGTAAAAAGGTTTCATTATAGTCTATTCCCAACTTTTGTGTATATTATTTTGAACACAAACGGCTTTGTATTTTGTGATCTCATCCAAAGAATTTAATTTAATTTTAAAGACCCATTTTGAGCCCGTGGGTATTGATACCATTGTCCATGTGTTATTCTTCTCTAAGGCATCAACTTCCTCTTTCATAGCATTTTCCCACTTGAGCTTCTCCAGGTATGTAAGTGCTTGAGAATATGTACTAGGAGTATCCTCCTCTACATAGATAAGATTCTCGGTGAACCTTGTTGGTGGCTTCAAGACACTACGAGATCTGAGGTTATGAGTATATCTCTTGGGCGATTCATCCTCCTGAAGAATTCCTTTCCGCGAATTACGCTACGGGGATGTCTTTTTAGTCCTATCATCTTCTTGGCTCTCGGCTGCAGCTTCTTCAACATAGTAAATTTGTGTGGGCACATAGTGGACATGTTTTTCAAAGCCTTGTAGTTCATCATTGAAGAAAACATTTATTGAAATTAAATTTTCTTAGTGTCAGGACAGCCTGTAGTTGGTAGACTGTCTATTATATCCAAAAAGTATCATCTTATTGGACTTCTTATCCAACTTCTTTCTTCCATTTTGCATCAGAATATAGGCTTCACATCCAAATGTCCTTACATACTACAGCTGAGGCTTTTTGCCAGTCCAGAGTTCCAGAGGTGTGAAATTTGTGCCTGCTTTGTAGGTGTACAGTTTAATATGTATATCACATAGTTAAGGCTTCTGCCAGAAGCATTGTAGTGTGTTACTTTTATGTTTAATGAACGATACTACTCTATAGCCAAAGTAGTCATCTTTGAAAGTGACAAAGTACTTAGCTTCTCCTACAAACTCGACTGGCATGACACCAAGGTCTATTAGCACACCAACTTCATCTTCTGGTGGGTTGGTTTGTTGAACGGAAGCTTGTGGTTCTTTCTATATGCGCAGCCAGGGCAAACTAAATTGACTGCATCACTCAGATCAACACCCTCAGCTAAGCCTTTTGACAGTGATCTGGCCGAGGCGTTCGTGCCATAGCGTCAAACTAGTCTTAGTGACAGAATTGACTTTATTTGAAGTTAGAGTCTGAAAAAGCATTTTATACAGGTTATTGGGCTGGCGTTCCCACATGCGACCAACTTTTCTTTTTCAAAAACTTCAACAAAATTGTCTGATTTAACAATTTTCATCCCTAGCTAGGTGATTTTTCCTTCGGACATAAGGTTCTTTTATAGGTCCGGAACAAATGGGGCATCTCTAATGATTGAGTCATACCAGTGACCATTCAGCAACTTCTGAATATTCACATCAACTTTCCCTTTGACAGAAAGCTTGTGGTTGTCACCAGGACGCACAGAAGAACCATTACTAACCTCTTCAAAATGGTCGAAGTAGTCTTTAAGTCATGTCATATGTCTGAAAGCCCCACTAACCATGGAGAGCCAGGCCTGTCTGAAACTCTTATATTTCAGAAAAAGTCTACTTAAGATCTTAGTCATGATAGCTAGATTGCCGACTATATTTCCGACTTCTTTTATTTGCCGGGCAAGAGCTTCTACTTTGGCAATGTGTTGAGCCACTGAGTAAGCTGAGTTCCACTGATAGTGATATAAACAATGCTCATGTACTATTATTTTATTTGTTTCTGATCTGTGCTTGTAAATAAAATCGTTTGCTTAGAATTTCGTAGAATGATTACAGTTTTCAATCAGGGCAATCTGACTAAGCTACATAGCTGAGGTAAGGGTAACATAGCTTTGGCATCCCTTTGCTGCCATAGGTCATTTGCCTTGTTCACATTTTCAGTAGGCATAGCTTCCTCACTTTTGCGATTTTGAGAATTCCTTTGGCATGTAGAGCAATAACCAACTAGAACTTCCACTGCTGGTATTTACTACCATTAAACTTATTAACACTGGAAATGTTGATCTTTTCCAACATTGTGACTCAAGTTCAAGTTTACGATCAAGGCTTATTCTTACAGAGATGATCTCTAGTGAGTAAATAAACTTGCTTGCGTACAATTACTTGAAACTTTACTTTTTCGTTTAACTAATAAACAAGAATGTTCCCATCAGAATGTTCACTCAAAGAGTGCGATACAAAACTTAATGTGCTCTTGAAAAACAACATTCTTTCAATGCTAACAGCCCTGGCAGAATGGATAGTTCGATCAACAAATTGTAACTAAAATGATTTGTTTTATCTTTATGGAACCAACAACGCATTAGAAATGAATCCTTGGCCAATAAATAAGTGTTTAAGAAGAATTGTTTGTGGCTAAAATAATAGCAAGAAACATTGAATTATATCTTGACCCATTTGTAATAGTAAACACAAAAAAATAACTGATATACAAGAAGGCAGGCAAATCATAAGCACCGCACCTTTAAAAAATGTTAAGTAATTACAAAATATTTTGAGTGTTGTTGGTGAGCAAGCTATATAAAATATATTTGTAGCCGATGATTTTCAGTATGTTTATCATAGACTCTGCCTTAAAATATAAGTTAAGAATGAGCTTGGGCACGGGACGATTCCTGGATAGCTCAGTGGTTAGAGCATTGGCGTACTAAGCCAAAGGTCCCGGGTTCGATTCTCGTGTCCAGGTGTCATTTTTCAATTTTCAAAATATATCTAGATGGAGTAATCCTCACTATAAGCATAAATAATAGCGTTCACTATTTGATTCTTATATGAAATATAGTTAAATATAAATAATGTTTTTGTTTTTATGTGCACCTTTCACAAATATCTGGTACATTTGCCTAATTGATTGATGAACTAGCAATACCAAAATGTAATTACAAACCAATCAATGGAACGCAACAATCCAGAACATTCAATTCTCTAAGTACCAAAGTTATTTTTATTTTTACTCACATTACTATTCATTATTTCTTAACTGGGAACTTAACATGATTGGATAATATTGACGTTGGTTAGACCTCTTAAATTAGATAGTTAGACATTATATAACAGCTAAACTTCTACTTTAAGTATGTCAATTACATTTTTAGAATGTTTTCTAAGATGTTCTACTCTAAAATCACTGACAACAAAATAAAAAACAAATGTCTACTCAAAAGGTTGTACTAAATTACAATTCACATTTCCTTCACTGAGTTATTACATATTAAAATAAATATATAGGTATAATATGTTTAATTCACATACCTTTTTTGGATTGGGATGACTACAAAGTGGAAGGAATGCTATCATTTCTTGATAAGCAAATTCATCAAATTCTGTACATTGAATGATTCCATCCAAAACTAAGGCTCGTCCATGATTTTTTCTGAAAAAATAGATAAAGATTTGATCTTGTTGAAATGCAACCAAATTTGATTTAAGTTATGAATATATTAGGGAAGCTAAAATACATTTTTTGTGTGGGGGGTTGAGGGCTTTTCAATTATATATTAATATCATAATTTTAAAAAATACGGGTTTATTTCGATTATGTCAACTAAAAAAATATTATCTTAACATATTTTCATCAATATGGATAAACAATTTTTTTTACCTCTTTGAATGTTGCAGTAAACACATTGGAGTTTGAGAATTTTGAACATATTTTGTGAAAATAGTTTTAAAAAACTATTCTTTAGTTGTTTAAGTAGATATACTAAAAGAAGTGAAATGTGTTACAGATGTTAAGATGCTCATCAATATTCAACCGGTGGTTAGTTATTTACTTATATTTTGAGTAATACAAATTTAAAAAATATGAAAAGATAAAATTAGCTCATATTTGATTATCTTTCATGCATATTTTCACAGTTAAAAGGTTACGTTTAAGGTTTAATGAACTAGACCTAACATTATTAAACAAATTGAGTCATTCATTATGCTCCTCAAAAAACTATTCAAAATCAATCGCGGATTATTTATGATATTTTAAGCACTAAAGGAAATACTGCAATATAAGAATTTTTCTCTTACACTCAAGACACATCCTCAAAATCGTGAATTTGAGTTTAAAATATATATTTTTGTAAATTTAAATTGCAAGTCTTTGGTGTTCCAAAAGTAATTTAAATAGCTTACATCACATATGTAATGTTGGCTTTAATCCTTTTGCTGCGCATTTAATTTTACTTCTTATCTTCAGAAATGCTAATTATAGGTCAAAAATACAAAATCTGAAAATATGCATGATGATCATGATTATGATTAAATAATGTGATTTTCAACTAGTAATGCATTTTAAATATGAAATTTAGCACCACATTGTCTATAATTCATATAATAATAATATTTTATATCAATACAATTTTATATGTTACATATTATTTATGTCACATTTTACCCAAATGAAATGTTATTCTGCTATCAGAACCATTCTTTATTTTACTTGCAACCCACAATAGTGTCAAACTATTGCTAAATAAGGATGTGACAGGCCTAATATGGGCCAAATGTAATAGAAAGAAATTTTTTTTAAATTAGGTTACATCAACACAACTTGAACAATTTTGTTCTACATTGGTGCTTTTCTCAGTGTAGTGTAGTTTATAAAATCATATATTTGTCTTAGGCATGATTTCAAAATAGGAAATAGGTCAAGAACAAAAATAAAATAGCAATCCATTAATCCCTCAACAATGTTTTCCACCACATAAATATTGCATGTGTAATACAAATAATTAAATACGGAAGTAAACAAGCGCTACTACTTTATGATTTAGCAGCTGGTAACTGACAATTCTCGAAATTAAAAACCAGATATCAGAGGCACACGTGCATGCTAGTATAAAAAATTCAGCGTTCTAACACTCTTGTGGCTATTTCCAACTGTTGCAGCAAGAGTGGATAAAGTTTACACGTCACTGGGTAAAGTCGATGGCTATAATGCTAAGATCGGATATATCCGATTAACGCAGCAAAAAGGGTTAAGTTATTTTAGGTGATTTTTTTTGTTTGTTGGATAGGGAGCCTAGTTAAGAACTGAATCTAGAAGATGTATATGGGGGAGAGTCTATTAGAGTAGAAGTAAATAGAGTATATTGGAGAAATAGCGAGAATTTAGTTTTACTGAACTAGTTATATGGGGACTTACAAGACATAAGCTCCAAAACTTAGGATTTTAATACAGTGGTATTGTTGCTCAATTCCTTGACCTGGAAAGAGACTAAGAGAGATCAATGACTTCACTAATCTGGGAGTTTAAAAGGCAACAGATTTCGGACACATTATCATCACTTTTACTTTTCTAAGATTAGATTCAAATTATTTCAATGTCTCTTTTTAAAAACAAAAATACTCTCTGATTGTTATTACTTAAAACACTAGTAGATAACATATTGAAAAATGTATTAATATTTACAGACCTTGCTATAAATTGAAACAGATTTGGAGACTATTTATTATTTAAAGGTAAAAAATAGTTCTATAAATATACAACAGTTAACGTTAAAGTTAGATGTTTAGAAGCAGCTTATACTGTTAAAGGTCGCTGCCATCTAATATTCATAGATAATATTAACTTTATTAAATCACACTAAATAATTATCAGTGTGCATATACTTATGTCAATTAAAAGTTGCTCTTCTATTCCAGACATATTAGTGTATTATACTATAAGCCCTCTAGTTTCATGTGTCAAAAACTCAGGCGTAATAAAGAAACAAGATTTGAATTTTGGTTGATCATGTGAATGACATCTGCCAAAAAGGATATGATGCTATATTCAAACTCAAAATACTAAGTCATTTAATAGCACCTGAGCTTCAAGCTATGCTGGTACAAATTCTGATACTTCCTTATTTTGACTGCTGTGATATATGTTTACAGTGAGTAAACAAAGGAATTAGCTCATCAAAATGCTTACATTATTATTATTGGGTTTTATAGGCCCGCCGATACATATAGGTCATTAGGGTCATTCAATACTTACAGAATCAGTGTATTTGAGTCAGGGTGGTTGTAATTTTACCCAGCCCAGTTAAAAACTCACCTGAGATTTATTAAAATGCCCATTTAAAAAAACACACAATAAAATCCACTTATTTTATTTTGCTTGCAAATCAATTGTGTGATGTACCCGCTTCGGTAGCTACATGGTTCAAGGCATCACGCTTGCAATAAACTAGACTGTCAAAGATGGGGAGTTCAGGGTTTAGTCCTGGTTGGGTGTACTGAGGGTGTTTTTTCTAAATGGTTTTAAACTCTCCCTCCAAATAAATGTTGGTAGACTTCCTCTAAATTAAACCTTCCCTATCTCTAACACAATAGTGTTATTAGTACAAAGGTGCATAACCCGAATGTGTAGAAAGAAGCGGTGCTAAAAAATTGAGAATAGTTAGTTTATTTATATTTTAATAATTATATTAATATATAATAATATATTATAGTAATATTATTAAATATGTAACAGGTAGATTAGAATTTGAACTAACAAACTAAGTATAGGCCTAGATTAAACAAATGTGAATGAATACTTTAAAGAAAATACACTTATAATTTAAACTTAAACATGCTCTTCTAATATAAGTACCAGAGCTTTTACTAGCATGATTAAATAAAATATATACTTTAGAAGAATTTGACTGACCATTGTCAGTAATTCTTAAAAAAAAATTATTATGTAATATAATATTAGTGTTACATATTACTTTGCCTGTAAAGTAAGAGCCGAGTTATGGGACTAGGCTGCTAATTCAAAACTAAATAAAATGTAAGTTGGGTCCTATCTACTAGTTTTCTCTCACAAAAAAATGATAGCAATCATTTAAATAAACTAGTTTATTGTTGCATTATTGTTTTCCTTTATTATGTTGTTATTTCTTCTATGCTTAATATATTAAAATATATTTCACTTGATCCCGAATAATTACTATATTTGCTTGATTAGTTAAATCAGTTAGCATACAAAGGAAGGTTTTTTTTAACCGTGATATAATTCATTTACAATTTAAAATATTTCTACCACATGCTCATAAACTTCAAAAAGCTTGAATGGCTGTGACTAAATAAATGACATACATTTCACATATGATTAAACATCAGCTTACATGGGTTAGAAATTCTTCAGTTTTCTGTATACCCTAAACAAATCCAAGACCTACTTTTAGTCCTTCATAGTAGCAGCATCAAGGGTATGGATTTATCTACACACTAACATAATATATTCAATTACACTAAATGTGTTAAAAAAGAACTCTGTCAATTTATAGAAAAATAAGAACTTAGCTTTGAGCTTTTGTCTTTGTCTTAGAGGTAAAATGGATAAATGCAGGAGTAGGGGTTTTCTAAAATTAATTGTTTGTAATAATGTGAATTCATAAAAATTTGTTATTGTGAATGATTTTTTTAATCATCATGTCTTATTATTTGTTCAGGTCATATGCATATATCATAATCACTCTAATGGGGTAGAGATGAGGAAATAACCATTTTGGAGGTAGCCTACCTGCGTTTGTGTTGAAGGAGAGTGGGAAACCAGCAGTCCAGTCTAACACTAGAATGACAACTTAGACCATTGAGCCACTGAAGCAGAAAATAATTGATTAAGTTGATGAATATCCATTCCCTGTACTTTGTGATGTAAAATAAAAATTAGTGCCTGATGAAAAAGAGAATTTTTCTATTGCTTCTAGCGTGACCAAATGATATATCTATGTAGAAGACATGATCACTTTGATTTGTTCACCTAGGAATGTTATTTGTTTTTTTTTTGGCAATCGGTTGATTTATTCATGGTTGGCAGATATGAATTGAGAAAATTGGGCCAGTGATAGTTTGAAAGTGTTTGCTTTTGACCACTACACTAGTAAAGTCAAAGATTTTGTTTGATATTTGAATTCCACCCTCAAAATTATAAGAATGCAGTGTCATTATAGGAAATGGGACATTATTTATTACTGTAGGAGACAACTTTATTTAGTGTCCTATTGAGCACATGTATACAAAAACATCTGTAACTGTAAGAATTATTATTATTACCACTGCGTCTTACTACCCGTTCGAGTTATATGCACAACTGTAAGAACACTAATACATGCAGTACTTCATATTCATTGATGATGGGATATCAATCGCTAAAGAGTATGATTTAATTGATATTCATTATTAACTGTGTGTATATGACAAAGATACTATCAGCTGTGCATCAGTTCACTAGGAACACATCTAATATGTTTAAAGTGGTGCTTGACAGATCTAAGGTGTTGCTTTTCAAGTCAAATTTTGCCTATCTGCAAAGCCACATAGCTCAACTCCAAGTAACTAAGTCAAGGACATATTCTCTTTTATTAGATCAATTTATTATATTTGCATAACATTAGGTTATTATAGTATATTAATATAGTATGTTTTTAGCGAGTGTGTGCACCATGCACTGTCTGAGCTATTCACATATTTATACTAATGGTGTAGGAATGAGGAAGGTAGAATAAAGAGTAAATGTACCCACATATGCATGAAGGAAGAATCAAATAACATCGAGTAAAATTGACTCTCAGTACCCATGGGTGGCATTCAAATCCCAACATTTATGTCACTGCCAAACCAGACAAGAAGAGGTTGACGCTTTAGCAACCATTTGCTGGTATTAGCTTCTGAGTATCACATTATTTTTTTAATTGAGAGAATATAAAAATAAAATTACTAAACTAAATCAAGGTAAAATAATAAAAAAAGATTTTGGGCTAATGAATGCCATAGAGGGCTTGACTATAGAATAATACTAACAAAATTTGAACTAGGAAAAGAAATAAAAAGCAATATTTGTATACTTTGACTAAAAGTGAAAATACCCCACATATCACAAATATTATTTTATTTACAAATCATATTTTAAAAATTAACTGTTTTGTACAGCATAGTTAATTGTCGTGTTTTCCACATTTATTCTTGATTCCAACTTTTAAGTTAAGTTCAGGTACTGTTTAGTTATTTTAGGCTAGTTATTAGGTCTTTTTCAGTTATACTATTTTAAAATAAGTTATGTTAAACTAAATTAGTAAAGAATTGATAAAATTACTGTCAAGACAGATTAAATTATAATTATGAATATTGGTTTTATCATCACACATTTACTAGCCCATTTATTTGCGCCCAACTAATTAATTATCAAAACATTACTACAAATATTTACTTACAACTTTATGATTTATTCATGTTTGCATGGGATATTGTTTAAGTAAATATTGTGTATGGTGTATTGGTGGAAATACACACTCTCAAGATGGGGCACTTGATTGCAAATGTGCCTTATTTCACTTTACTTGATAGGCTATAATCTTTAAAAAATATATTTATAAATAAACATCAAAATAATTATACTTAGGATTTTTTATAAGACAGGGTAAAAGTTAACTTAAACATATTTTAAACTTAAAATAATTTCATTTGTTCATCAATTTTATTGATAAAACATATTTTATAGACTTTTATTCTTCAACGCTTAGTGTAATTGTATAGCCTAAATAATATAAAAATGGATTTTAAATGTATTTGGTCATTTATTTAATCCCTTGTTCAATTTATTAAATTACCATATTTCATAAGCAATAGTGTAATATCAAACCTTAGGATTAATATTTATAGTTTTTTTGCCTAGTGCAGAGCAAGTACCCTAATTGCAATGCATAGGCTGCTAACAGAATTTTTAATTTTTCTTACGGTAAGCCTACACTAATAAAATATGATTTCTCCTATCTAATATAATTTTTTTTAAATTCTGATATTTATACATATATATTACATTTGATCATGATACAGTTTAGAGTGCCCACACATGACTAAGTGAATATAAGCTAGGCACAATTCCACCCTTTGAAAATTGTAGTTTTATTTGGAAACAAATATATGCCAGATTAATATATATATATATATATATATATTATATCTATAAATATCTTCAGAATTAAATTACTATTTTTTTTGTCCGCCTGGACATATCTGCATTTTTTAAACTTTCTTTTACAACTTACTTGTCAAATTCACTCTACTTAACTACTTCTAGCCTATCAGTAAAATTGTTACTTTCACTCTCCCAAGGCACATATGATAAATAAGCAGCATATATTTTGTCTATGGTTTCACATTTTATTACTTGTTATTGTCTTTTGGCTGCTATGATTATATGTTTTACTTTTGAAATATAGAGATAAAGCCCATTAAAGATTAGCCTGTTAGATTATGCCTAAATAACGCCAAATTGAGAGTTGTTAAATACCCACAAAATAGTGTGTAATACCATAATATCAAATTGAGGGTTTTTAAATACCCAAGAAATAGTGTGTAATACAACATTGTCAAATTGAGAGTTTTTAAATACCCAAGAAATAGTGTGTAATACAACATCAAATATGCCAAATTATTGCATGAGAGTTGTTAAATAGCGAATAGTGTGTAATACAACAATGCCAAATTAAGAGTTGTTAATAACCCAAGAAATAGTGTGTAATACAACAATGCCAAATTAAGAGTGGTTAATTACCCAAGAAATAGTGTGTAATACAACAATACCAAAAAAAGGCAAACTGTGTCTCATGTCTACAACATTTGGCTGGTAGAAAACCTCATGCTATCTGTTTTGTGCTCAATGTTTTTTTTTCTCCAAATATTAAGTATCTCTGGTTTTAGTTTACTTTGCCACAGTAAAGAAATATGTAAGAGTGATGTTCTAAACAAGTGTGTAAAAAGATAGTTTTTCTAAGGGAGCTCCACTAGAAAAATACACATAATCTGTCGAAGTCTTGTATAGCTAAATACAATCAGTGAATATTAAAAACAAGTTTAGATTTCAACATTATTATTTTTCAATGTGTCTTATTACATGTTTGGACTATAGGCAGACATTAATTACGCGAATGGGATAGAAATGGAGAAGGTAGAATTTCAAAGGAAATTTCCCCCCCATTAGTGTGAAAGGAGACTGGAAAACTATTTATAAAATTACCCTTAGTACACCCAACCAAGATTTGAAACTAGTTCTCTCAGTAACTAGCAATCCAGTCTTAAAATGAAACCAAGCAACCACTGATACAAGAGTTTGACACTCTTGATATGTTACATGCACGAGTATAGCTTTCAACCAAAGTTTTTTTTATTGTTAAATAATGTACAAAGAGGAAAAGAGAAACAATAAAATGTGTAAAATAGAAAATAGAATCTTTCACAGAAAAATAATCGACATACTAGTAAGATATAAAGTTTTCTTTACATATTTTGATAATATAGACAAATACCAACACTTTAATTTGTTTTGGTTTATTCATATATTAGTGATTTTGGACCAACATTTGATGCACCAATGCTAAAATACTAAGGATGTGATTCAACAGATTAGCTTCATTTTTAAATTTTATTTGATCAAAAGATTAATTTAAAAGTGATTTCTAAAACAGGAAACACATATTAGTATAAAAGAATACCGACTTAAGAAATGAGGGTGAAAAGATATCAATTTAGTCTTTAAAATAAAAATATATTACCAAAATCAAATATTTTCTCAGAAAACTCAATTCCAAGTATTTTATTTAAATCAAACCTTTAAATTACTTTTAGGTAATATTCCAAGCCATCATGAGTAAGTTTGGTCAATTTTTCTTATTTCATTATAGCAAACAATATTGAAAATATACATAAACACTAAAAAGGGGCAGCCTACCAGATTGCTGAGATACATTGGTGACTTCCAGAAATCTCGCGTTATTTAACAAGTGTTTTTATTTAAAATATGTATCATGCAAAAATGGAGGTGAAAGGTATTATCATATCCTTAAACGATTAAAAACCTTAGTTTAGTAACTTAAAAAAGTACTAAAAAAAGTTAAATTAAATCACTAGCTCATATATCTGATTAAAATATGAATATTATATTTAAATATATGTTGAAAGAGGGCACCTGGACAAGGAAATCAAAAGTCTTAGAGCTCCAATACTCTACTATTGAAATATTCAGACTAGTCTGGTGGTAGGGGTCATACAGACATCACTCATTAATTTAAGAACTATCTCACCTCACAGATAATGCTAACCCTAGATAGTAATACAGCTTGAACCAGGTGTTGCAATATGGTATGATTTTCTGTATTCTTCATTAGATGAAAGTGAAATTAAGAGCAGTGAATCATTTTAGCATTTTAAAATAATACAAAAAATAAAATAAGAGTTAGATGTTTGAAAAGATTAATTGGACAACCCAGAAGGAGGTGTGTGGACCAGGTAAAGAAGGATGTAAAGAAGAAAGGAGAGAGCTGGAGAAGAGTGATGAAAGGATGTTTCTGGACAAACACCGTTGAAGAGTAATTGATTGCCAACACTTTACCCGGCAAGCTAGAGGGGTTCCAAGATACATGAAAATACCAAAAACATTTAATTCATTCTAATTTTTCTGTTGGCAAGTCAAGAATGTATAAAACCAAACTTTGATGTGATTACTGGTTAGAGCATGCACATGTATCTAGTTTCCCAGTTAATCCAAAGTGAGATGGTCTTAAGGCAGAGATATATGAATGGATGAGATTGGTAGCTACTTGTAGCTATCAGAAACACAGACATGTTAACTCATGGTAAGCTGCCTATTTGTATTTTAATTGTATACATGTATGAGGATTGGATAGCTATGTAGTATGATGGTATCGCTCAAAACCAAAGGTCCCAGATTCAGTTCCATTACTCAGGTGTCATATTTCAACAAATATTTTAAAATTATATTTGTGAAAACTAAACCAAACCAAATGTATGTATTCAAATATTTTACATAAAATATAAAAAATGTCACCGCAACCTGCCTAGCAACCATATCAAGAAATAAGTTAAAATTGGTCTAGATATTTACGTTTGTAGCACCAAAATGTCCTGGAAATCAGACTTTTCTGAGTGTAAAACTTCACTAACTTCCAAAGATTGGCTTATCCCAGGCCAAAGGGAGCTTAGCTCACTAAACCATCCTTTCTTCAGACCATTCATTCCTCTTACCTAAAAGAGAAACTTTTATCAAACATTTTATAAGGATTTAAAGTTTATGAGAAAATGAGTAGACACTAATAGCTCTTCTGTTGATGTTGCTTAAAACCTCATCAATAAAAATTTGAACGTTAAAATATTTATATTATAAGTGAAATTTTGAGGTATTGTGAGCTCTAATCCTGTCTTAGGCTCTTATTGCAACCATTTTTAGTATGTGTTGAAATTTGAGTTATTAGCAATATTACAACTGTTGTCTTGAGATTATGGGTGTGTTACCATGCTTTGTTCATTTCTGTAACCATTCATGGGTCAGAAGGCAAAGGAAAGGTTGGTGAGATCTTGGGGGTACAATGGTAGATCAGCGCCTCTGCCTTTAAGATTTGTTTTGGTTAGGTTCAGGGCTGCCCCACACTGTTGTATTTCTTTGCATTTAGTATAGTGTTTGTTTTAAAAGTTGGCAATAAAAGAATGTATAAGACATATATAGCATAATAACACACATAGCTAAGGCAGTGTAAATGATATGTAAGATAAAAAACAAATCACAATGACAACTGTTGCATTATGCACACAAACTAGTGAGCCTTTATGTGGTACAGTTCAAAAATAAGTAGGTGTGGCCTAGCTTTAAAATATATCAGCCTGGGCTCCAAAACCTTTTATTATACTATAGAGGCCTTATGGTTTATGGAAATTAATGGTGGCCAGGGAAGATAAAAATAAAATTGTCTTTATTTGAGTGAAGTTAGTCCAGTGCCTTCTCTTAGATTTGACCCCTGGATAGCTCAAAGCTTGAACCTGGCGTTGCATCATTAAATTGTTTTCTGTACTCTTCAATAGAAGTCAGTGGGATACAATAACTTTACTCTATCCAAAAAATAATCATTTTAAATCCATATTTTAAGCACTATTTCATTGGTCCCAATTTTGCTGTTATTAAGTGAAGAATCAAGATGACCACCATATGATGTGATTTATAGTTTGAGCATGATGGTGTATCCAATTTCCTGGCTAAATAGCAATGAGATATGTTCTTAAATTTAAAATGAAAAAATAAAAAGGTTTGTGCAAAATAAGAGAGAGCTTTTTCTCATACAGGATGAGCACAAATGATCTTTACACTTTCGAAAATCATAAAAATGGAACAGTGCACCTAATTAACTTGAAACCTTTTACAGTCGATACATAAGCTCCTGAAGTTTTTTTTACAAATGATCCGCATTCGTTTGTTGCAGGCCGCTGTCACTAGTAGCAGTTAGTGCGTAAAAATGGCGGTGAATGGTGGTAAATCCCCATATCACCATCGAGCATGTGAGAGATTCCCCCAAAGTGAATGTGTTCTGTGCCATATTGAGGAATAAGGTTTACGGAGCCTTTTTTTCATTGAAAAAACCATCACATGTCTTTCCTACCTCGACATGCTTATCTTGTGGCTTCTGCCTTGATTAGAAGATTCAAACAAATTCATTTTCCAACAAGATGGGGCACCGCCTCACTTTCACTTGGCTGTACATGAACACCTAAACAGACATCTCCCTGGGAGATGGCTCGGTCGTGCACGTGCTGATGATGCGGTGTGGGGCTGATGGCCACCGCAATCACCAGACTTAACCCTTGCGATTTATTTTTGTGGGGTTATGCGAAAGACAAAGTGTTTGTCCCACCTCCACCACGATCTTTGCTGGAGCTGAGGCAGCGAATCAAAGCCACCGATGAGTCCGTCACCACTGACACATTGCACAAAGTGTGGGAAGAGTTTCACTACCACCTCAATGTCTGCCGTGTGACTTGAGGAGCACATATTGAGTCACTTTAAACTGTGGAAAAACTTCCAAAGTTTCTGTATCGACTGGAAAAAGTTTCAAGTTAATCGGATGCATAGTTCTGTTTTTATGATTTTTCAATAGTGTAAAGATAATTTGTGCTCATTCTGTATTAGTATACTGATACCTATTTATAAAGTGAAAATATGCACATTTCTGAACATGTTATTTCTCCAAATATGGTTATTTAAATTAATCTTGAATTAAAATATATATGTATATGTAAATAAAGGTATAAGAGTAAGTTTTTGAATGTATTAAGAAAAATAAAAAAATCTAGCAGTAATGCAGTTATTTGTCTATAAAGTTCTTACACAAAAATTCAATTACCGTAAGAATAAGCAGTTAACCATATTAGTTACTATTTATATAACAAAGATATTTCTTATACTTTAGACTATATAACCACAAGTTTATTACATGTCCTACAGCAGTAGCCAAGCTGAGCCATTTGCCACTCAACCCCCCTCAACCCCCTCAACACCCCATGAGGTTTTTAGTATATGAGTACCCTCACAGACAGTCTTTGACACTGTCAATGGCTTACAAGTACTGCCAGAGGAGAGTATTATTTATACCTAATAAATCAGATGTTGATTGTATCCTCTACCAGGGAGAGGATTACCACACCCTTTTTTCAGGAGGGAAGGATGAGGACCTAGAGTATATTTGACATAAGAGTTGTGGTAGCTGACAGATAGCAAAATATATATAAAAAAAGGGCTAAAATAAAAACATTATTAAAAACAAATTGTTTGTTGTGAAAGTATTGACTCCCAAAAGTGACCACAAATTATTATATGGTCTTGCAGATTATATGTATTGGCAAATGAATACATGAGAGTGTATCTGGTAACTTTTGCTAGCTGTCTGTTATGACCCCCTCATATGGTGAATGGACTATAGTTTGTCTGCATTAGATTACAACCTCATGCCCTACACCTAACTTATTCCCATCCTCCTTGCCTTCAGGTCCTCTCTAACTACTACTTCTTTGATAATGCATGTATAGGAATTTGGAAAAAAAAAATCTACAAAAAAGTGTGGTTAGTTCGCTAGTCATGAATACTCTCCACACCACAGTGGCTTAAACTATAGTTATACACACTAATGTACTAAACAATAACTATCATCCATTTAACATTCTATACTGCCCATGCCATATTCATATGTTCACTACATAAGGAAATGTCCAGAAAAATAACATTATAAATAAATAGACAATTTTATAAGATACCAGTTGAAAAAAACAAATTTTTTCAAGTTGAACAGATACATCTAGGGTATTAGGTAACTTTAAAAGGTCATGCTAAGTTTGAGATGATCATATTTTGGCATTCCTCAAAAAGTGTATTTATACTCTATTCACGGTAGGAATTACTCTCTGAAAGATCTTTTTTCCTACCAATATCCTACTATATAATAGATTTCTGGTAGGGAAAAAGGCCTTTCAGAAAACAATTCCTATGCTGAACAGACTTTAAATGACACTTTTTACTGCTGAGCACAGAACAAGGTTCCATATTTGTCCTTAAGAGTTTGAAGAACTTAAGATTATGATCAATTTTATTATTAAAGATGAAATATATATATTGATCCAGTTGTCATGATGTCTGAAGTTGCCCTTTTCAGTATATAGGAAGGAATTGAATAAACAGTTAGATTTTTATTTATTTTAGATATTTGACATGCACTTTCTGAACCGATTGATTATATCAGCACACGAGAATTTCTATGAGCGAGAGTGTAAGGGTCTACCCATTTCCCGGGAAAGGTAATTTCAGATGTCTTCCAGGGTTCTTTTACATCCTACAATGAACATGAGACCGGCAGCTTTACTTCCCCTTCTTGGGATTTTATCACTCAACAAAGATCCACCGACTCTCGCTGGGTTTGAACCCACAAACATTGGGTCCTGAGGTGAGCATTTTACCCCAAGACCACTGAGGTCAACAGAAGTTAAATTTAATTAATTTAATAGATCTGGATGAATTCTGTTCACATATTCAGAGGTTGTAGACTGTGGAATTTAATTTCACTGTAAAATTTAAGTTTTATAGGCAATACTTTAAATGATTACTTTGACAACTGTTCTTAAGCTTACACACAGAAATCAATACTCTTAAGAATGACTCATAATTTATAATAAAAATTATTTTTAAATTTAGAAACACCAAAAATTACCAAGTTAAGCCAAAGCACAAGGTTTTGTGTAGCTCATGTGATAAAAGAACACTGACAACATTAGTTAGTGTGAATGTTTAGTTGTTATTGAGCAGCATTCCCCCATTATTTTTGATAAAGAACCCACCTTGGTGGCGCAGTTGGCTAACGCGCTAGTCGTGTTGAGCCAGACCACCGAGGACGGGGAGATCGAGGTTCGAATCTCGGTCGGGTGAACTGAGGGTGGTTTTCCCTAAATGGTTTTCCACTCTCCCTCCACGCAAATGCGGGTTCACTTCCTCTAAATTCAACCCTCCCAATTCCTAATCCATTAGTGTAATTAGTACTTAAGCGTATAACCCGAACGGGTAGTAAGACGCGGTGCTAAATATTTTGATAAAGGTCTGTTTTGAAAACTTGACAAACTTCCACAGTCTAGCAAACTAGTCACTCAAGGTCAAACCCTATATGCCTACACCAATTCCAAAACGTTATTTCGTTTCCTTTTAGTAATTTTACTTAAACTATCAAAAACAAAACAGTGAAAAAATGGTGCGAAATAGATATTTTAAATTAAATATTGAAAGGATGATAAGAAGGGAAAGGCCTACACACTTAACCAGAAAATTGTAGGCCTCAAAGTTCACAATTAAAACACAACAAATAAATATGAAATGTTCGGGGTACATCAGTCCCTTTTTTCACAAGAAGACAGTAATAAAGTTCACCAACTGGACTTTTTAGCACACACACATATTATGCTGAGCCAAACATAGTACACAGTTGCATGGCTAAGGTTTTTAGTTCTGGGTATTTACTATCACACACATATTTAATGCCGAATTGTTTGCATTGAAGAGTATTTGGAAATTGAGTATGCCTATAGTTCTTCTTTAAAACAAAGTCTTCCTGGAACACAATTATTTACATCTGCAGGACAGCTTGATTACAGTTGAAAACATTTTACGCTTCAATGCTCCATTCATCATTAGGCTGCAGAGACCTAATGTTGTTTAAAATTTAATTTTTTTTAGGTCAATCAATTTTGCTTAAAATTCAGATACAAGCTTCCTTATGAAACTGGTGAACTGGCTGATGTTACTACCCTCATTTCTACCACAAACTGCCTTTATGTTAGTAGGCCTAAAGTGCAAACTATCATTGTCAACATCATCAGACAGGCTGATTTCCCTGGAAAAACAGTAGTTCACACACAAGCTTTCCTTTGCCTTGTAGTTTGAAGTTCCAGTCATTGATGTGTTTAAATATGTCCATCAAAAACTTGATGGTTGCCACATTTTCTGCATGTCAAGGAAGCCTAAATAGTTCTTTGTGGACAATTTATCACTACTGGATAGATATAATTTTATTTCATGGAATACGCCAATAAAAGCTTTTTAGTACACAGCCTTTGCTCAGCCACCTTGCATTGTAGTGAAGAAGTAAATCATCATACTGAGCATTAGTTTCATCAAGAAATGATTTGAACTGATGGTGCTGAAGTGATGATTTGGAACGGATGAAGTGTACTATTTTGATCACTTGTTGCATTGTACTCTTAAGATTAGGATTAAATTTGCAGCCCAACACACTTTGATTGATGATTCAGTGGTAGGATATCAAAGTTTCATTGCCTTTGGGATCATTACTCAGTTGCTGAACTAAGTCTTTCCTACTTCTGACCATCGCTGGAGCACCGTTTGTTGTTACTGATATAAGTTTTTTTCATGTCTCCCAATCTTTTTTGAAATACTCCATTACAGCTCTGTTTATGTGCTCCCCTCTAATGTTTCCTAATAAAGGCAAAATAATCAATTATTCTTAAACAAATTGTTTCCTGGTTTTGTTCATGGAGCGCATAAAAATAAACAACTGAGCTGTATCCGTAATGTTGCACAATTCATCCAGGGCAAAAGTATAAAAATCTGTGTCCACTAAAATGTGTTTTAATTAGTATGATTTACCCCTGCCAAAACTTGTGTATTTCTTGTGTTGGAAGAAATAGAGATTGTAATAAATCGAAAAGATGGATCTCTTTTATTCTCTAATAGCGCATTTCCTGCCTCAAGCATGCATTTTTTAATTATATCTGCATCAGTAAACAGTTTCATGCCTGGCAAGATTCCAAGAAATATACAGAGAGGCCTTGGCACATGTTTTTTGTTCGGTCATTTAACAATTAATAATTTGGTTTGATGTTGTGTAATTTGAGCATAAGATCTCAATTTTCACCAATTTTTCACCAAATTATTTGTGTTTGATTACATAATGTCGTTTTGTGTTCAAACTTTTAACTATAGTCACAATTTGTTGATAAATCAAACACAAAGGTACTATAACTCAGTTAGGCAATGAAAATCAATTCAAGTCTGTCCAGTCTGGTAAAAACTGCTCTCAGCTTTCATCTTTATTTTAATCTTATTCATTGTGATAACTAACCATTACTACACTATACAACAAACACATTCATCAACACAAACAAACAAAACAATAGCAGACAACTTTTTTATCACCACATCTTACTACCTGTTCAGGTTATAGGTATATACTCTAAAAGGTTAGGGATGAGGAATGAAGCTTTTTAATGGTGATCTATCCACATTTGCGTAGGAGAGTGGGGAACCATTTAGGAAATAACATCCTCAATAGACCCGACAGGGATTAAAACCCTTATCTCTCTGTCACCATCAAGACAATCCAACACGAGAGTAACACCTTAAACAAGGGGTTCCCAAACTTTTTGTGAATGCGCAGCCTTTCACATGTTAGATTTTCCATGTGGCACCCCTGTACCCAATATTTGAAGAAAAAAAAATCGGATTTGGTGGCATTTTTTAAAAAGAAAATTGTCATTTACATTACTAGCTTGCATTCTTTTAAATGTAAAAATACAAAATTAGAACAAAATTACAGAAGTGAATAAGAAGGAATAGAGTAGACATATTTTTGCATTACATGATCTCATGTGTACAATTTGTTCATAATGCTGAAACATCTCATCCTGTATTTTATGATTTCAGTTTCACTTTTTCACTAACATTTAAAAATGAGACTATACATTATTAGTTTTAGTTTATCCTTATAGCTGTGACACCCCAGACCAAGATCAGCGATGCCCTAGGGTGTCGTTACGCAGTTTGGGAACCCATGCCTTAGACCATTCGGTCACTGAAGTGGGTAGTATGCAAATGATCAAACTGCCCTATACATGGACTGCTACTAGACTGAGCGGTGTTGCCAAGGTGCGGTATGTCCACGTGGCACGCAAGTGTCTGTGGAGGGGTGAGAACGATGGCCTACCACGTCTACCACCTGCCCACTGAAATAACATAAATTCTTCCGTTTATTGCTACCTTGTCAAGATCCATAAAAAATGTGTCTGCGATTTCAATACAGACCGCAATCCACTATTTGGTGACCCCCTTATAGACAGTTGATATTAATTATATATTTATCTTGGAGTGAGGTTCATAACTAAGTGATAGTTACTGGTTTTTTTTTTCTCATTTCTTTCCCTTATATATTTTCATTTTCTATGGCACCAAACTTTGTTTCAGTTAATTTGTATTTATTTTAATATATATATATATATATATAGAGAGAGAGAGAGAGAGAGAGAGAGAGAGAGAGAGTGAGAGTGTGTGTGAGTGTGAGTGTGAGTGTGAGTGTGTGTGTGTGTGTGTCAG
This sequence comes from Timema podura, assembly GCA_033556935.1. Taxonomy (NCBI): domain Eukaryota; kingdom Metazoa; phylum Arthropoda; class Insecta; order Phasmatodea; family Timematidae; genus Timema; species Timema podura. The sequence continues at coordinate 14,177,761 of JAVRXN010000010.1, forward strand.
TCAAACTTTGTTTATAACAGAAAAAAATTGAGTTAAATGGCATCCAAGCAAGCAGTAATAATCTATTAAGTAATCAATGGCCTCTTACATTGCATTGTGCTATAGTTTAATGATTTAAGTCACCGCATCTATGGATCTCCTGACCAGTCTACTGCAATGATGGATATAGGATTCAAATATCAAGTGAATAAAAACATGGTACATCAGTTATGTTATTTATTACCATCAATTTCAGGCAATTCTAATCATGTACAACTTTAACAGTTCAAAATAAAAAGTTAATTTATGTTACCATTTATTTAGTAATCCTAATACATTCTGAGCAGTAAAATAGACACCACTCAGAAATGAGCAGCTTTCAACAAAGTGTAGGCCTCCACAGCTTTGATTAACACAATTAACCAAGTCATAAGTGCTTAACAGTCATCACAATATTGATACTAATGAACAACATCGTCTAAACAGATAAATTAACAACATCGTCTAAACAGATAAATTACATAATATAGAAATGAGAAAATATAAAATGTGCTACCACTATAAGGACTTCAAAAAAATATGGAAAAATGAGCTTATAAGTCTAATATTTGCAGTTTTTGGTAGGGATTCAACTTTATATAAATATTGACAATTGGGTGAGCAAGCAATATTTTGTGAAAGTGATTGTCTCTGAGAGACTTGGCCAGTATGAAATCATGCAGAAGTTTAACAACATTCTGAGCTTCATACATCATTCTGCCATGGAAGAAATCAGAAACATTTTGAAACTTTTTATGGACCATCATTAATTATTCAGAAGTTAGCTAAGAAAAAATATCACTATAAGAATGGAGCAGTTCAAATAATTGTTTGGATGTTGAAAGTACTACTTCAGCTACTCCTTTTCATCTTGTAATATAATTTCCAAGTTTTTCATGATATGTTTCCTGGATGAGGTGAAAAGAGAACACAGATGGGCCACACCAAAGCATATTTATTATCTGATAAGACTGAAACCTTATTTCCACAAGGAGATCTGTAAAGGATGAGACAATAACAGCTCAAAAGTAACTAAACATAATATTGATTTAGTCTTGGCCAGAAGCTCAGCAGTGTATAGTCGTTTCATTATGGAAAGCCTATATTTTTATCCATGCTGAAGTCACTTGTGTTTCTAAAAATATATTAGTGTCTTAAAGAGGAAGTGTTTCTTACAAAACATGACAATCATAGTCCCTGTTTGTCTATTTCATTAAAAAGATCAAACTTTACTTTTTAAATTGATGAGGTAATCAATTGGAATAATTGGAATGTGCTCATTAAAATAACCTTTTTTTTAGTTCAAAAACATTAATATTATTTTTCTTATAAGAAATTACATTATTCTGGTTTGTCTAAAACCTCACTTTCAGAAATAAATATTTTTTTAAAGAAATAGAAAAAAAATTAATTATTCCTCTTTTGAAGATAAGCTAACCATAATCTAAAATTAGAAAATTTTGTACATTAAAAAATTATAAAGTATGATACTTATCTACATTTATTTACTTGAGGTATTTAATGTCCATGTTCTGAAGTAACTGATTAGATCAAAACAATACTTATAGACTAACTTAAATCTAGTACAGACACAACGTCTAGTACCCAGCCGTTAATTCCTCACTGTGAAAGGGGGAACCCACATTTCACCAAAGATAAATTTGTCAACCATTCCGGGAATTCAACCTAGGACCCTTAGCTTAATAGGAAGACATGCTATCGACTGAGCTAAAGAGTCAAGACTACTAACCAATTAAAAATATGTTGATATTTGTCTTGCAAAATAACATTTTCCTGGCTGGTCAGTTGTCTAGCTTTCACAACTACTGCATCTGTTGTTACAAAGACAATCATCAGTAATGGAAGCAGTTGGAAGTAAATAATAAACTAAATATAATTTTAGAATCAACTTTTTTTTAAGAAAAGGCACACTGGTTGTAACAAAGAGAAGAAACACATATAGCCTAGCAATAAAAAAAATATTACCAGTGCATCTATTTTAAATTCTTTACCATTTAGAATGAGGCCATCTTAAGCCTTTTATCATATGTTTTCACATTGTAACTTTCAGAAATATATCACCACCTATAACATGAACATCAATGTGAACCCCAAAATGAAACTCATGGGTTTTATTTTACTAAGTACTAGTAGGAGTATCTATGACCATAATTTTTAATATTTGGCAGGTCTCCCTTGAGATATTTGATCTCAAAACTCACAAATTTTGGAAATTTTCCAATTTTAGAACTAAAAAATTGTCCAGAAAGGCTTACATCCCAGGATATCTTTCAATATGGTTGGAAAAAAACTCCAAGTCCTTATGTTTTTACAGACCTTTAAAATTGGCAAAATTGCTCATTATGATGGCTAAATTTAAGCCCATTAAAGTTCCAATTACCAAGCCTTATCCTTACATGTATATACATTTTCTGAAAGGCTGGCATCTCTACTTTAAGGAAGTGAAAACGGGAATTTCATATCTTTAATAGAAACTACACAGCTGCCTTTTTTTTTCAAAAATGTTGCAAATGCTCCTTTATGCCTGCTGCGGTGAAGAAAAACGAGTGTAAATCCAAAATGGTAGCAGATAAAAAATTACAAAATAGTTTTTAGCAAGTCAATAGCAAGGCCACATATAGTGAAAACATTTTAAAAAATTAACCTGACGGTCAAGACACCATTTAATATAGAATTGGAGTACAACCCAAATGGGTAGTAAAAGACAGTGATAAAATATCTATTTATCTCTATATAAATATATATAATATATTAAATTTTTGTCTGGAGAAGTCAGGGAATTTGAAAAGTGAATCCCTGTGGCCAACCTGTCCTATTTTGAGTCATAATCAATGACCTATGAGTGATGGCTGATGGATTGGACATTTTTTTCCTGATCACGTTTTACCCGTTTATACAGATGGACCGTCATTGGCCAACATGGGTGAATTAAAATAATTTATTCATGACATACTGATGAGTATATTGACAAAGTTGTCAGTCTCATCTCTTGTTTCCTGTTGATGGGGAGAAAGAGGCTCATATAGCAATCAAGTGTAATGAAGAGTTTCATGGTTTCCCACTTCCCTCCACTAAAATATGTGTTCATTTCCCTTGAATTATCCTTCTCTATCTCTACAAAATGCCCAAAAACTTAAGAGCTGTCAGTGTTTGACTTGACTATCAATGTTATCATTTGTATGTACACTGTTTAAACAAATACAAGTAGGCCTAATGTATTTGATACACCATATTCACAGTTGTGAATTTTACAAACACATACCATTTCAAATGTTATTCATAGTCTTACACCTTAAAATTTGGAATATAACATGTGTTATATTAATTTGAATAAACTATTTACTGTTAAAAAAAATATCAATGTTAAAAAGGTGCAAAAGTGAATGTCAAAATAATCACATGCTGAGAAATATAGACAATACTGATAAAAGGATTCTATAATCAATATAATGCTAACAAAATGTAAGATTCAATGTGCTTAGTGAGGAATGAGTTTGAATAAATTAAATCAACAGTGGCATTGTTGCTTTTCGATTTTTGTTTATTACTCCCGCAAGCAAATGTAATAAAATACTTGTATAGAAATTAAGCTTGATTGCTGGTCCAATGATATGACTGTACTTCATATTGCGCAACAAAAGAATAGTTTTCTGAAAAATCGCACACAACAGCAATTTCTGAATCTGACAAACTTTCTTTGACATGATTCATAAATGAACTTTGTTGTTTAGTTATGAAGTCATGGAGAAGTAGAACCGAAACTTTCTCACAAAATAGGTCGACGAATTCAGGGACAGTTTTTTGCAATATTTCTAAAGTACATCTGTCTACATTCATCCACTAGCGAAAATTTAGTCTCAATCAATTTTTTTTTCAAAAACATTTCCTAATAAATTCCGAATTACTTGAATTCCAGGGCAGGATACACAGTTACCCAAGTAACAGTCAATTGATGCTGGATTGCATATTATCTTTACAAGGACATCTTTGTAATTTTTACCATTAGTGATTGACGGTAAAATTGGCATTTTCAGTCATGAATTTGATATTTTGATGTGTGGTACACACAAAAAACTGCATATGTACCACTTTCACCAGCTAGAATACAATTCTTTGGTCGTAGCTCTGCAAATTTTGAAAATCCCACATTTACATTTGGAAACTTTTCTTTAAATGATTTGTATACCTCCTTTAAATTATTTAGCACTAAACGTTTGGAGACATGAAACTTTTAGCCAGTGCTGTCTTTCATCTCGGGCATGGGTCTGGTGACATCATCGTTTTCATAAAATGTCTTTATTGCTTAAGCTGTTTCCACAAGTAGAGTTTTTCCAGGTTTCTGATCTAGAGTAGATTGAATTCCTTTTTGTTTCAAAAGTTTCTTTTAATGTCTTACCATGTAACTTGGTACATTAATTTTTTCACAATCTTCATGACACTCCAAGATTCAGGCAAAATAGTCAGCATCATAAGCTTTTCTTTTCTGTTGGTCAAAGTTTGGAATTTGGGTTCCAAGTGACCTAAAATAATTTTTTCTTGGGATTCAACATCACTGTTGGATGATTTTGCATTGACAAGAAGTTTGTGCTTTACAGCAGTATTAATTCTTCTAAGTTTTCCTGTAGAATATCTTTTAGATTGTGCTTTTTTCTGGTTGATAGGTGACTCTTTTAGGCCTTGGAGGGATTTATTAAGTGTTTTTTAAAGCTTATGAAGGGAATGTTACATCACACTCACCATCTGAATACATACTGCAATCGTAACCTACATCCTGGCTAGTGCTTGGAAAACCTGAATCCTTTCCATTGTCTTTCTTCATCTTGCTCATTTCTTTCCTACAACTGTCACAAACTTTAGCTATCAGCTGTTTCAGGAAAAAGGGAACACACCTATGTTGTCACTGGTCTTAATCCCTTACTTACATGGGAGTGATTTGGTTTTTTAAAAGGATTCATACAACTAACAATCCATTTTTTATCCATTTTATAAATGTATCTTGAAAACTCACTGCTTCACATTATCACTTCACACTCACAATGAATTAAACTATTCACATAAAAAGAAATAAATAACAGACAAATAGAAGGAAGTTGTCTTCAGACACACTGCTGGTAGACTGAGCCAAGTTCATTAATGTGGAGCGGCAACATAATTTCATGAGAGCATTGTTTATGGAGGGTCAATAAAACTCCCTTTTGTGCTATTAAAAGGTTTGGGTAAGAAGGTATTCCCGTGTCAACAACCCATGAGTGACAACAAGCAGAAAGAAAACTCCAATGACTCATGTCAAGGGGAAGGGGGGTGGGTTAAGAATGGCAAGGCCAGCAAAGATAAGCGAGAATTTTAAAAATTGAGAGAAGGATGAAGATATTTTCTAGACCCTACATTCTTTAAATATGGAAGAAGGAAAAGAGGGATGGTTATAAATAAGCAAGGTTAACTATTTTTTGCAGGACTGCAAGCAAAAGAAAGAAAGGCATGTGCGTGAGAGAGTATATAGCACATGGTAAAGAGAAAGCTGGGAAGGGGGAAGAGTGTTTTGGTGAGAAATTTGGTTTTAAAAGTTTTTTTAAAAAAATATCAGCTGTTTGTAAAGTATTCTCTGCATTTTGACAACTACATTTTAAACATCCCTTTCAACATTACTTTATCAACTAATCTTATTTCACAATAGAAAGAAAACAATCACTATTCGTATTTGGTTGGCATGGGTTTGAAATTATTTGATTAAAAAAGTGCTTTTCACATACCCCTAGCTCTCATAGCTTATGATCCAATCATGATCTCAAAAAATATTTTATGGATAGTTAAAGATAAATATTAATTAATTTTGGGAATTTTTTCAAATTTTTAAAAATGTCCGTTTTTGAGAAAATCGATTTTTGACTTTTGAATTGGATTTTTGAAAAAAACTTCTTTTATTAACTTTATTGTGTTACATATCAAATGAAAGCTCAACAAAAGAGCTTTCGAATGAGCCCCATTTGAGCTTTGTAGACAAATTAGATCTTAGGTTATTGTAATTTGAGGGAAACATGGTAGACAGAAAAGTGCTGTTTTTTAAAAATTTCAAATTCCTGTAACTATAAAATTACTCTATGTAGGGAACTTCAAATTGTGCACTGATTAGGCTCTCTATAAGGACTAAAACTTCACCAGGTTTCATGAATATCAAAGTGGTCAGGTCAAAAATGCTTCTTTTTTGTGTTGATTTGACATGTGCAACCAGAAGAGAGCTGTTGGATTTGGTGTATGCAACTTATCACTTCTGGAGTTATTTATACGGCGAGAAGTTTAAAGTACACACAGACCACAGCTCTCTTCACTGGATGCAGCAGTTTAAAGGTTGCCCAGTGGCTAGATCAAATGGCTGAATTTGAGTTCATTGTAGAGAACTGTCCTGGAAAGAGTTACAGAAATGTTGATGGACTATCCCATTTGCCATGTAAACAATGTAGGCAGAAGGAGCTGCCAGTATCCAGTATATCTCAAGTGGAGTCAAGTTGGGCACGTCATTGGTCAGACACAGATATCAGATCGCTACAAGACGCTGATGAAGCCATTGGACACATTGCTAAACTAAAGCAGGAGGACAAAGAGAGGCCAACCGCCTGTGAATCATCCAGTAGAGGGGAGAGCTACATGAGCTTATAGGCACAGTGGAAAATACTAGAAATACACTGAGGCCTTATGTATCGTCATGTATCGTCGCTGGCTGGAAGAAAATGTGCCGGGTATACTTCAGCTTGTAGTGCCACGTCACCTATCTACCAATATTTTAAGAGTGTTAAATGATGTGGTTACTGGTGGCCACTTAGGTGCTACGAAGACTTTAGATAAAATCCAACATAGGTTTTATTGGCCAAGGATGACATATGATGTAGAAAACTTTTTATTGGGAAAAGATCTCTATAAAAAGCATTCACTCGACTTTCTAGCTAATAGTTTACTCGTCAACGGCTATACACTTTACATAGCTCTTTTGGTGTCTAATTTGAATCAAAACGTTTATTTGCCCCCTTCAAAACACTATGAGAACTTTAACACTCTTCCAACTCTCTGTTTGTGGCACCAAAACACTCAAGTAAAAATTAGTAATTACTTTTAACCAAAGACCAATATCTATCCATACACAAATCATGGTTTCCATGGTGATGTACACAAATAATGATTGTACAGATTCTCCTTGAAAACCTGGGATTTAAGGTATCCCCAGAGAAAATAGTGAGGAGCCATCAAGTCTGGTGAACGGGCAGGCCACAAGAAATCGCCGAACTTGCTGATGAGACTACCAGGAAATGCGAGCCTCAGCAAATGCATTGAAACTGGCACGTTGGGGCATATTGCTGGAAAAATGTTTTCATCTGGGTCATAGTCATCGAGTGCAGGCATGGAAAAAGATATCAACATGTCAGCGTAACGATTGGAAGTTCACCATCACCATGTTACCATGTTCATTTAAAAAAAAAAGAGCCAATTATTCCACGAGATGACCCTGCGCACCAAACCATCACTTTTTCTGAATGAAGAGGTTTTTCATGGATATTGTGTGGGTTATTTTTGGCCCAGTACCGAAAATTCTGCTTGTTGATGAAGCCATTAAGGCTCAATGATATTTAACATCTGTTGACAAAAGCATACTCTGCTATTGTAATCTTGAGGTTTGAGGTCTTGCACTACTTGAATATTATATGGATGGTAGTGGAGACCATTCTTCAGAATCCTTCTTATGGTTTGATCACTGAGACCAGGTTCCACGCTGTGTCGCCCAGCTAATTTTCGCGGACTTCTTGCTAAGGCTACACGCACACAGTCAACATTCTCAGGGGTCCGGCTGGTATTTTCACTACCACCTCTTTTCTGTGTCGTGCTAGAAGTGGCTTCAAAATTTCTCACCCACAGGCTGATCGCTTTTGAAGAAGGCACGGGAGCGTGTGGGGGTGGACGAAACGCTATCAGAAGACGCATTGAGCGCCAACGAAACTATTCTCATTTTTGTAATACGCCTTTACAGCAAACGCACACTGCTCACTTGACCAACACTCCATGGCTACTAATTTCCGGATGTCTAGACGCCCAAGGTGAGTCCCCCACTCTCACAACCGCCCACCACGCCCACTATCCCTTCCTGGAATCTTGCTGTTTGACTGCCTGACCCTGTATTTACTTCGTCACTCAATCCACACTCATGCTCTCAACATGCCCAAACCAACGTAAAACATTTCTTTCACAATGACCTATTAGATTATCTTTCAAACCACACTCCATCAGCACCCGTTCATTAGACTCTGTCCACACGAGTTTTTCCACACACATTTCTTAGATATCTCATTCCGACTGTATTCACCTTGCTCTTGTGTTTCTCCCGACAAACCCCCGCTTCAAACCCATAAAACAATGTTGGTGTTAACAAACATTTACATACCATACTGCCACCTTTGCCTCTTTCGATACTACTTCATTCTTTGCAATAGTCCACATACATCCAACTATTCTATGAGATGCATTCACCCGTCTATCCATTTCACCATCTATCTTTCCATTTTTATAGGATAGCCTATTTATATAAAGTATAAAAATAGGCATGTCTTTATTAAGATGTTTTTACTAATTCAAACTATTAAAATATAGATAACTAAGATTATTTTATATTTTGGGGCAGATGTGGACAGTGTCCAATCCCTTACACATTTTTAATGCCTACATATACCCCTCTTGTTATTAGAACCTAACATAATTGTTAGTTTGTAGTTAAGCATAGCAGTGATGAAATCTCTCAAATATATCACTAATTTAACTAGTATTCAGAATAATATTTTACCGAGGCCGGCTTGTAAAAAGTTTAACATATAAAATCACAATGGTTTGCCAAAAAGTTTGAAAATTTAGGCTATTTTTAATGTCTCAAAATTAAGTTTATTTATTCTGTTAGTATTTATTATCCATCGTGAATAAAATGTAAAAAGTTTAACATATAAAATCACAATGGTTTGCCAAAAAGTTTGAAAATTTAGGCTAATTTTAATGTCTCAAAATTAAGTTTATTTATTCTGTTAGTATTTATTATCCATCGTGAATAAAATGTAAAAAGTTTAACATGTAAAATCACAATGGTTTGCCAAAAAGTTTGAAAATTTAGGCTATTTTTAATGTCTCAAAATTAAGTTTATTTATTCTGTTAGTATTTATTATCCATCGTGAATAAAATGTAAAAAGTTTAACATGTAAAATCACAATGGTTTGCCAAAAAGTTTGAAAATTTAGGCTATTTTTAATGTCTCAAAATTAAGTTTATTTATTCTGTTAGTATTTATTATCCATCGTGAATAAAATGTAAAAAGTTTAACATGTAAAATCACAATGGTTTGCCAAAAAGTTTGAAAATTTAGGCTAATTTTAATGTCTCAAAATTAAGTTTATTTATTCTGTTAGTATTTATTATCCATCGTGAATAAAATGTTAATATATGAGATAATACAGCAGCAAAACTTATACAGGTATGTAGGAATATAGATCTCTAGAAATAATTTTTAGTGAGGAAAATAGTCCACTCTCCCCTATGGTATAAGTTAGGGCCTATATTCAGAGTATTATTTTGTTTAAGGAAACTTTGGTCAAAAATTATTGATATTTTGGAAATAGAAAACAAAAAAACAAATCTTATATAGGCATACTCCAAGTGTTCTTCATTCATATTTTAGACCTGGCCGATGTTGTGCCATAAGTCTAATTCTTAATCTTCTTGGTTTTTGGGATTAAATTGTAATAGAATGTGGAAAACAAAAGATTAAAAATACAAGTGAGTTTAGCATAGGCTAAGTTATACTTAGGCCCAATCTGAAAGAAATTAATGTTAAAGAGTTTTCATATGCCAGTTTAGCTTTTAGTGAAAAATATAGCCCCCTCCTCCCCCTCTACTCTATTTAAAGTTAATACATTTTCTTTGGTGCATTAACTTTTTAATCCATTATTTTTGGCATGTGTATTTGACATTTTAAAATATTTGTGGACAAACCTTAGAACTGTAGCTTTTTTTAGACAGAATTTTCTATTTAAAAAAACCTGAAAATCACAAAATCTTTACAAGTACTTACACCCTAAAAATTGTGGGGAAACCAATGATACTACATTGAAGATTAGGCCTTTAAAAATTGTTAATGAACCATTCAAAACCAAACTCACTTAAGTGAACAAGAATAAATATCATTCAAAAATCTGTATACGTGCATTATCAAAGCTTCACATATAGGCCTATTATAGAGCCAATTTAATGCAAACTAATCTTCTGCATCGACCACACTTCACTCTCTATTGCAATAGATGAATTTCTTTATAATTGTTCACTAATGTTTTCTTATTCAAATGAAAAAACTCTTGAACATCCATTAATGATTTTACACTCACATAAGCAGTGGTGTGGTCCTGTAAAAAAAGGCAGAGGGGCGGTCATTCTCCTAATTAAAAGCAACTTTATATTTAAGCATGCTAAGTGGAAAATAATACTATCAATTTAACGTTTAAAATTAAGAATATATTTTAATGGTTATAAAATTTCAAAGATACGATATACATAGTGGTAAAGTAACTCAATATCTTCATCTTATGAAAGCTGCTAAAGCATTGACCAGAGTTCATTTTCTATTATGCTCAGGAACATGACATGACGCGATTTTGTCTCCATAGCTGATCAACGATACAGCAACAAAGTTTGAAAGTACGATAGTTAATTCAAAGGTGTACAATTAAATTTGATGAACATTATGTAACATTATTTATAAGGATAGAAAAGCATAATGGAGTAATTATTAAGATCATTACACTAAAACCACACCCACACTCCGAATAACCACAAGGAAATGATTTTAAGCAATCTACCATGTGTTTAAGAAGCTCTGGAATACATCTTCCTTGAGTCATCGTAATCTAAAAATCCATTCAAAACATTTGTTTTCAGTCCTGTTCCAAAGCGGCTGCAACTTTTTTTTCATGGAGTCTTCGACATTTGTCACTTCCATATTATTCAACCCCAAGCTCAAGTTCAGTATATCAAGCCTTAAAAAGTTTGTAATATTTTACTTGACAAAACCTCACAGTCTATCTTTCATCCCATGGTTTGAAATGATTGTGAAACATGTGACTACTATTAAATTGTACATAATGCTGCTCAAATGAATTGCAACCAATTTAGAGATTGGTGTCACGGCTCATCAGCGATATCCACGCCACAATATTACCCACTCTCAGCTGCTTTGATACTTTCTTTTACTCTTTCGCCTGGTCTGGATTTAATTCATTCAATTATTCTTACTGTACTATCAGCCAATTAGTCTTAGTAAGAATATTATTATCTCCCTTGCAATTCTTCTAAAATATTAATTAATTTTTCAAGTGTGTCATATCATATAGAAACCCTTTTGCGCTCGTTTAGTTAAACATTCCCAGAAATTTCTCACAAAGCATTGTTGCCAATCCTGACCACCCGTCAAGTTAGCCGCATTTTATGCAAGACAAATCAGATATACATTCAAATACTCTTCAGTTAGTCCATGTGACTGAAGAAACAATAAAAGGAAGTTTTAGAATGTTTATGTTCTTTACTATCTAATTTTAATCAACTAGAGAAAAATATTTTCCACTTAAATATTAGTTCTCATGTAATTAATGAGTGTATAAAGTTAATTTAAACTTGTGGACTCGTTAATATAAGTGATATTTTTCTCTAGGACTATTCATTTAATATTTTGGCTATAATTTATTTATTGAATGACTGTGCTACATAGTCATTAATTTGTGTTACACTTTAAAGAGAATGGAGTGTGTTACCAATATACAAATCATTCTTTTTGCTTTTTTAGTTCTAATATAGGGGTAAAGTCAGAATATGGAGTATCACTCTTTGCCAAGTGGAAGTTGTGTTAAAGATTTTAGCTCTATAACTTGTTGGAAACTAATCTAATAGGTATATGGTTTGTGTTTCCAAATTGTGTTTTTGTGTATTTAATAATATTTTACATAGGTATACTGAATCCTGATAAATAGGAAACCTGGTAGTTTTCATGAGCAAGTATTTTTGTTTTAAAATCTTTAATTGCGGCTACATTTTTGTACCAATGTGTCAAATTAAGGACACGTGTTTGTACACTTCTATACTATAACAGGAAATCAGGCAGTACAACTAAGTTTTCAAGCGTATAACCCGAACTAGTAGTAAGACGCTAAATAAATTAAAAAATTCTTTTTTATGTATCGGCCATTTTTATTTTGTTTCATGATCCAACCACTTTTATTCTGCCCATACGATATGTCAGCTCTGTTGTCTATGTATTAAAATAGGATGAACGAGATGAATCAGTAGCACTAGCACTAATTGTTCTGTGGTCCTCATACAGCTGTTAGTCAACATTAGAATTTCAAGATATGTAATTTCCCATTTGGTTTGTTTTATTAATGGATTCAAAAGAAAGTTTCTTCTGAAATAAGTTTTGATCTATGTTTATGAAGTATAATCTGCACTTCATACCCAAAATATTTATTCATACGGCATATAAAGTCACACGATACATAAAAACTCACTTGTTATAAGGATTTCAGACTTAGAGGAACACAGTAATTATGCATTCATAATTAAGATTTGTTTGAAAAGAGGTAGTCTGTTAAGTCAAACACTCATTTAAATTAGGCTTGCTGCCGCTGAGATACAAGAAAATAGAGGAAGGATCGGTGTAGGTGGTGAAAAGGTTTGTTAAGGCTGTGGAAAATGGTGGGTAGCCGTTCTAAAATAGCTACAATAGCGCATACTCGACTTCTTTACCTTGTTGGGAGGGTCTGAAAGATCTTGACTGTCTGACTGCTCTAGTTGGCCTGGTATCTTTTACACATTGCAAGGCCTTATTGCAACCAGGTTTGGTGCAAAATTTTTGTTTCGAAATTACGTTTATAAACCTTTTAAAGCACCAGGGCAGCACCCGGGTAAAAAAGTACCAGGGTGCCACCCTGGACCTCCCTGGCTCGACTAGAGCACTGCACATAAGGATCTATTAGAACTCAACTGAAAAGATAGTATGTGAGCGGAAACACCCACTAGAATTCATCCATTGGAAGTCAAATATAAAAATAAAGTAATAATATATAGGCCTCTGTTAAAACTAATTAATGTGTGAATATATATTAGTGTCCTAACCAAACTTTCCAGTAACCTTACTACTGTTCCATTCGCTAATAAATTAGAATCTCAATTAATATCCACAAAATAAACAATTTGACTTTCGTAGACAGGAAAGACCATGAAACTTCATTTTACTGAATTGTATTTGTTTAAGGTGTTGGGTTCCCATAAGATAAAATAATTTCAAATATAATTAAAGTATAAATAGATTCGCCATTTCCTTAAAAGTATAATAATAGTATTAAATTTTAATGAATTGATATATTAAGTGAAATACAGTGTATTACATGATATGGTGATTAAGCATCAGTACCATATAAATAAACAAAGAACTTTAGTGAGAAAAATTATAAGAAAACATTACTACGCTCAATTTTTTTAAAAATATTTTCCGTTTTAATAGATGTTCTTCCAAGGGTGTAAACCCCCCCTCCATAAGCTGAACATGACCCAAGGGGTCAGCTTGTTTTCAGGACCAAAAAGACCTAAGATACTAGTTACAAGTAGGCTATCTTTTAAAATTAGAGGTCTATTAAAGGTTTTTTTAGGTAAACCTCTCTATTTCGGATGGCTATTAATCTATACCAAAATTAAAAGCTTACCATATATTAATAAATGTAAACCCTATTCTTTGACAACGTAAGGATAGGTTAGTTTTAACGTTACAGCGAGTATTCAGGTACTAATAAAATATCTTTTCTGCCACGTGAGCGTGAGCGTAGCCAATATCACAGATTAAAAATATCAAGAAGAGTCTTGAGATAAAAAGACTCAATGTTTAATTTACTGTACGTTCACAGAGTAGTTTTCTAGATTATTATTTATTATTATTATATTATTATTATTATTTATTATTATTATTATTATTATTATTATTATTATTATTATTATTATTATTAATTATTATTATTATATATTAACACCACGTCTTACTATCCGTTCGATCTATACCCATAGTTTCTAGAGTCTTAGAAAAATAATTAGTGTAGGATTGGGTAACTAGGACATCGCAATCGTTTGTTAGAGTAAAATAAATAATTTCGATCTCTTTATTATAATAACTAGAACGGGATCAGCATAGTCGCATTAAGGATGTGATCGTTAAGGTTTTGAAAGGAAGAAAGTGGGAAATGACTTTTCTAGGTAAATTTTGGAAAAATAATATTATTTAAAGAAAATATATACAAACATAAATGAATCTTTTTTGCGATAACTATACATTTGAACTGGCCGCAAAGGAAATATTTCAAACACTTATTCATAGTTGAATATCAAGAATTAAAATGGTTAAAACTATGAAATTCTTAGTTTACTCTCTTAATAAAGCTGGGTTTTTATTCATGCATAACGCAGAACTAAAATTTGTGTGTAGGAAAGGGTGGACCACCATAAGACATGTGCCACCGTGAGTCAATTCAAATTTCCCCTTTAATTCAAAAATACTAGCTTGAATAAAATCTAGCGGCAGACTCAATTATTATTATTAACACCGCGTCTTATTACCCGTTCTGGTTATACGCAACTCAAGAAGTAACTACCTAACCATAGTTCTTTTTGCAAATGGCTGCATTATGTTGGTTCGAAGTTGTTGTTTCCAGTCTATATTTGGTGTTGAAAAGTTATTTTTTGGAGTGTTTTTACAGTTTCATTTGCATTCGAAAACAAAATAAAAGGGTAAGTATTGAAAATGAAAATACACCTCAAATCTTTCGGTTAGGCTTGCTGAAAGAATGAAAATTTTATTTTTAAATTTACTTAGGCTGCCATGATTGTTTTATTTCAGACTTTCTGGGCCTCAATGAGACAAAATGGTTGGGTCTCATCGTGACCCATGTATATACTTTGATTATAATATGCCTATACACTAATTTAATTATTATTTCCCAATAAAATCATATAAGTAAAGTCTTGAATAAACACTTGTGTTTTTACTTACTAGGCCTACCATCAATTATCATGTCTAGAAGAAGTAAAAGGAAAAGCCAAAAGTGAACTTTCTCTAGAGAAAATATGCAGAATGCTGTACGGCATTTTTGTTGGGGAAGAAGGTAGAAAACTGTCACTTCGGGAAGCTGCTTATTTTAATGGAGTATCATTTCAAACATTGCAGAGATATGTCTATAAACAAGTGAATAATCCTAGCCCTGAAGTTCAAGTTATAATGGTCGCTAACTACAAACATCGTTTAGTTTGCAATTTTAAAGATGAAAATTCCTTAGCAAACTATATGGTTCTGTGTTCTAAAATATGCTATGGAAAGTCAAATAAAAATGTTAGTGAGTTAGCGTACGAGATGGCAAAGATTAAATTCAAAACCTATGCTTCCTTTGTGGTGAATAAAACAGAAACCTGGGATTGATTGGCTCCAGGGTTTCTTAAAGAGACATCCAGAGCTAACTATCCGACAACCAGAAGGTTGTAGTATCTCCCGGACAACTTCCTTCAACAAACATAATGTAAGCCAATTTTCAACAATATTGAGAATGTGTGTGAATTAGTAATTAATATACATGCGTACTATTAAAACATGTATTTTGACGCAATCTGCTATTAAATAAAAGCTTACCTTTATTTAAAGAAATTTAAAGAGAAAATTAGATTGCTTCAAATATAACTTCTAGCTAAGAATATTATAGATCTGGCATTTTTCCTCATGGATAAGAAATGAAAGGAAATCAACTGTATTCATTTACACTATTCACTATATATCGATTAAAAACGCTCTAATTGAAAGTAATGTATTTCAACTTCTTGCGCACTATATACACTATTCGTTATTAGTTATGCGCTATAGCCTACATGCATATAAACCCAGCAATGAAAAAAGTGTTGATATAGGCCTAAAACCCATGTCAAGTGCTATGTGTATATCCCTTCTTCTTAATTTGTCAACCCTGAGATTGGTTGCCAGCACCTCTCCACCGGTCCCAGTCTGGTCTCTATTAACTTTTAAAATAATTATATGGACACTAACCTAATTTTTGCGGAACATGTACAGGCATCTAACATTAAATGTTTTCAAAATTATTTCGCTTACTGAGTGATTTCTTTGTTGATTCTACTGTTTATTCCGTCAGTAACGTATTATAAGAAATTAATAGGTATGTGGTATTCTAAAAATTGTGGGGCTGAATCGACGGCTGGATAACTTTAACCACTGGTGGCTAGGAAGTTCCAAAAATTATCTCACAGGAAACATTTGAGCATTGGTGCCTCTAGAACAGTAGTTCTCGAACCCTTTTTGATCATCCTTAGTCCCATGATATTGTTGGAAATGTCATGCCCATTCCTCTCTAAACCTCTCTTGTTTGGTCTATCCAAAGAGGTATGTACTTTAATGTTCCACTTTAAGCATTCTACATTTTCTAACTTCACAAAATTAGATACAAAATCTATTATACAAAAAACACACACACACATATGTTATAGTACCTATTATATCAACCATTCAAACGTAAATAGAAGATCAAACCACAAAATACTACATACCGTGACAATAAATATATATACAGAAATGTAAGCATAAAGGGTGGGGCCAAGGATCGTGTAATGTATTTCCATGTAGGTTGGCTATCATGTGTGGTGATTTAATCTATTGTCTGCTTCCCATCATGCCACATCCTACGTGACTATCAAGAATCTTATCGATAGCTGTTGTGAAGAAAACTGGTCGCCATATGTAGAGCGATTCGAGCTATTTGTCGAATGTAATAATATAACTAATGAGAAGAAAGTATGTTACTGACAGTAAGAGACGTGAAAACTTTTAATCTTATACGAGGTTTATGTACACCTGAAAAACCGGCAACAAAAAATTATGGGGATCTAATTAAAATTATCCAAGAACACTTATATCCTGAACCATCGTTTATTGCAGAAAGCTATAAATTTAGTTTAAGATAACAGCATGAACATGAAAGTGTATCAGATTATATCGCTAGCTTAAAACAAATGTCCAAGCATTGCGAATTTAAAGAGTCATTATCTGATTATTTACGGGATCGTCTTGTGAGTGGATTGAGAAGTAGCTCTATTAAGCAACGACTTCTAGCGGAGAGACAACTAGACTACGAAAAGGCAGTGCTGATTTCAACATCTTTGGAGGCAGCCGAGAAGGATGCAGCGTCACTGACCTTTGGACCAGTGTTGCCAACCCTATTGATTTTTCAGTAGATCTACTGATTTTTAACTTTTCAACTGATCTACTGATTAATTCAAATAAAATTAACAAATCTACTGATATGTTCGTATGTTGTCAACTTCACTCATTGGCTCTTTGAAATGATTAGATGGGTGGGGAGAGGAGGGGTGATGGGGTGGTCTGAGGGGAGGGAAAAGCTTCTATACACAGCGTTGTAGCTTGACAACTTTCAAAAAACCTTTTACTGTAGGCCCCTACTCATAATAACTGTAAACTTACCCCTCTTCCAAGAAGTTGGCTGTCACATAGAATAGAGAGGAAGGCGCTATTACACTAGTCTGAAGAAATCCACTCACTTTAAAAACACAATTTTTAACAGCTTATTTTGTCTAGCTAGTGTAACACGTACTTCCGGACACTCAAAGCATGAAGCGCTGATCAAAGACTGATTCCCACTCTGCGCAGAAGAAGAATGTGGGTTTGTGCAGGTTATTTTCACAGTTGTGTAAGTGTTAAATACTACAGTACGTACTAATAGTAATCGGGGATGTTGGTTTCTTTTGTATATTGTAATAAATAGCCTTCGGTGAAAAATATGAAAGACAAACAAGTGCGAAAAAAAGGCAAAATATTGCCAAAGCTACAAATATAATTGGGAGAATGATGAACAGTTGAAAGATTGGTTAAAACCCAAGCAAAAAAGATGATGGTTTTGCGTATTGTAAGGCGTGTGATATTGACATAAACAATGCAACATCGGGGAAATCCGCTTTAGAAAAGCATGCAGAAAAAAAAAAAAACATATTGGAAGTTCTAAGATAATTGTTGGTCAAAGAACTTTAACTTGGTTTGTGTCTCATACCACGTTAAACACGAAAGTAAAAGAGACAGAAGTTCGTCTCTCAGCTTTTGTTGCTGAACACAATATCTCATTTAACGTAATGAGCATTTACCTTCTCTGATAAAATCAGTTTGTCCAGATTCTGAAATTGCGAAGAAGATTAATGTGGGTGAACTAAAACAACGGCTATTGTAAGCATGTTACGGGCTTGGAAAGTAAAGACATTCTTTGTGATATTCTTCGTAAAACAAGTTTTCTATAATCGTGGACGAGGCGACCGACAACAGCTGTACAAAACATTTGTGTATTGTTGTTAGAGTAGATTCGGGTCAAGGTAGGATTGTTGATGCCTTTTTTGACTTGGTTCCACTTGGTCATGCTAAAGCTGTCGATTTGTACCAGCATTTAATTAGGTCCTTCGAATGTAAAAACATTCCATACAAGGAGATTCTAATTGGATTAGCTGCCGACGGGGCCAGCGTTATGTTGGGGAACCGACAATCTTTGTGTATTCTTTTGAAGGGAGAAATGTAAATGTAATGTAAATGAAAAGGTAGAGCAAAATCAGAGAAAACAGGTTAAATATGCAAAGGGATGTAAAACTCGTGAACTAATTCCAAACCAACGAGTACTAGTCAGAGACTATCGAGCAAAGAATAAATGGATTGAAGGGTTTGTTGTATCACAATTGAGTTCAGTTGCCTATTTAGTCAGAGTAGGGGCAGTAACATGGAAACGTCATATTGACCAATAATTATTACAGTCTTCCCCTGAAACTTAGAGTGGAGGAATAGAACCTAGCATTTAGAGAGCCATATCCCTCGAGCTAGATCCCAAACCTAATAGGGAAGGTTTGACATCTCCTAAGGCATTTAGGGGGTGAGAATCATTCTTCATTCGTCCACAGAGTTGAATCGCATAAAAGGGCAGTAGTCCAGAATCACACCCACCTTAGAGGTGGAAATCTCACCAAAGTAAAGGAGCCTATTTATCAACTAGGTGTAGGAAACCTGTAGTTAAATTAAATTTGTAAATGTTTAAAGTATTATTACATTATTTCACTGTGACTATTGGAAACTATGGTCAGATATTTAATTCTGTATTTTTGTATAAAAATGTTTAAAATGTAAACTATTTCCTCATGACTATTGGAAATCGTGATCATGAATTGTATTCTTTATTTATGTATATTTAGGTATTTTGAAATATCTTTAGTCAATAAATTGTAAGGGAGGAATGTAATGTATTTCCATTTAGGTTGGCTGATAACCAATTCCGACTTATCGGCAGATATTGGCACAATCGGCAAAGGATAATCGTTTTTTATCATGTAGATATTTTACGCCAATAATTCAAAATCTATAGATATATTTTAAATTCTCCCAAACGGTGATCTGGCGGTCTAGGGGTAAGGTGTCGGACATCTGAGCTGGGAGTCCGGGGTTCAATTCTCGGTCCCGGTACAGATTTATCTGATTTCAAAACCCTTCCTTCACTTCTGACAATACGTGTTTTAATCACAACTTGTGAATGTGAGGAATGCCAGGCCTCCACGTGGTTCGGATCCCACGTTAAACTGTAGGTCCTCCATTTCATCTCACAATCACCCTACCATTACACATTAGTGTAAGTGCGTATACCCCGAACGGTTATGGCCCGTCTTCAATCAAACGCACACGCTTGTCGGACTCGCAACTACGTAATAACATAATATTGTCTGTCTACAACAGCTTACGCCAACACAATCGTATGTCGGAACTGTCGGACGCCTTGTCGGAAGGTGATGAACATTGTTTATCTCTTGCGTTTATGTAGTTGCGTTTGTTTGCGTTCAGCCAATAAAAAACAAATATGGATGAGCTACTAAAATCAAATAATATGAAGTTATTTGGTCTATGACAACAGTTCTTGGAAATGTATAGTTAAGAACGCAGGATTTTCAATTAAAATCATATATATTTAATATTTAAAAAATATTTATTTCTTATTTGAAAACTTTAATATGAATTTTACTTTTATAGTCATCTCTGCTTTTTGTTTCTATTGGTTGAAATTAAGTCTTGCGACTTTTTATTGTAGACACTCAATTTTGTAGAAGCGTAATTACAAGTGCGTTTGCGATTGCGTAGTTGCGAGTCCGACAAGCGGGTATGTTGGTTGTAGACGGGCCAGTAGTAAGACGCGGTGTTAATAATAATAATAATAATAATAATAATAATAATAATAATAATAATAATAATAATAATATAATAATAATAATAAAATAATAATAATAATAATAATAATAATATAAATTCTCTAGTCATGAAAATATAATTCATAGTTCAAACAAAAATATTTAAATACAGTAGCTTGCATGTAGACACAAATTCTTTATTTCTGCGTTAGATACTTTATTTTATAATAAGCAGCTAAACCAATATTCTAAACAAAATAAACCATTCAATTTCATTTACCTCAAGGCTTACTTCAAATTATGAAATACAGTACTTGATAAATATAAAAGAGATGATAATTCCCTCAAGTAACAAAGTTAAACACTATCAAAAACAACATTAGGTGGGCTAGTATGATTTGATTTGTAGTGAATTTATAAAAAATTAAAAATACATCATTATTATGGCTATAAGTAACGTAGTTCTAATTGCATACAAGTTGTATGCCAACCTAATATGAAATATTACCTACATCTTTAAGCACGAGACGAGGCCCGTGCATGCGCACATCCTTTTGCTTTGTATTTAAATAATTTTCATTTTGGATCTGAGTTATTTATATGTTTTTCTTTTCTTCATGTTGCGTGACGTCGGCTGCATACCGATTACTGAGCGCTCCAAGATCCGCTCGATCGATCGCTCACTGAGTGCTCCCCAAATCAGTTCTTAGAGCCCGTTCAATCGTAATATCTTAGTACCAATTTACCGATGATGTAAATAGTTGTTTAGCTATTTTGTATATAATCTAACCAACTTTAACGTTTAAAACTTCAAGTTAAACTCTTATTCAACAAACCTACATAATGAGAACTATAAAAGTGGCAAAATTTGATAATTCTTGTTTTTGAGTAATTGTTACTGTACACTTTTGTAATATTGAAAAAAAAAAAAAAAATCGGCATCGGTTACCGGCTATATCAGAAACAAAATATTGACATCAGCAATATCTGCAAAAGAGCTTTTCGGCCCAGCCCTAATTGTTTCTATACTCTCATATACAGTGGTGGCATGTGATATTTATTTTGGTGGGGCCAGGTCAAAGCTTACCGGTAATGATTTTTTCTCACCGCGTATTAACATATTAAATTAAATTCATTTAATTTTTCATATTTTTAAATATCACTAAACAAATCTACAAATAGAAAGAATAAAATAATACAGGTTTGAATCAAACTTACCAAGTGGTGACATTACTTGTACATACCAAATAATAAACAATACAAACAAAATAGTTTCTGTTTTTCTTCCCTCATAGTTAGCCACAATTATTGTTAACCAAACCACTCATTAGAAAAAGTTCTTTTTTCTTGCCATCCGCCTGCATTAATGTCATTTCGCTAGGCTTGACCGTTTAATTTCAAGTTTTTCTTGTAGTTTTAGTGGAAAAAATTTAATTTTTTTAAAAAAAAATTACTTTATTCATTTTAATTAATCACTTTCACTCGTCACCTTACTTTTTGGGTCTTTAACACATACTAAATACTCGTTAAAAACAAAATATAAATCCTCTTTATCGAATCGCAGGCCCACTTGGATTGACCTGATGATCTACTGTTGAGCTCGCAATGAATGATCTTGAGATATATCTCCCATTGGATGATGAGGCTTATCTGAAAGGGGGACTGGAATATTGTATAATGAATCGAATAATTCACTGTGGGTAGAGAATGGTGCTCCACTGAATATTAATGTTTTATACACAATCTGTTATAAAAGAAAAAGAAAGGAAAACATATTACTTTTTTATGTTAAAAAAGTGTTGGTGGGTCCGGGCCCCTATGGCCCCTGCTCATTTACAAATTGGTGCTATTTAAATATAAGTTTCCTGTTGTTATACTATATTAGCCTTAAGGTTATATATTGTCTTGCGTTCCCTTTCAAATACACTACGCCACCTTATTTGCGAATCTTCGCTTTAAAAAGCTATTCAGATTGCTGAAACTATTTTGGTATAAGTTAACAAAGTTGTGACTTTCTCTTATCCCTACACCACTAGGATGATGCTAAATTACGAACACATATATTTTACTAATCGTAAATTATCTGAAAATATATTTTTTTCACCCTGTTTGCAAAATATGCTCGAAATGGTGCAATCAAACTCCTGTATTGTGAATTTTTATTATACATAATGATGTAAAATCCCAATGATCTGACAGTTGATAATGTTCGAGTATAATACAAAATATTATATACCTTAAAACAAATAAAATAACGCGGTTAACTCAATACATTTTCCATACAAGATGTAAAACCATTGAGCGCGCCCTATCACTATTGTTTACTCTAAAATAGTGCATGTTGGTATAGTTACTTAAAAATCATAATAAAAAGAAGCTATTTATATGAATGGTGCTACGCTAAAAAAATCTCGTTTAGTAGTATATGTATTTATTTTATGTAATTTTACCTAAACTATGCTAAATTAGTTTATAAATGTTAATAATGTGATCTTGTAGCTTTGTTTTATAGTTGGCACAATACTTTGTTTGCTCTTTGATTATAGCAAGCCCTACCTAGTTTGTAGAAATTACAGTTCATTGATCAATATTAGGTTGTAAGGAAAAAAAGTGGAGATTGGTAGCCCCGTAAACGCTAGGCAATGGCATTCGGCACCTTATAGATTGGCTTTTTGTTTTCAAGCAGCGGCACTTGGGCTCTATAAGCTGATAGGTAATAATGCTTGAATACAAATTATTAATCAAAACCCAATATTGTTGAAAAATAGTTGGCTCAAATAGGCAACAGAAATAATATAGGACATCTGTTATTATCTATATGTATCTTGACTCTTTCTCAAAAATGAGTAAGGCAAAGAAGTATGTCAAGAAACCAATTAATTTCAATACTTATAGACTATATTTGTAAACTAAACTAAGCTCGGCATACATTGACCTTAGTAGTTCCTTAAGGATGAGTCCTAGTCACTATAGAGCTTTGAAATTTCATCATTGTACCTTGTAATTTTACAAACTATTTTATTTCATATTTTGTTATTGACGATTTGTATATCACTGTCTAGACTAGGCCGAACGATAGTTTAACTAAAGCGCAACTGCCATTTTACATCTTTAGGGCTTTACTACTTTGTAGTACGTGACAGAGCCTTACTTAGTGCAATATTATCTTGTCACTGCTTTTTATACCAAATATAATAATTATAGGTCTTTTATTTAATGATGGCAGAGTAATATAAAATACAAAAGCCTAAAATGAAACTATACTTAGCCTAACTTAGATTTTGTTAGCACTTCAATAGTTTTGGGCTATATTTGTAAATTAAACTAAAATCGGCATACATTAACCCTCGTAGTTCCAAAATTTGAATTTTTTTTCTTGAAGTCCTTAAATTTTAGATACGCCTAGATACTAACACAAGTCTGCAGAGCTAAAATTGTATTATTATATAGTTTACCTTAAAAAAAACTTGATATGTTAAAGTCCTTAATAATGTTTAAAGAAATTCCACAATGGATTATATTTACTTCATCTAATCTATCAAATAATTATTTTAACAACTGATATTTAGAGATGAGTGAATTGTATGCACTATGAATGGTCTCCATTCCGACATTTATTTAAATAAACAACCCTTATTAAAATCCCGCTTATATAAACAAATGGCGGACCTTAATCGGGTCTTAATTGTTATGCTATAAAGTACATAAGAGGGGCAGTAATCTCTATAGGTATTACTATATATTGGATGGACATAAGCAAAGGACCAAAGCGCAACGCTCAAGCTTGTCGTCTGCTTGATTGTGAGAGAAAATATTGGTTCTTTCAAGGTTATTTTGCGAGAATTTGTTTCTGATGAATGAAACAGGAAAATAGTAAAGTATTATTCTATACTTGGATGAAGAAACATTTATATTATAGAATTTACAATTCAGTTTCATAGGTAATATTGTAAAAATAAAATATTTAATATAATTACTAAAATATGTAATTATCACCCATTCTGCCAAGACTGCAATATATTTAAAGTTTGCTATTAGCTTGTATATTGGTTTCAGAAATAATGTTATATTGAAAGTTCGTTAACTATAATGAGATAAGTTATCTTAAAGCTTAATTATATTTGTTTGAATGATAAACTGTGTATAGTAGATTTACGTTCAAACGATCATTTAAGTTAAAGGCTTGTAGGAAATAATACTGTATTACAATATATAATATCTAAAGTTGCCTCTTAGCTTGTGTATTGCTTTCAGAAAACATATTATATTGAAAGTGCGATAACTATATTGAAATATGGTAGCTAAAAACTTGACTACATTTGTTCGAATGACAAACTTTGTAAACAAGTCTTGCATTCAAACGACTATTCAGATTATAAACTTGTAGGAAGTATTTATATATTTGCCTATATCAACTTATTTAAATAAACAAGTCACGAGTGTTGAAACTTAGTTATGCTCTTAAAACCTTATACTAGAAATATTTTATTTAATTTAACTAATCATACGGTGATGTACCTAATTATTTCATACACATTAGCGAACTGCGTCAAAATATCACATTGCCTTGTTTGTATGTAAGAGAGAAAGAGATACCCGAAGGTTTCCTTCTCTCTTACACAGTGGTGTACAGACGACATCCCAAAAATTTCAGCCACAGATGTCCATTTTATTATAGAGATCAATGGTTTATGTCCATCGAGTATAGTATAGAGATTACTGATTACAAGTATTATAGATGGCACCAGACCAAGGCTAAGATATACGGGTCTGGCTTCTCTTTGGTTACAGTGATCAGACATTGAAGACAAAAAGCGCTAGTATCCTAGCATATTAGCACGTGTGCAATTCAAGTATTGTAAAGTAGTTTGAACCACAACACATTAATTTTAATGTATAAGGTAATATGGGGACCGGAGAAACTAATTAATAGCTTTTTATAAAAAAACCTCATTTTTAACAAACGCTCCAAATACACTGATTGTTTGCTAATTCTTGTAAAAACATTAAAAATTGCCTAGTAATGCTATATATTAATATTATCTTTACATACATTATGTCTGTACGCTGGGGGATTCAATCAACATTATATTATTTAAATGGTATAAATATTATTAAAAATATATTAGATAATATTATATTAGAGTAGTGGTTTCCAACCTTTTGCACGGTTTGTTCCTGGGTTGTTTGGAGAGAGAAGTGGAAATCATTTATGAAATATCACCCCATGTACACGCGACCAGAATGTGAATACCACCCAAACCAAACGAGCGTGACGTTAAGCCCATATGATCACCGATACTTGTTTTGATTACAATATGTTGCTTATATAATGATTATACGAATATAACTAGGATGTAACTAAAGAGAATCAATCAACCCAGTGGGTATTTTAGAAGTTATGTTATCAGCGCCACTCGCCCAAATACTGAGCTACTACTGTCAGCCAAGTCCAAGTTGTGTAACCAAAAGAAAAACAAACAGTTTTTTTTAACATCTTAACCACTTACTTTATATTAATTTGGATGTTACTCCTTCCTATAGTCATCCTAATAAATTAATAAACTACATATAAAACTATAACCTTAACACACTCTGTGATCACACCTAGAACATACCATAGCCCCAAATAGGGTCGCGACCTCTTAGTTGGAGGGCAGTAAGGCACCAGTCTTATCATCAAGCTTACGACATCTGAGGGAATTCGTGTTTGATTCCCATAAAGAGACATTTCTATTAATTTGTCTGTATATTAAAACCAGTAAACGATTTAAGTACATTTAAAAATGAAAAGGAAAAGGTATTTCTTAACAAGGCATAAAACTGAGAATAAAACATTTGTAGTCTATTTATTTTATGAATAGTTTTGAAATTAATGTAGACCTACATACTCGATAACAGAATGTGTCCATCATGTCAGTTTAAACTTCACTGGAACGTGGCCATACTTGGTGGTCATTGACTGTATACATTTCTTAATAATTAATTTATAAACATACTATGTTTTTACATTCCATATTTGTAAAACATTTTTGAGGTTTTACATTGAATAAAATATATAAAGTAAGCCTAAGTATACCCAAGCAAACACGAAGTACTGTCATTAATATTAATGTTTTAAAACTAGGCTACCTTTCAAGTGAAACAAAAAAATCCTTAATAGTTTTTTTCTTCTTGGACAGAGACGAGACTATAGAGACCTACTGTAAAATTAACATAAAATTAATTATTATGACGATTTTTCTCAAACAAGTCGACCTCGTTGGTCTTGAGGTAAAGTGATCACCTCAGGACCAGATGTTGGTGGTTTCAAAACCAGTTGAGATTGACGGGTTTTTCTTGAGCGATAAAAATCTGTAGACAACTTCCTTCAGAGGTAAAGTAAAGCTGTTGGTTCCATGCATTATTTGTTTGTTTAGAACCGCGTCTTACTAACCGTTCGGGTTATAGGCTTAAGTATTAATAACGCTAATGGATTAGGAATTGGGAAGGTGGAATTTAGAAGAAGCGAACCCACATTTGCGTGGAGGGAGAGTGGAATACCATATAGGAAAAATCCCCCCCAGTACACCCGACCGAGATTTGAACCTCAATCTTTCCGTCCTCAGCAGTCTAGCTCAACACGACTAGCATGTTAGCTAACTACACCACCGAGGCGGGTCTGGTATCATGTAGATTGTAGCCTGTAAAATAAACCTGGAACTTATATGAAAATAACTATCCGACAAAATTGGTAAGCCCTTTGGCACTCGTTTATAGAAATTCAGGGTGAAAACGGGGAACTATCACAATTCTTGAACTCCCCTAGTACAGGTTATTTATACCGGATGCTGCAGGCAACACTAACCAGACGAAGGATATATATATCACATCAAACCAACCTTCGGGTATTAGACTTAAGAAGAAGATATTTATTTATCCAACAAAAGAATGTCAAAGAGCACTTGAATAAATTAATTAGTTTTCATTCATAAATAGATAACAGACAAGAACCATCTAAAATATTATAATTTAATGTAACCCTTGGCTTGAACTTAAATAAGGATCTTAACTTGTTTTGAAAAGTTTGTCGAAGAAATCATGCCTGCTATATTATATATATAGTACGGATAGGTCTAATTGAATTTATTTTTGTAAATATTGTGATTTTATGTTTCTAATTTTTTACAGACGAATTTAATAAATTAATTAAAATGCGTTAAATAGACCCGTATTTATTAGTAATGACTTGTTTTAATCATTATTACAAAACATATAGTAGTTTTCTGGATTCTAGTGGAAGCTTTTTTTAAGATTGAGAAAATCTCCCATAGGTTGAAGTTCATTATTCTATTTTTAATAAAAATATTTAACTAATATGCAGGAAGCTATAGCATAAAACGTCTTTGAAATATAATCAGGCAATTATAAAATACCATCTGTATATATATGTATCTGTATATGTATATATAGGTACAAGCACTACTTATATATATAATATATATATTATATATATATAATATATAATATATATAATATATATAATAATATAATATATATATATATAATATATAATATATATAATTATATAATAATATATATTATATAATATATATTATATATTATAATATATATATATTATATAATAATATATATTTAATAATAATATATATTATATATAATATATAATATTATATATATATAATTATATATTATATATATAATATATATTATATATATATATATATATATATATATATTATATATATAATATTATATATATATATATTATATATATATTATATATATATATTTATATATATTATAATATATAATATATATATATATTATAATAATATATTTATAATATAATTACATAAATAGTATCTCTATTCTATTTAAATAGGAAAAGTAATTAGTATTATTAAGTTAAATAAAACATGATTGATTTTTAAACAAAACATAAATAGCAATTTTTTTCTTTTATTAATTATTTAATATTTTTTAATTGATCAATAAATTTCACTATCATAAAAATAAAAGTTTGAAACTTTTTATTCTCACTCTTGCACAACCTTAAGGGAGCCTATGTATATACCAAGTTTGCTATAAAAAGTTAGAATAAATTAAGTCTCCAAACCTTCGTTAAAATTTGGATACTATTTTATTGGTTTAAAAATCCTAAAATAGATTTTATTAGTTTTAAAGTCTCACGCAAAAATTATTCAAACATTGGTTAGTGTATCAAAATATTTTATTATTCCCGATATTTTTTTTTAGCTTTGGCCCCTGCTAAGACAAACTTATTCCAAAGCTCTTTTGTTGGGGTCCTATGTGATTAAAATCTGTCTTTTAGTATATAAAGTAATAAGTAGACACATGATTGCTAACGGAGAAAGTTTTTACCTAAAACAGAACTAAGAACATAACAAGTTCTTAGTTATGGAAGTTAAAGAGCGATTAAGAGAAAGAGGGGGATGGGTGGATAAAAAAATCAAGTAGCCTTGTTTCATGATATGAGCTTATTTATTTTAGTTATGTTATTTAGTCCTCGTCCTATTTCCCGTCCGAACTTTACATATTTTAATAATTACAATGATGAGGTAGGAGGAATGAAAATGTAGAGGAAATGTACCCATGTTTGCCTGTAAGAGGAAGTGGGAAATAATTTAATAAAATCCCCATTTAGTTCACCTGGCTGGGATTAGAACACTGACCTTGTTACTGGAAAACCAGACAGGATTAATATTACATAGGGCCTATATTCTTCGTTCGCACCGAAGTAGTTTTTCTGAAGTCTAGGGAAGAAAGTTACTATCTAAGGTATGCGCTATGCATATATAAATAATATATATTATATATTTACACACACACACACATATATACACATATATATGTTAAACTTATTTGGAAATAAAACCCGACTAATTTATTTATGTAAAGTAAAAGAGGAAAGAACATCTTTATATATATATATATATATATATATATATATATATATATATATATATATATATATACTCAAACTACTAATTAAAAGGTGTTATTTATTTTAAAAAAATACCTAAAAAATTGTTACATAATGAAATAACACGAAAGCTGGGATTCAGCCAAACTTCTGACTCGTCCTTGAAACGGATTAATTGAAGAGAAAAGGGAAGCTGTTGCTGTCCTTGTCCATGTGTGACCAGTTTTTCAGTCCACATTCCCTCCGTGGTAACGTGAACTGAACGCTGGCGTTGAAGCCGGCAGTAATCGGCTAAGAACTTGTGAAAGTAAAACATAAACATAACTGGGTAGGTGCTTCAAGTATTCTAAACGTGAGTGATTTTTTTTTCCTACTTTTCAAAAGGATAATATCAAAATCAGCATTAATTCATTTGTATGCATTGTTCGATTGAACTTTGAAAATATTCTTCATATAAGGTATCGTACTGTTGCTTCATTACATAACCATTCTGAAAAAACATAACACTGAATGTTTTATTTTATAGGTGATATAACCAAACAAACCAAACATAATCAGGTTTATGAACACAAACATAATAATACATATTGTTTGGCGAGTATTAGGAATTCTTATAAACTTAGCTTTCAGCTATTCTAACCTAGGATCATTAGTACAACTAACGCTAATGGTTTGAATACCCGGATAATAATAACTAAGGTATGTAAACACATATTTTAGGTATCATATAGGATAATGTCAGAGTCACGTAACACTTTCAGGATACTTTCCTAGCCTCAAAAACACGGAGGACAAAAACGATCATATCCATCTCAGCATCTCACTGAATGTACTTACTATCTAATTGAAAATAAGTTTTATATATTGTGTTTCAGTGACTGGCAGTCTTAAGCGCTGGAGTGAACGATCAAGAGTCTATTGGTCACGTCTCTACAAGGTATGTGTAAGCGTGATAAAGACTGGAAAACTATAAAATAGTGCTACAATTGATATTTCTAGAACAGTTACTTATGAAACTATTCTTCATAGAACTTTCAAATAAGTAATTAACTCACACTGGTGGGCACGCGGACTAAATGTCAAACTCATTAATTTTGTTTATCAGTGACAGGGAGGTCGGGGCTCGAATCTCGGCCAGGTATATTGATGATGTTTTTCTATAAATGGCTTACCACTCGTCCTCCTCGCAAATGTGGGTACGTTCTCTCTAAATTTTACTTTTATTTTCCATACTACATTAGTGTAGTTAAATGCGTAAAGCCGAACGGGTAGTAAGACTCAGAGCAAAAAAAAAAAATCCCCACAATAAAAACACAAAAAAATATTAAATGTGAGGTCACTAGTTCTGTTTCTGGGGCTGCCCAACACAATTTAAAATGACGCAGGTATGGATTTGTGCTTCTAGCAACTTAGCCATTTTACCCGCCTCGGTGGAGTAGTTGTTGGCTAACCGCAGTCGTGTTGAGCTCGACCGCCGAGGACGGGGAGATCGAGGTTCGAATCTCGGTCGGGTGAACTGAGGGTGGTTTTTCCTAAATGGTTTTCCACTCTCCATCCACGCCAATGCGGGTTCACTTCCTCTAAATTCAACCTCCCAATTCCTAATCCATTAGCGTAATTAGTACTTAAGCGTATAACCCGAACGGGTAGTAAGATGCGGTGCTAAATATAAACTTAGCCATTTTCAACCGGTGTGTAACGGCACATTGATTTGGTGTGCCACTAAGGGTCAGCAGGTGTGCCGTGTCAAAAAGACGCGAGAACAATTTTGAAGGATAAAAATAAGTCTTTTTAAATCCATGATTAATAAAAACAACACAATTATTAAAATTTCATCTATTGAACTTGTAAACACAATATTAATACTCATTATTTAAATGATAAAATCTCTCCTTAAAGAAGTGATGATGTACCTTGGTAATTGTAGTGCCTTATTCGGAATAAAGTGGGTTTAAAAATCGCTGATTAGTTAAAAGAAATGAAAAGGGCTAGCTACACAAATATCGTTGTAGACTCTGACTTAAAATGTTGAGGTTCAATCATAATTGGGGGGGGGGGGGGGGATTTTTTTTGGTGAGCTTCCTTTAATCTCTCCAGGCGAGTGCATGTATGTTTTATAAACAATATTACCCTTTTCATACTTTTTTCACGAGTTAAATGGCGTATATTTAAATAACTAATCAGCTGCATTGGCGTGCATAGACATAATGTTTACTTTTTAAGGTAGGAGGGGAAAGCTTGACACAATAATGGATCCCTTTTATCTTTTAAGGTTGTTTGGCCATCAAAATGTTATTACAAAATTTTAACAAGTGCATAAAATTATATTGTGATTCAATGTTTTCAAATCACTAGTTCACGAGTCCTAAGGAGTTGAGCTTGGTATTTCATTCTTATTACGTAACATTGTTAAGGTAAAGTAATAATTAATATATTAGGCTGTGTGTGACCAGCCATTCATGAGTTGTACTATACATAGCTAAATATTTATAATAGTAATTATTTTATATTAATAATATTACTATTATAAATATTACTATTATTAATAGCCTATATATTAATTTTTATAATAGTATATAATAATCTGTTTCGTGGGTCCCTATCATCCACGGCACAGAGCGTCCTCAGGTTGCGGATAGAGGATACGGCCTTCAGATATGAAGGGTAGCTGCGAACATATTGAATTAGCAGTCGCGGACAACGGATAAGGTGCGGCCGAAGAGAGTGCAAGTATTTTTACAGTTTTTATAGAATTTAAATTATTTGGCCAAAATAAATCAAATATTTCTCCAATAGCAACGTAGAGTTTAGTTTTCTGCACATACTAATATCAACAGATCAACAGATGTATGTCAAGAGTGTCCTGGAATTCTGTCAAAAAATTTTCTCTTTATTTAGAAAGTTTTTGACAAAATTCTTGAACACCCTTGACACATATTCAAGATCTGTTGATATTAGTATGTGCAGAAAACTAAACTCTACTTTGCCACTGGAGAAATATTTGATTTATTATGGCAAAAAAAATTTAATGCTGTAAAAACTGTAAAATTACTTGCGTTCCCTTATGCCACACCATAGGGATGGTCCTCCAGCTTGGGGGCTGGGCGTGATGAGCTCTCGCCGTAAAAACATTTAATCAAGAAACACTAAAAAGTATGCCATGGCTGTCCCCGGAGTAAAATATTCCGGAGAAAAAATAGTCCCCCATTAGGATCTCCAGGCGGGGACTACTCTGGGGAAGGCTTGGAATAGTAAAGCTAGGAAAGAGATTAGGATTGGGACGTGGAATGTTAGGAGCTTATATAGGCCAGGAGCGCTACAATCAATGATATATGTAGAAAGTAGGTTTGGCTTAGATATAGTGGCTACACAAGAGGTTAGGTGGTCAGGAGATGGTAGGGTAGAAGCAGGTGAATACTTAGTTTCTTATGGAGGAACGGACAAACATAATTTAGGCACAGGCTTTCTAATCCACAGAAGGAGTATGTCAGCAGTCAAGGACATAATTAACGATAGGATGTAAATTAAAGTGGTAGCAGGGAGGTTGCATAATACGCTCATCATCAATGTACATTGTCCTACAGAAGACAAAGATAACTTAGTAAAGGATAGTTTCTATGAGGAGCTAGAACACCCGTATGACCAGTTTCCAACCTATCACATGTGATAGGAGACTTTAATGCAAAGATAGGGAAGTAAGAATTCCTTAGACCTACAATAGGAAAAGAAAGCTTGCACGACGTATGTAATGAAAATAGAATAAGAGTGGTAAATTTCGCCACCTCAAAGAACCTTATTTTGAAAAATACTTGCTTCACTCGTAAGGATATTCATAAACATACTTGGTCCTCAACAGATGGGGATACACATAATCAAACAGATCACTAAAAGACGTCATACAAGCTTACCGGATGTCAGGGGTGTGGATTGCGATTTAGACAGCAGCAAAACTTCTGATGCGTCTGTCAGTAACAAAAAATCAGGCGGGAAAGCTAGATAGATATAGAAACTGTCAGATGGAGAGTGTAGTAATACATATCAAATTGAAATTATAAATAGTTTTGCTGCCCTAGAATGCTCACAGGAAAGTGAGGAAAACACGTATCTAGAGAAAGAGTGGGAAAGTGTCAGGAATAATATTATAGATTAAGCGAAGTTTAGTGGAGGTCTCTGTTAAAAGAGTAAGAAGCCATTGTTTGACATCAATTGTTCAAAATTAATAGAGTAAAGGAGGGAAGAAAAATTACATTGTTTAGAAAGTCCTAGTGAATTGAGTTTAAACACATTTATCATTGCAGAACGGAAGGCCAGTGCCACATTCGGAAACAAAAAGATAGAGCATTTAAAGGGTAAAGTTAGTAAAAATATAACAAAATAGCGAACTTAAGAATATCAGGGAGCTTTATTTAGGTACTAAAGGATATAGGAAAAGTTATCAGGCTAGGGCCAACTTAGTTAAGGATGAGAAAGGTAATCTAATGGCAATTGAGTAGATGGAAAGACTTCTTCATTCAAATTATAAATGTTCATGAAGGATCCAATTTAGGTGAGGCTATTGAAAGCCATTGTGCTGAACCACTAGTCCTAGAGCCACGTATTAGTGAAGTCAAAGAAGCTTTTAAGAAGTTAAAGAATCATAAAGCTCCAGTAATAGATTCAATACCATCAGAGTTAATAAATGAAGGGGGTGAAATTTTAGTAATAGGAATTCATAAACTTTTATGTTCCCTATGGAAACATGATGCATTTCTACACGAATGGAAATATAATAAAACCCATTTTAAAAAAGGGAGATAAAACAGATTGTTATAACTATAGAGGTATCTCACTGCTACCAACATGTTTAAAATGTAATCTTGCATAATTTTAATGAGATTGATGCCATATGCAGAGGAAATAATTGGGGATCATCAGTGTGGATTTAGAAGTAATAGATCAAAAACGGGTTATATTTTTACTATGCGGCAAATATTATATAAAAAAAGTGGGAATTCAATATGAGGGTACATCAATTATATATAGATTTTAAAAAGGCCTACTATTCAGTTAAAAGGAAAAAAAAAAATATGACATTTTAGTTTAGTTTGGAATAACCAAGAAACTGGTGAAGCTAATTGAGGTATATTTGAGAGATACGCGTGCCAGGGTACAGGTTGGATATCACTTATCAGATGCTTTCTAAATACATAATGGGTTGAACCAAGGAGATGCACTTTCCCCAGTACTTTAATCTATCCTTAGAGTATGCTATTAGGGTAGTGCAATAGAGTAAGGAAGATTTGGCATTAAAAGGTACAATACAGGTATTAGGATACGCAGATGATTTAGCTTTGTTAGGTAATAGTAAGGGAGATGTTAGAAGAAATGCAGAAATCTTATTAGAGGCTAGTAAGAAGATAGGTTTAGTAGTGAACGCCGAAAAGACTAAGTATATGATAACACAGAGAACACAGATTGGGGACGATAATTTAGATATCACAGGAAACAACATATCATTTGATAGGGTTAATGAATTCAAATATTTATAAACAATTCTAACTAGCGATAACAATATTAAATTGAAAATTAGGAAAATAATAGATTCGGGAAACTCTTGTTATTACTCGGTCAGTAAGATGGTGGCATCTCGTCTATGGGTGCGAAACACGACCTTTTACCTTAAATGACGAAAATAAATTTAGGGTGTTCAAAAACAAGGTGCTTAGGAAGATATTGGGTCCAAAAATGGATGAAGATAGTGGGGAGTGGAGGAGGCTACATAACGATGAGTTGCTTACCCTGTACCCATCACCAGACATTGTTAGGGTAGTAAAATCTCGCAGGTTACGGTGGGCAGGTCATGCAGAGCGAATGGGAGTATCTAGTACCGCGTTCAACGTATTGAATGGCAAACCCAATGGGAAAATACTAGAGATGGGATAAACAGTGATTTTACGATATCAGTGACTACAGTGACTGTGATTTTAAAATATCGGTGATTTATACAAGTGATTTTTCACTGTGACTGGCATTCACAGTGACTTGGTGGACCGATATTTTTTCACTTTCACAGTTTGTTGCTAGGTAGTAGGTACCTAGTAGGTCGATATTTTGTCTGTCTATACTTTAGAAAATGTAAATTACCATATGTTTATTTCGGTTGCGGTTTATCAAAGCAAAGACCGCCACTGTCCTTCCCTGCTGGTCACCATATTGTCAACAGAATGAAGTGTGAACGTGAACTGATATTTTGTCAACCACGGTCAAAGATAGTAGGCTATTTAGCTGCTGTTGTAGTTAGCTAACGCGCTAGTCGTGTTGAGATCAACCGCCGAGGACGGGGAGATCGAGGTTCGAATCTCGGTCGGGTGAACTGGGGGGGGGGTTTCCTAAATGGTTTTCCACTCTCCTTCCACGCAAATGCGGGTTCACTTCCTCTAAATTCAACCCCCAATTCCTAATCCATTAGCGTAATTAGTACTTAAGCGTATAACCCGAACGGGTAGTGAGACGCGGTGCTAAATAATAAATAAAAAAAATAGCTGCTGTCCGAGTAGGCGAGTACAATCTTGTATCGAGTGTTTCTGAGTACCTACCGGGTATTTACCCGAATAGTCCCAGGACAATCGGTTGGAAGGAAAACTGATTACTCGGTAATTTGGGCAAAATTAGTGGTCCAACAGACATTATGTTAAACTTCAGTACCAATATTAAAACTTATTTGACGTACTATGAAAAACTCTTGTAATTGTGTAATTTATTTAGGGATCTGATTTATTACAATTAAAATTTATGTGACATTAAAAATGAACATAACATAATGGCGATTGGTTTAGAAAATCTTGTTTGGAATGCAGGTCATTATTGTAGCGTTATTTTATTTTAAATACCGTACATCTAATAGTAGATGAACTATACATCTATTAGAAGCAAATTAACTAATTTGAATATAACTCATAACCACAGCACTGGACTTAACATTAAATTAAGAGATGCTAGAAAATATTTAATCAATTATTATATACACACACACACTTTAGATTAGACTATAGGATGATTAGGATCATCAACGCATAGTAAATATTAAGGTTTATTTATATTTTTTCTATTTTTTTACTTATTTTAATTTATTATTTGTGATTTTTGGGATAGGATCACCGAAAAAAGAATAAGTTATAAGAATAAATTATTTTTTTCGTAGCCTACTTTTAAAAATAATACGAAATGTGATTCTCTTAGTAAGCTCGCTTTTCAATTTTGTTCTTAACAACAAATATTTTGTATTGAAAACGCATATGAATGAAACATTTAAACCATTAAAGTCATTTTTACGTAACAATCAGATACTGTTTTTGAAAAATGAGCTCTAAGAGATCAAGTGTTTTATATAAATAACACGTAAAACATGCCAGTCAATAAGGTCATTCTCAATTAGCTGGTAGGAAATAAAAAATAAAAGAATAACAAGGGCCGCGAAGCGATTATTTACTCGAGTGTCTAGAAGAAGCAATACTAGCTCCGTAGCTCGAGTAACTGTTGCCATCTGATGCGAGTATCTCCAATCACTGATATCTCAATCACCGATACTTTTGAGATCGAGTCACTGGGAGTAACGGTTATCAAATGGTATCGGTGAAAAAAATTACAATCAGTGATTTATCACCCATCTCTAGAAAATACTACTGGGAAGACCCAGACGTAGATGGGAGGAAAACATTTGGATATACCTGAGAGAGATAGGGTGTAATGAGGTGGACTGGATAGAACTTACTCAAGATAGGGATAGGGGGCGTACTTTTGTGAGAGCGTTAATGAACTTTCGAGTTCCTAATGCCATAGAGTAAGTAAGTATATCAATATTTAAATAATATTAACCCCCTTGTGGCCACGTGGTTTACGCACTACTCTCGAAGTAGACTAGATTGGTCGATGATGAGGAGCTCGAAGTTTGAATCTCGGTCGGGGGAACTTTATTTTTGTCCAAATGCGGCTACACTTCCTCTAAATATAACCTTCCTAATCTCTAGGACCATTAGTGTAATTAGTTCATAAGCGTATACCAGAAAGGTTAGTAAGAAGTGGCGCTAAAAAAATAATATTATTAATGTTATAAATATTACATTAAATAATGATAACATTAATATTATTAATATTTAAATGAAATAGTTATAATGCCCCTTGATGGTACTCCTACGAAACGCAGCCATTTTAACCTGGAGGCTGTGAGTCTGGTGATATAGGACCGACCATCAGTAAGTTACACTTAACGCTAGGAATGTTAGTACCTGGGTAGTAAGAATAACTAACATATATACAACAAATTGCTAGTCATCTCAAAGGACAGCATATATAATACTCAAGGGGCAAGGAAGGCCGTAGTCCAGCCAAACTTTCAGGGGAGAAGGAAGGGGTTCAACTGCCACCAGCAAAGAAAAATTACTAATATTAAACGATTCTAGAAGCTATCTTGAGTTAGTTTTTATGTTTATTAATGGCAGCGATAATATACTTTAAGTGATATCAATTTGTTTAAAATTTAGAAAATTACATAACACCTCCTCCCTTTAAGTCCAAACTTTACATCGATAACTTCTTAAATAAAGGTGGTGGAGGAAGGGGGGCACTTCCCCATGAAAATAGTTTTCTCCCTTGGAATAAATTTGCTCCCCTTTAGATTGATTTCACTCCCCTCTTATATTGTGAATATGATGCGATTAAAAACAAACTTCAAATAATCACTAAATACATGGAATTACAAATATATCAGGTGAGGACTGTTCTAAATATCTTCTAGTGCATCCATATTACAAAAATGTTTGAGGAAAGGCCATACCAAATAGATTCTAGAGAAGAATAATTTGTTTTAAAATAGCTCCAGGTGAGGATCTTTGCAATAGGAGCATCGAAATGTCAATTGTTAGCTGGGGCAGGGTTCCCGAAACTCTTTAGGCCTGGGGGAAGGGAGGAAAGTCCCTCAAACCCCATTTTGGTTTATCCCCCTCCCTCCAGCACAAATATGGTTTCGCCGCCATTGATCCAACATGGATTGTTCTAGAGATAGTTTCTTTTTTTTCCAAATATAAAGTTAGAGATTTAAAAATTTGTACTTTGAGAAAAGGTTGAGTCCTGCCCGCATTGTCTAAAATTGTACACTTTTCAAATTAAGACATTTCCCATTTAACCTAATGTAATGAAGATTTTGACTTTTATATTTATGAGACAGAGAGGTATTGAAAAGGGGGACGGATGTCATGTGTGTGTGTGGGGGGGGGGTAAGGGGGGAGTGTTGGGACTATTTGCACCCTAGGTATTAGCCCAGCTATTCTGACAACCCTATCTACAGTCGGATTCAAATAGGAGACACTTTTTGACAGTTACAAAAGTATTTGTACGTTAAATCGTCTGATTTGCAGTTGTCACATTTGATATATATTATTAAAACCTATAAAATAATACTAATAATTTAATAAAATGTTATCAATTTCTTACAGCAAACAAATATGTTTGTATTTTATAAAAGATTTTTTCTACTGAAAATGAAAGACTAAATTGTTTTGGTCATTTACTCGGGGGCTACATGGCTCGTCCCAAATAAGGAGATTAGTAGAACTAGACAACACGGCTCGTCCCAAATAAGGAGATAATAAAACTAAACAACACGGCTCGTCCCAAATAAGGTGATTAGTAGAACTAGACAACACGGCTCGTCCCAAATAATGAGATTAGTAGAACTAGACAACACGGCTCGTCCCAAATCAGGAGATTAGTAGAACTAGACAACACGACTCGTCCCAAATCAGGAGATAATAAAACTAAACAACACGGCTCGTCCCAAATAAGGAGATTAGTAGAACTAGACAACACGGCTCGTCCCAAATAAGGTGATTAGTAAAACTAAACAACACGGCTCGTCCCAAATAAGGAGATTAGTAGAACTAGACAACACGGCTCGTCCCAAATAAGGTGATTAGTAGAACTAGACAACACGGCTCGTCCCAAATAAGGTGATTAGTAGAACTAGACAACACGGCTCGTCCCAAATAATGAGATTAGTAGAACTAGACAACAAGGCTCGTCCCAAATCAGGAGATTAGTAGAACTAGACAACACGGCTCGTCCCAAATCAGGAGATTAGTAGAACTAGACAACACGACTCGTCCCAAATCAGGAGATAATAAAACTAAACAACACGGCTCGTCCCAAATAAGGAGATTAGTAGAACTAGACAACACGGCTCGTCCCAAATCAGGAGATTAGTAGAACTAGACAACAAGGCTCGTCCCAAATATGGAGATTAGTAGAACTAGACAACACGGCTCGTCCCAAATAATGAGATTAGTAGAACTAGACAACAAGGCTCGTCCCAAATAAGGTGATTAGTAGAACTAGACAACACGGCTCGTCCCAAATCAGGAGATTAGTAGAACTAGACAACACGACTCGTCCCAAATCAGGAGATAATAAAACTAAACAACACGGCTCGTCCCAAATAAGGAGATTAGTAGAACTAGACAACACGGCTCGTCCCAAATCAGGAGATTAGTAGAACTAGACAACAAGGCTCGTCCCAAATATGGAGATTAGTAGAACTAGACAACACGGCTCGTCCCAAATAAGGAGATTAGTAGAACTAGACAACACGGCTCGTCCCAAATAAGGAGATAATAAAACTAGACAGCACGACACGTCCCGAGGTTGAAAATGATTACTTTTTCCGTGAACACGGCTAGTCCCAATATTCTCATATCACTTTTGTACAAGTTAGCATGTGTGACAGAAATGTCAAAATATTTCTTTTTGTGAAGCATTTTAAATTTAATAAACATCGCAATTTAGCCAGTGGTGTAAGTAAATGGTGGTGCGTGAACAGAAAATGTGGAGCATATCTAAACACAATGGGTGAGTTTTCGTCTTGCTTTTTTTAATATCTGATCTTGGTTATTGATTGC
This sequence comes from Timema podura, assembly GCA_033556935.1. Taxonomy (NCBI): domain Eukaryota; kingdom Metazoa; phylum Arthropoda; class Insecta; order Phasmatodea; family Timematidae; genus Timema; species Timema podura. The sequence continues at coordinate 14,217,998 of JAVRXN010000010.1, forward strand.
AACTAAGTGTCTAAGGTTTTCCACATTGTTATGTTCTCAGCGAGTCTGATGGTAGGGGAATAACAGAAAGTAATGACCACCACAATCATGGGCCTTATGACGAGGGTACACTAGAACGACAAAAAGCAAATGCTGCTGCCAAACGGAAAGCCACAGCAAACATTAGCGAACATCCACTAGCACTCATTAGATCGTGTGTTGATGGAACCTCGGGTCTACGGTTGAACGATTTTAAAAACACTAAGAAACAAGAGAGGTGAGAATTTTTTTCTTGTGAATTAATCGGTGGATAATTTGTTGATTTTTGGAACTTCTAATAACCTTATATTTTTAACGGATTCACAAACAGTTTATATTAATGGAACATATTTGAATATTGTATACATATTTTCTCCAATTATTCACTCTTAATGGATATTTTAACGTATTGTATACCCTCTTGGTCGTTTGCCTCTTGAAAAATAAAGAAGAAACAACTCGCAAAAAATATTTTAAAGCAATCAGCGAACTTTGTTTAAAATTTCATCGGCCCTTACAACCTCGTGAGATTGTTGTGGACTTTGAAAAAGCTTAATGTGCTACACACGAGTTTGTCCAATGGGTGAAATGGTGTTCAGATCTGCTTTTCTTAGATCCGTCTCAAGTTGTAGACTCTCTTGTCTATGACCTTATATCTGTGCCACCGACTGATGAAATATTAACAAAGTTCATGGACTATTTAACGGACACGTACATCTATCCTGAAGATACCTTTCCTCCAACTGTATGGGCTGAGTCTTCTGCCATGCTGACAAAAACCAACCAACGCATGCAAAGTCTTCCAATCGCACTCAACCGAATAATTTTATTATTCTCACGATTCAGTTGTAATTTTTAATCAAGCCCTACCATCTTAAGCTCGACACACATATTAAGTGCAATAGCATAAAACATAGATCTCCCTACCGATTCAATAAATGTAAGAAAAAGATGGCATTTCTCGAAAATGGGTTGCATGAATGTAAGAACGGAAAATGTTCTAGCCTTCAATTTATTATGGCCGTGCATAGTTACTACATTAAAGAGAAGAAGAAGAACCTAGTTTTAATTATAACTTTTCCTTTTAATTGAATTAATTTTGAGATATAAAATGTATCTTTCATCTTTACATTTTTGTAAACATATCCTGCTCACTCTTAGCAGGGGACGAGAAGTATTTTTAATATCTCCTTGGTTTTAAAACATGGATACGAGGTCGGCTATGATCTCCATCGTACCTGAATGATTTCCTTGAGAGGGAATACATTAATTAATTTACTGTAATTCATAGCATTGACCTTAAAACAAAATTTAGCATCCGGGATAAGTAAATCACTTTAACCTACACAATATCTAGCTTAGTTAAAATAAGTCTACACTACAAACTAAACTCTCTAAAATAAAAGCATTCACATGACACAGTGTTTATAACACTCATTTATCTCCAGACAGGCTGCCTAGAGAAAAGGCTGTTTTCAAACTACTGCCACTATTTATATTTTCGTAAACTGCTGATAGCTCGACCCCCACCCCTTCTCTCTACTTATCCTTTCATCACCCTCAGATACTTCATTCTTTGTCGACTCATTTGTGACGTGTCCTAGGAACTACCATTCAAATAGTTTTTTTCCCCTAATCTCAAAGACTTGCCCACTTCCACAGCTCTCCCCACAGTCACTAAATCTTGAGACACACGTTAGCCGAAAATAGAAAGCAGAATCTGCTTGATTCCCGCAGCAATTCACACGCTGTATGTTGACCCATGATGCATTTCAACGCAAACTAAGAACAGCTGATAAACAACATATTTTATTTTCTAGTAACTCTAGGCATATATTTTAGATCCTTCTCCCGATGGATGTTTTCAAATTATAACGCTGTGTCGTGGCACAATCCAATACATCGATACACACACTTTACATTAACGGGTTATTTCAAATCTCCTCACAATGGCCAATGAAGCTGTCTGCTTGCTGTTAGCTCTACAGCGCATTCGCTATCAGATGCACATGCGCACTGATTTGAGATGGTTGGTTTTGAGATTTGATTGGTTCTCCCGTGCCGAAGATCTCAGGCATAGCGGATAAGGTAGAGATAAGTTGAACTTCAGGAGAACTACTCGCGTCGATAAGCCGGAATTCTTGTGATTACTTAGAGCTCGTCACGTGACTACATTTCTGTTCTGCGCAGGTTTTTCAGCGAGCGTGTTAATCCACAGTAATACTTATAATACTTACTATTTCCTTTGCCAATACTTTGTCTTAATCCATCCAGCTTTGTTGCTTGAATAATGAACACTTTCTAGTTTTGTATGAACCATAAATAAAGCAGTATAATTTTTTGTGAACGGGGAGGTGGTTTGAATGGGGAGACCCAAATTGCGTCATATAATTGGCCTCCAATAGCTTAAGGTTTCGAAAAAGGTTCATTAATCCCGAGCCCGAATTGCGCCAAGTCCAGTTCAGTTAGAAGAGTGGGAAGACCCAAATTGCACCAAGCTGGTTCAAACGAATTGCTGAGCCACCTGTAATCCCCTTCAACTCCTAACCCCAACCTAAACTAAACTAACGTAACCCAACCTAACCTCCATTTTCCATTTTGAACAAAGTCATTATGAATTTAATTTTTACTCCACAGTTCGTGTAAGGGTATTACCGAGTTCGGATGAGTTGTTCCGCAATTCGCTATATAATAGTATTCTATAAAATTGTATTCTGTTCTCGGGGGGGAGGGGGTACTTATTTGGACCTATTCTTATTTATTTATGTTGGTTTTACAGTTGGTGCAATTCGGATCTGGTCTTGGGTGGTACTTTTGGGTCCTTGTGGCAGATCGGGTCCGGTCACTCTATAAGCCAGGTAGATTGGTGCAACTCAGGCGAAACCTGTTTGAACACCCAAAACTCCACCTTGGCTACAGCCTTGTCGAGGCGTGCCTTCAAAGCATCGTAGACATAGACAATTATTTTGTCGTGTATGCCCAGAGTCTGGTTAACAGGTGAGTCCACCCTAGGTAACAGTCTGGAAATAACAGATACACAGCCTTACGGGAGATTTACTGCGCCACTCGAGTCAGGTAGAACTTAAAATATCTAGTGAGACTTCTTTAAAACAAATCACTTTCAAAATGTTCCTCATGAGAAAGATAAACTGAGAGAGTGAGAGCCAAAAACTACTGTCTGTCTCGCCAAGTACAATAGTTCAGTTAAAGTAGCGGTAATCCCTTTCCCCGCCTCCCCCCTTTCATTGACCAAAACCTTTCAAACATTGGGGAGGGTTGGACCCAAATATACAATGCCAGTGCTTCTAAGTGTTTAAAAGTAAGGGACACGCAGTCTTGGAAATGCACTTGTAAATTGATTATTAAATATTTTGCGATCACAATTTTTTGGGATTCACTTTTTTATCACACTAGACTTCAAATAACTGGGATATCAGGGTTAGAATCCCAATCGGGTGTAATATAAGTGTTTTTTCCTAAAATGCTTATAATTCTCCTACAACGTTAATACGGGCACATTTCCCAAAAATAATTACCTTAATCATTTCCGATCCATTGGAGTAAATACGCGGACAGCTGTAATGGGAATTAAGACTGGGCGCACAAAATATATCATTAATTAAAATTAAATACTTATGTTGTAAAGGTTGCATTTATTTTTTTACATTTTGATGTCAAATTAATATAAAATATACAAGTAATATGCTACTTTATAAACTAAAAAAGTTAAATGCATAAAAAATACAATTAAAAGAGTTTCCTAAGTACATATTTGGTACCGGTATTACCTTCTTATTTTAAACACTAGAATGATTATATTCATCATTATTAAAATAGAGTTTAGTAAAGTGAGTAAATTATTGACAGTACAAAGTATATGCAAAAATACTCTTAACGATACCCCAATATTATTTTAATCCCTGCTATAGTTAGTAAGTGTTTTGTATAAAAGATCTACTAAAGTAAAGAAAAAAGATCTGTTCATGAATTTTGGACAGGTTTGAAACTAAGATTATGATCACTGATCAAAACATTAATACAATAATAATACAGAAATAAGATTGAATAGAAATTTGGTTAAAATATGTGCCAAACAAATTTGGACATTGATGTATTTCATAATATTCTGGTCACTTTGATTTCGGAATGTAGATCTATTTGTAAATGTAATGCATCCACTTTAAGATAGTCTTGAGTTTGTGTGTTCATTTACTTTTAGTAGCCCCTACTTTAAACTTTTCCCTCTGTCTTTACAAAGTTTGCGTTCCAATTTAATGTTTTACTACAGTCCATTTTTTTTATAAAAAGAGCCTTTTAGAAAGTAAATCTATTTTTTGCGGTCAAACATTGCTAGCCAGTTTCTATTTAGTTATTTATTTAGCACCGTGCCTTAATATTCGTTCGGGCTATATGCTTATGTACTACTAATTACGCTATTGTGTTAGGGATGATGATGCTCAATTAGTATAAAGTGTACCTACATTTGGAACATATCTAGTTTTTGTAGTTTAGAAAATTTTAGGGGCCCCTCCCATTTCCTAACAGTAAATTTTCGTATTCCAAGCCTTCCAACTTTTATAGTTAATTGGGGTGGTCCTTTTAACAACTTGGCGAATTTAAATTTTCTTTCATGCATAAAAGTATATTTCCTTTGGAAAGATGGTAACTTTCTCTCATTTCTTAAACCTTCTAACCCCCTTATTCACCTTAGCTTCCACAATTCCAATTTGACATTTTAAGACTTATTTGGTTATGTTATATGATATTTTACGTGGCTACCAAATTTCAACCTAGCCACATTGTAAAGAATGATCTAGTTTTGTTGTATACATCTTAAACGCTACCATTTCCTGGGCTTTAATTTTGAAATTCCATTTGTTCAAGGGTGTATGAAAAGTGAGGAAAAGACAATGTTTTGTGGTTTTTGAATCAAAACTTTCTTTGGCCAAAATAAGTAAATATCGCTCCAGTAGAAAGATATAGTTTAATTTTCTTCCATTGATGATATTAACAGTTGTTGAATATCTGTCATGAGCATAGCGGCATTAGATGATACAAATTTTAAATGAATTAACGTGAACAATGTATCTCTGTCTAGTGACTCAAACCTATTTTATTAGTATATTACATAGAGACATTTCAAGTTTCTACCTCCACAAAATTGTATTTATAAAACTTTGGAAATATTTTGAGGAGACCATCCCTCCCTATTTTTCGAGCCTTCATTTTGATAGTTAAGAATTCAGACCTTGATACTTTTTGAGTGGGTCCTTTTCCTGCCTGACTTATGTCAATCGTCAAACATTTTGAGAAGCTGTTGATTCTCTTAGCTTTAGAAATTTGAAACCTCCTATATCACCACCCTCCTTAGAAATAACTACTATTTAGAATGTATTTGTGGTTATTTGAAATTATCTCTCTACATTCTCGACAAATTTAAATTTTCTAACCCCTACTTGTACAGTAAATCCCATCAACCCCATCCCCCCCCACTTTTCTATTTCATGTAGTCTCATTTTGAAATTTAAAAAGTTCAAACTTTGTTAATTTTAGTGGTTCCTATAGATGCTTATCGAATTCCAGTTTTATACCATATATAGAAGTAGTTTATACACTGGTTTTGAAAATTTTAGCCTCCCCCTTCCCATTTCTATAACTCCCACTTCAAAATCTCAAATTTAAGACTTATTTGTTTATTTAAAGCCGTACCTCTACCAACATGCAAAATTTAGATAATCTACCATACTTAATGTTCTTTACAAACTCCCCTTAATTTCCTGGACTCCCATTTTAAACATTAAAATTTTCAGAATTTTATATTTATTTCGAGTGGTATCTTTGCCTATATGCAGAATTTTAGTTTTACACCACACTGAGAAGAGGTTTCTAATAGGTCCGTAAGTTTTAACCACTTAACCACATTTTCCAACTCACTCTGAGAAATTTTAAATTATAATATTCATTTGGTTATCTGAAGTTTTATTTCTACCTGTCTTTCAAATTTTAATTGTTAACCTCCTCTCAAAAGTTATTTATATCTGTAGCTCCCCCTCCCCCATTTCCCTTTGTTTAATTTTAAAATTTAAAATTATATGTTTTTTGTTTATTTGGAGTAGTCCCTGTACCTACGAATTTAAGTCCTATACCATACAGAGAAGTAGTTGAATGTATTAGTTTTGGAAATGTTGAGCACGTACCTTCCTCTTACATTTCTTCAATTCCCGCTTAGAAATTTCAAATATTAAGATTTATTTGTTTATTTTGAAAGGTCATTCTACCTACTTGCCAAATTTAAATTTTCTATCACAGCTAAAAGTTGTTTTTATTTGTATAACCCCTTACCCCCTCCCCTATTTCCCGGGGTCTCATTTAAAATTAAAAATTCACAGACTTTACTTTTAAATTTCAATCTTCTACCACACTGGAAATTAGTTGTTTCTATTAGTTTTGTAAATATTTAAGCCCATTTTTCTAACTATCATTTAGCAATTTCCATTTTTAAGTCTTATTTGGTTAATTGGAGTTGTCCTCCTAACTGACTGTCAAATTTAAATTTTCTAGCACACATAAAAAGGATTTTATTCTGTTTATATCCCCTTCCCTATGTCCCAGGTTCCCACTTATTAAATAAAAATGTTCGTAATTTTATAATTATTTGGAATGGTCCCATTGGTTGTCTGCAAAATTTCAATCTTCTATCACCCAGGAAAGTATTTATTTATATTAGTTTTGGTAGTCTTGAACACACGTTTTTACCAACGCACCTTGGGACCCATCATGTGGTTTCTGTACACTAATTAATATCATATTAGTAATCTGCAACCCAATAAACCCCCATATATCAAATTTCATATTGATTGGAGGACAGAGAATTTACTACCCCTTTTTTCCCCTTTAAACTCCTTTAGGCGATGAAATTTGAAAAATCATAAGTATTTATCACCCAATTCTATAAAGAAACATTCATTTTAAGTTTCAAGTCTATATGTCCACTAGTTCAGAAGGTGCACGGTCAGTGAATTTTGAAAACCTTCGACCCCTTCTTTTCATCTCTTACAGGTTGAATTTCACAAAACTCGGTTCTATCTCTGGTCTAGGGCAAAAAAGTAACCTTTACTCAAAATTTAAAGTTTCCGTATTTGAAACCATCAAGCTCTTTTAACAAAACTACAAACTCCCCCACCTTATTGTCTCTACAGGCAATTTTAAGCAATCATGTCTTATTCCCGTATATCCACATTCGTGTCAATATTATTAGATCAGTATTTAGTTTAATATAAGAGAGAAAACATAATAAATACTCAAATTTGTGCGTTATACTTCTAATATTTAGATATAGTATTTTTAAATAGCAATTGAAATGGACTATTTGACCAAAATTATTTGTAAATAAATGTTTTCAGTAGATAATTCTTTTATGATTTCAGTTTTGTAATCCACTAAGTAGGAAATAATGTTGTAATAAAGACGAAACTACAAACTACTTTGTAAGTTGTATAGTATTAACTAGTTTCCATATCATTAAGGCTAATAACTAGGCCTACCTAAATAAATAAATGGCATGGTGCACCACACAGACTTCCTCTCTCCTTTGTCTAAAAATGGAAACATTTACTTAACATTCCTAAGATTTGTGAGGAGGATAGAGGGGTTTGGAAATGAGAGAAAATTGACATCTTTCCAAAGAAAATATACTTTTAAGCATGAAAGAAAATTTAAATTCGCCAAGTTGTTAAAAGGACCACCCCAATTAACTATAAAAGTTGGAAGGCTTGGAATACGAAAATTTACTGTTAGGAAATGGGAGGGGCCCCTAAAATTTTCTAAACTACAAAAACTAGATATGTTCCAAATGTAGGTACACTTTATACTAATTGAGCATCATCATCCCTAACACAATAGCGTAATTAGTAGTACATAAGCATATAGCCCGACCGAATATTAAGGCAGGTGCTAAATAAATAACTAAATAGAAACTGGCTAGCAATGTTTGACCGCAAAAAATAGATTTACTTTCTAAAAGGCTCTTTTTATAAAAAAAATGGACTGTAGTAAAACATTAAATTGGAACGCAAACTTTGTAAAGACAGAGGGAAAAGTTTAAAGTAGGGGCTACTAAAAGTAAATGAACACACAAACTCAAGACTATCTTAAAGTGGATGCATTACATTTACAAATAGATCTACATTCCGAAATCAAAGTGACCAGAATATTATGAAATACATCAATGTCCAAATTTGTTTGACACATATTTTAACCAAATTTCTATTCAATCTTATTTCTGTATTATTATTGTATTGATGTTATGATCAGTGATCATAATCTTAGTTTCAAACCTGTCCAAACTTCATGAACAGATCTTTTTTCTTTACTTTAGTAGATCTTTTATACAAAACACTTACTAACTATAGCAGGGATTAAAATAATATTGGGGTATCGTTAAGAGTATTTTTGCATATACTTTGTACTGTCAATAATTTACTCACTTTACTAAACTCTATTTTAATAATGATGAATATAATCATTCTAGTGTTTAAAATAAGAAGGTAATACCGGTACCAAATATGTACTTAGGAAACTCTTTTAATTGTATTTTTTATGCATTTAACTTATTTTGGTTTATAAAGTAGCATATTACTTGTATATTTTATATTAATTTGACATCAAAATGTAAAAAAATAAATGCAACCTTTACAACATAAGTATTTAATTTTAATTAATGATATATTTTGTGCGCCCTGTCTTAATTCCCATTACAGCTGTCCGCGTATTTACTCCAATGGATCGGAAATGATTAAGGTAATTATTTTTGGGAAATGTGCCCGTATTAACGTTGTAGGAGAATTATAAGCATTTTAGGAAAAAACACTTATATTACACCCGATTGGGATTCTAACCCTGATATCCCAGTTATTTGAAGTCTAGTGTGATAAAAAAGTGAATCCCAAAAAATTGTGATCGCAAAATATTTAATAATCAATTTACAAGTGCATTTCCAAGACTGCGTGTCCCTTACTTTTAAACACTTAGAAGCACTGGCATTGTATATTTGGGTCCAACCCTCCCCAATGTTTGAAAGGTTTTGGTCAATGAAAGGGGGAAGGCGGGGAAAGGGATTACCGCTACTTTAACTGAACTATTGTACTTGGCGAGACAGACAGTAGTTTTTAGCTCTCACTCTCTCAGTTTATCTTTCTCATGAGGAACATTTTGAAAGTGATTTGTTTTAAAGAAGTCTCACTAGATATTTTAAGTTCTACCTGACTCGAGTGGCGCAGAAAATCTCCCTTAAGGCTGTGTATCTGTTATTTCCTTGCCTCTTGGCCAGAAACAATGAAATAACAGATACGTAGCCTTACGGGAGATTTGTTGCGCTCCTCGAGTCAGGTAGAACTTAAAATATCCAGTGATAACAGCGCTTCCAAGTGAGAATTATTTAAAACAACTCACTTTCAAAATGTTCCTCTTGAGAAAAACAAGCTGAGAGCTAAGAGCTGCTGTCTCTCAGAGTACAATAGTATAGGTAGCGGTAATCCCTTACCCCGCCTCACCCCCTTTAATTGCCAAACTTTTCAAACAATTCAAACAACATTCAATGCCAGTGCTTCTACAGTTTAAACGTGACACGAGTCTTGGAAATGTACTTGTAAATTAATGATTAATTATTTTGTGACCAGCTTCTGCGGTCACAATTCTTTAGGATTCGTTTTTTCGTTGGACTGAACTGCATATAATTGGGATATCATTGTTCGAATCCCGATAAGATGTACTGAGAGGGTTTTATCCTAATATGCTTATAATTCTCCTTCAACGCTAATACGGGCACATTTCCCAAACATTTTACCTTCCTCATTCCAATCCATTGGAGTAAATACGCGGACAGCTGTAATGGGAATTAAGACAGGGCACAAAAATATATCAGTAATTAAAATTAAATACTTATGTTTTAAAGGTTGCATTTATTCTTACATTTTGTTGTCAAATTAATACAAACAAAATATAAAAGTGATATGCTATTTAATAAACTAAAAAAAAAAGTTAAATAATGGAAAATACAATGAAAGAGTTTCCTAACTATATATTTGGTATCGGCAATACCCCCTTATTTTGAACACTGGAATGATTTTATTCAACATTATTTTATACTAATACCCGCCTCGGTGGCATAGTTAGCTAACACACTAGTTTAGTGTTGAACTAGATTGCCGAGGACGGGGAGACCAAGGTTAGAATCTCGCTTGGTTGAACTGGGTTCCCTAAATGGTTTTCCACTCCCCCTCCACGCAAATTCGGGTTCACGTCCTCTATATCCAACCTTCTTAAATCCTAGCTCATTAGCTTAGTTAGTACTTAAGCGTATAACCCGAACGGATAGTAGAGGCAGTACTAAGTATCAGTATTATTATTTTATATTAATGTGCATTGAAAGTTAACAAACAGGTTTTAAATCAGTTTATAATAAAATCAAGTCTGAAAATGAATCTTATACCCCTAAACGCGCGTTAGGATTACACAACAAAAAGCTCATAATGTTTTGTCCAGTTACACTTGTCCAACACCTTCTCGTGTATGTATGGAAAATTAAATATCTCTTAATGTTAGTAAAGGTGAATAGAAATTTAAAAAAATTACACTAAAAACTCTTTCAGTATAAGATTTTACTATAGTAGAATAATATTTTCATAAAATTAATAATTGCATATTTTCTTAAAGAATAAATATTTAAATCACAATAAATGAGTTTAGTAAAGTGATTAAAATTGTTGACAATACAAAGTATATGAAAAAAATACTCTAAATTACACCCAAATATTGTATTAGTCAGAGCTATAGTTATTAAGTGTTTGGTATGAAAAATTATCTACTAAATTAAAGAAAAAGGGTTCTGATCATGTAGTTTGGATAGGTTTGAAACTAAAATTATGCTCACTATCTTTACATTACACATTACATCAATACATTAATAATATAGAAATAAGATTTAACAGAAATTTGATTCAAATGTGTGTCAAACAAATTTGGACATTGATATATTTCATAATATTCTGGTCACTTTGATTTCGTAATGTAATAGATCAAGCTTTGACGTATTTCGCTGTAGCATTCTTGCTTTATTGGTGAACATCCAGCTGTCATAATTTTGAAACTTCCATCGTGTACAATCCTAAGCTAACCATGGCAATCACAAACCAGTTATGGCAATTAACAAATAAAAAATCTTAGAAATAAAATATTACCTAGTCTACAATCTGAGTGCACTAACGAGCGCAATCACAGGGCGGCCGTCGCACTGCAATGACAATGCAAACTTTACCTAAGCACGATCATAGAAACATGTTTGAAAAAAGAGCATCACATTTCCCCCAACGAGCATGAATTAAATAATATACTCTTTTACAGAAAAATATTAATTATGAAGCATTATTATTATCCAAAGAGAATCATGGTCACCAAATTATGTCGTCTGAATTGGTTTATTTTGATTACTATGTCGCTCCTAAATATGCGATAATAGCTATGTATTTGTAAATATAATGTATCCACTTTAAGATAGGCTTTAGATCACGTGTTGATTTACCTTTAATACTTTAAACTTTTTTCCTCTGCCTTTACAAATTTAGTGTTCCAAATGTCTTACTACAGTACAATTTTTATAAAAAGAGCCTTTTAGAAAGTAGAATTATTTTTGCGGTCAACATCGATAACATTTTCTATTTTGTTATTTTTGCTAGCACCGTGTCTTAATATTCGTTCGAGTTATACGCTTATGTACTACTAATTACCCTATTGTGGTAGAGATGAGGGAGGTTTAATTAGTATAATGTGTACCCGCGTTTGGAACACATTGAGATTTTATAGCTTAGGAAATTTTAGAAGCCCCTTCCATTTCCCAGCAGTAAATTTTCGAATTCCAAACTTTATAACATTTATGGCTATATGGGATGGTCCTTTTATAAAATTGGCAAATTTAAATTTTCTTTCATGCATAAACGTATACTTTCTTTGGAAATATGGCAATTTACTCTAATTTCCAAACCCCTCTGTATCCCTCACCCTCCTTAGCTTCCACAATTCCAATTTGAAGTTTTAAGACTTATTTGGTTTTCTTATATGATATTTTACGTGGCTACCAAATATCAACCTAACCACATCGTAAAGAATGTTCTATTTTGTTTGTATACATTTTAAGCGCTACCATTTCCTGGGCTTCAATTTTTAAATTCAATTTGTTCAAGAGTATAGGAAACACGAGAAAATGTCAATGCTTTTGAAGTTCTTTTATCAAAAATTTTTTTTGGCCAAAATAAATAAATATTGCTCCAGTAGAAATATATAGTTTAGTTTCCTTCACTTGGTGATATCAACAGCTGTTGTTGAATATCTGATTAGATGAGAAACTTTTTAAATGAATTAACGTGAACAATGTATACCTGTCTAGCAACTCAAACTTGTTTTATTATTAAATTGCATGGTGACATTTCAAGCTTTTTTATCTACAAAAATTGTATTTATATAGTTTGTAAACTTTTGAGGGGACCATCCCTTCCTATTTTCCAAGCCTTCATTTTGAAATTTAATAATTCAGGCCTTGATACAGTTTGAGTTGTTCTTAAAACCCACCTGACTTCTGTCAATCATCTAACACTTTGAGAAGTGGCTTAGTCTTTTAGTTTAAAAAATTTGAGATGCCCTATATCACCAGCCTCCTTAGAAATAACTAATATTTAAAATGTCTTTGTGTTTATTTGAAGTTATCCCTCTACATACCTGAACAATTTAAATTTTCTACCTCCTACTTGTACACCCCTATCCCTTCCCCCACATCACTACTTCTCTATTTCCTGTAGTCTCATTTTAAGATTTAAAATGTTCAGACTTTATAGTTAATTTGGGTGGTCCCTATCTCTGCTTGAAGAATTCTAGTTTTATACCACACATAGAAGTAGTTTATCCAATGGTTTTGAAAATTTTAGCCTCCCCTTCCCCATTTCTATAACTCCCACTTCAAAATCTCAAATTTAACACTTATTTTGCTATCTGAAGCCGTACCTCTACCAACCTGCCAAATTTAGATTTTCTACCAAACTTAATTTTCTTTATAAACTCCCCTTTTTTTCCTTGTCTCCCATTATAAACTTTACATTTTTTGGACTTTTATAGTTATTTGGAGTGGTATCTTTGCCTATAAGCAGAAGTTTAATTTTATACCACACTGAGAAGAAGTTGTTTCTAATAGTTTTGTAAGTTTTAACCAATCAACCTACTTTTCCAACCCATTTTGAGAATTTTTAAATTATAATATTCACTTGGATATCTGGAGTTTTATTTCTACCCGTCTTTCAAATTTTAATTTTTAACCTCATCTCAAAAGTTATTTCTAGCTGTATCTTCCTCCTCCCCCATTTTCCATAGTTTAAATTTAAAATTTTAACATTTTTATGTTTATTTAGAGTGGTCCCTATACCTACGAATTTAAGATATCTACTACATAGAGAAGTAGTTGAATGTATTAGTTTTTGTAAATGTTGAGCCCGCCCCATTCCCCTACCATTTCTTTAACTCCAACTTATAAATTTCAAATATTAAGATTTATATGGTTATTTTGAAAGGTCATTCTACCTACTTGCCAAATTTAAATATTCTATCACAGCTAAAAGTTGTTTTGATTTTTATAACTCCTTACATCCTCCCCCACCCTATTTTCCGGGGTCCAATTTAAAATTTAAAATGTACAGACTTACAGTAATTTGATATGTCCTTTTACTTTACTTATATATCTCAATTTTCTACCACACTGGGAATTAGTTGTCTCTATTAGTTTTGTAAATATTTAAGCTCATTTTTCTAACTATCATTTTGAAATTTGCATTTTTAAGACTTATTTGGTTATTTGGAATTGTCCTCCTAAACAACTGTCAAATTTAAATTTGCTAGCACCAATAAAAGGTTTTTATTCTGTTAATATCCCCTTCCCTATGTCCCAGGGTCCCACTTATTAAACAAAAATGTTCATACTTTTATAATTATTTGGAGTAGTCCCATTGGTTGTCTGCAAAATTTCAATCTTCTATCACCCTGGAAAGTATTTATTAAATTAGTTTTGGTAGTCTTGAACACACTTTTTACCAAAGCACCTCGGGACCCATAGTGTGGATGCCGTATATAAATTAATTTCATATTAGTACTCTGCGACCCGATAAACCTCCATGTATCAAATTTCATCTTGATTGGAGGACATAGAATTTACTGCCCCTATTTTTGGCCTTTACACCCCTTTAGGCGATTAAATTTGAAAAACACTAAAAATTTCTCACTCAATTCTATAAAGAAACATTCACTTTAAATTTCAAGGCTCTATGTACACAAGTTCAAAGAATACACTGTCAGTGAATTTTGAAAACATTTTAGCCCCATATTTCATCTCTTACAAGTTGATGAATTTCACAAAATTCGATTCTATCTCTGGTCTAGAGCTAAATGGGAACCTTTACTAAAAATTTCAAATGTCCATGTTTGGAACCATTAAGCTCTTCTAACAAAACCACAAACTCCCCCACATCATTTATTGTCTCTACAGGCAAAATTGGCCTTGTAGTGTTGAATTTTAGGCAATAATGTCTCATCCCCCTATAACCATACTCGTGTTAATATTATTAAATCAATATTTAATTTAATATAAGAGAGAAAACATAATAAATCCTCATATTTGTGCTTTATACTTCTAATATTTATATATATTATTTTTAAATAACAATAGAAATGGACTATTTGGCCGTAATTAACTGTAGATAAATGTTTTCAATAGATGAGTCTTCTATGATATCAATTTTAGTATCCACTAAGTGAGAAATAATGTTGTAATAAAGACGAAACTACAAACAAGTTTATAAGTTGTATAATATTAGCTTGTGTCCATATTATTAAGGCTCTAGACCTACCTCAATAAATAAATGGTATGGTGCACCACACAGACTTTCTCTCTCCTTTGTCTAAAAATGGAAACATTTACTTAAAACTCGTAAGATTTGTGAAACCAGATAATATACATTTTTGCAGAAACATGATGAAAAAAAGAGCATCATATTCCACCAAGAGGCATAAATGAATAAAACGTATTGTTCATTATTCATATTTTACAGATTTGACATATTTTCATCAAAAAGCATAATAATAAACTCCCGTTCTTCGAGACCTCAATTTAAAAAAAAAATTGCCAATAGCTCGGAAGCTAAGGACCATTCAAGAATTACGTAAGGATTTTTTTGGGGTGGTGGTGATCACTAATTTCTTTCGTTTTCGTGGGGTGGGCAGAATCTATCTTAACTAAGGATTTTATCAATATTTATGGTGAGACAAATTCTAAAAAATCACTTCTACAGACGCGTGGTCAAAAAGATTGCACCTAGCAATGACAGATGGCGCTGAAGCGAAGCCTATAGACTTAACAGCTATATATAACTATAAAGTGTCATTTACTTATTATGTGTTACACCTAACTTTACTGCGATAAGTATTCTATAAATTCACATCGCCAATCCTTTTGTCTAAATAATCTGATTTACCAAATCGTAAGAAAATTACGTAAGCTCGGTAAGTAAAGAGGGGGGAACGAAAAGTCTTATGAGCCATTAAGTAGAGAGATTTGGTGGGAAGGGGGGTTGAAATAATGAAAAAAGTCCTTACGTAATTTATGTACAACCCCCTATTTGTTTTATAAAAATATATTTCAAGTAAAGGATTTTTTAAAATTTTAATTTTGTTACAACCTTACAATAATGAGTTATTTCGTGTTTCAAATACTTGCAAAGATATGATAAAATTGGCAATATCTGCTTATGTAAATTAACCTTAAAATTATGTACATGGGATGATTAGAACGGCCATTTAGTTTATAATGATAAACAATGCCCAGATACGAAATTTAATAAAAATAGTTTCAGCGGATTTAGAGATAGATTGTTTTCACTCTTTTTTACCTTTAGTAAACTACCCTCAATTTTAGGGTAAGATATCTAACTCCAAAAACTCCTTGGGGTAACCTTATAAAAACCATAAATACTAAGTTTTAGCTTGATCAGTAAAATGGTGTCGGCTCTAGGCTTAGATAGACACACAGGCAGACGGCATCGCAAAAAAATACCTTTTCGGTTTCGGGGGGTTGACAGTTATAAAAATTTGGACTTCAAATTTTTTACGATCACATTACTTTTCTCTCCAATGTGACGAGAGAATATAAAAATTGTCTATTTACGTAAAGATGAGCACAAATCATAGTCTTATACGTTTCAGTGGTGTAAGCACATTTCTAGACATTCTTAAAACTACTTTCAACTAAAGGCTCAAGACACTATGGAGTAAAATAATCACAATTTAAGAGGCAAAAATTAGTAAATATTACATTGGCTACTTGTGTAAGATTTTGAGTTTATACAGTCATAATGTCCCATTATTTGAATATTGCATTTATTTTTAACCTACTACTATAGTTATATATTCTTATATAGAGTGTTTAGTTAGATATCGGTACATATTTGAGCTTTTACACACCTTAACAACTTAGTGTTTTATTGAAACATACCTCCTATCAAAGCCTACTATTTAAAAGCCAAAGTTGTTAACCAAAAGCTTAAGCCAAACAGCTGGTTTTATTTGTAAAACAATCACAATTATTCAACATTAAAACTACTTATAGATCCTTACATTATTTCAACGTTTCAAAATTGGACATGCTACAAATATTACTTTTGAGACAAGAGTCTAGATTAATAGAAATATGTCAAAACACAGTTAATTTATTACATTTAATTGGGATCAAAATCAGCTTAATGTCACAAGTACTCAACTCTCCAAAGTTCACTCAACGAGATGAGATTATTGGTGTAATACGTTCCATATTTTCTCCGTAGGTTTCCCTAAACATTAAATATTCTCCTTTGCAGTCCATAGCAAGTGATTGTGGATTCCAACTTTAAGGAGGTGGCTTTGTGCAAAATAGTTTGTGCTTTTTGCATTGTTTAAGCTAATGAGGTTATATTATCCTTATTCACTCCAATGCCTTTCTTAACATTATATGTACAATAGCTTCTTTGTTTTGCACATAAGGAAATTGGCCAATAAATGTTTCTAGGATATGTGTGTGAACATATCTGTAGGGGATTTGAGATTCCCTAAGTCATCATGCCCTTTATTGAGATATGCTCTATGAAAAATCAGATAATTATGTCGTGACTCCATGTTGGCATCACACTTTGTTAATGTATGTATGTAGAGTTTACAGTGAAATTTCCGTTCTATCTTGTACGCAAGATAGCCAGCAACATATTTAATAGATCGAACGGTAAAACAAATAAGTATCTAATTTTAATTGGTGATGATAAAATAACGTTAAAATTGTATGTGTATTCTCATACTCGTTAGTTCCTATTTAAAATACCATTAATGTAATAACAAAATATGCTAAATAATAAATAGGAAAGCATTTTGAGATACCTATTTATTTCGTATCTCACGTATCAAAATAATATTAATGTAGCCTACATTCGGTTTACACTGAAAGGTGACATCAATACTTTAATAGACAAGACTAGCCTATAGCCGTATTTTATAAGCCACAATGCTACATCATAGTCCATAATAATAAAAGGAAGTGTTTGTTTGTGTGCAATGCCCAGCCAAATCTACGGCACGCAGAGATCTGAAATTTTTAACATAGGTGGACGGAATGGGGTCCGAATGCACCTCAAATCAGGATTTTTAAATTTTCAATTAGCTTTTTAATTAGGCTATTTTACACAAATTTTTGAAGAAAATATTTTTTTATCTGTTTTAGAATTACGTTTCAGAGGTACGGGCACCAGGGTAGGGGGAGGGGGGTGCTTATATGATTCTTACTTCACAGTGGGTCACAGGCAACGCCGCGCGGGATTTTTAGTAATTCATAAAAGAAAGCGTGCTAACTTTTAAGGTAAATGGAGTGTAGGGTATATAATAGGTTGAATAATTGCTTCAATAAACTGTACATAATTTTATCTATAAGTATGAGCCTTAAATGATTAATTAAACCTTCGAGCTGATTTAACTTTTATCAACTGACAGAACCCCCTTTCAAGGTCAAATAATAAGGCAGGATTCACAAAAAAACGGCCCGCGAGACATAGCTGACCGGCTCGTTTGTCTGCAATATCTTTATATTACTATCTGGCCTGCATTCATGTACTCACATGAAATACAGTAGTTTAACTTTAGTGTTTACTACGTAATTTTAAATAACAGAAACCCTTAAAACTATTTAAAACTACCCTATATTTTTGTTTTAACTTTAATTACTTGAGTGTTTGAATTTTAATTTATACTGGGAAAATTCCAGTTTTTAAATTATTTCAAGTATAAATTAATGATTTTAAACACATAGCATCAAATATATATTATAGACCTGCATTAGTGGCCACGTGGTATGGTATCAAATAGTCATGTTTTGATTGGGTCACAATTTGTGGGATTGTTTCATACGGTTCTATATAAGATATCACACATTTAAAAAAGCCTTATAATTTAAACTATTTGACTGGTCAGAACTTTCACCCTCATTTGGTGAAAACAATATTAAAAATTATCCAACCACTTCTTAAATAAATTGGTATTTCTAGAAGTCTGCAATTCTCCTCAGTGCTCTTTAACAAATAATTGCAGTTGACAGCCAGTCCCTTGGTAAAAAAAAAAAGTCCATTATGTTTCAAGTTTTCTTTGTAATGTGCAGTCAGAGTAAACTTAACTATGTGGCAGGATTAGGGTACTTGTTGACGAGGGGGAGTTGAGACCGCCAGCTGACAGGTTAACTCGAGGATCTCATATTTTGTATCTTCCTTCTAGTACATTCGAGTTTAAAGTGAGTCGTTTAAAAAATGCTCACTTGATTGCGCTGTAGTCACTGGGGACCGCACCTAGCGATCCCAACGTTGAAGGAGTAAAGCCTCGAAAAGGAGCGCAACACGTTTAACCTAGCGGCTGTGGATCTGTTCTTTCCTTCTCTGTGCACAAGGCTTAGTACGCCTTAGGTGAGACTTAAAATTCACTCCCCAGTTGTATTCTGTATAACATAAATACACCGTACCCCCTGTATGATGAAAAATAATAAGGATGCCAAAATAACGGCTAAAAAAAGAGAGATGAATAAATTAAAAATAATTGGCGACCCCTTTTCCTCCAAATACTATCTCTTCTTTTACTCTTTTTTCCTTAATATTGTCACAAACATTTAATTAAATATCAAAGTGATTCGCTTAAACGCTACTCCGAATGTCCCAAAAACCATTGAAGTGATTATATTACTAATCAATCTTAAAAATATACTTAATATTAGATAAAATATTAAGGTGTTATTTATTTATTTAAAATTAATTATTAGCTTATTTATTTGAATAGTTATTTTTTTAAACTTTAAATATATATATATGTTGGAATGGTTTCCTAGGACCTTTGCACCCTAGGCGATCGGTCTCTATTGGACAAGACAGTCCTGCCTAAATCATGAGGGTTAAAATAAATATAACAGTGCAGTATGGGCATGCAATAGTAGACCTAAAATGATTTTGTATAAAGTCATTTAACCTAAAGTCATTTGGCCTAAAGTCATTTGGCCGAAATTAGCTTAACCTAAGGTCATTTGGCCTCAAAATAAATTTCGCCAAAAGTCAACCTAGTCAGTTGGCCTAAAGAAATTTAAACCCGGGCATAGGACGACTCCTGGATAGCTCAGTGGTTAAAGCATTGTCATACTAAGCCAAAGATCCCGAGTTCGATTCCCGTGTCCAGGTGTTATTTTTCAATTTAAAGAACTAAAATATAAAGTTGAAAATTTGGATATCTTCGGAAAGTAGCTACTGTTAAGAGAGGGGTATCCTGGTAATACGAGACAGATGTGCGGCTACTTAAAATGAGTATGTACTCCTCCTTTTTAACCCTTTCCCCTCTTAATTGAAAAAACAAATCTATTCAATTACGTAACGATATTTTTTGAGCTGGAAGAAAAAAATATTTACAAAATAGTGCATATCCTCAATTAAATGTTTCACTTAAAGATCAAATCCATTCTTCTTTACTTTTTCAGAAACCTCTTTGTAACGGCATCATAAATTGTATTCATCATTCTAACCTTGATCAAAAGTTCCTTTTCAATCGCTAAGACTGGAGAGTTGATCTTGACCTTGTGTTGATCTGCGACAAACGTGGATTAGCTTTAATTCTAAAAAAAAAAACGATCTTTTAACAGAAGCAGTAGTTGCTGGAATAGTCATAATCAATTCTGCCAGTTTGAACATTTATTTAAAACCTGAACAGAGCTCATTTTCATCTAAAAACTGCTCAACTAATGAACTGACTTATTTTAGAACTCATCCGAACAATAAAGTACCACAAGCTTATTCTTCAATCGTACATAGTTGAACATTCCTCCAAAACGTCTTTTAATTTATTGATGAGATCTTCTGGAAAATTTTTCTTGAAACTGTTATACTTTTGCTCATAAAGAAGGTGGAAATACTCATGTTTCTTTAAGGCTGCATACCTTGTTTCTGTGGGAACAATGGTTCTAGCAATAATTTAAAAATACATTTGGCGACTTGCATCTTTTCCTATACAACAACGACGTCGTTTATTTGTAGGCGATTCAAATTCTTCTCCCTTCCTTCTCAATGCCGCATACCAAAGCTTATCAAGGGCAGTATCCCTTGCTCACTGGAGTTTATTTTTGATCTCTTCTCTTTTCTTGCAGCAGAACAAAATACCAACATTTCTTATTTCAAATCGTATAAAAATATCTGTTTGTGTAAATAGTTTTGAAAATACAGTACTTGAAGTAGTAAAATTATATTTAGGTTCTTCAAGAAAGTTAAAAAGCCTTGTGATTTAACCACTGTGTCAACATCCCATTATCAGGAACAACCAATGACATTTTCAAAAAAGTCAATGCGTTCTAACTAATGGTCGTTCACTGTATGTAATAATCTAGAAATGAAGTTCCACCTGGTGGGTGCAACAGTCATCATTTTCTTGGAAAGAAAGTCTTGAATAGTTATTGTTCAGTTGGAAGATTTTGAGAAAAATGCAGCAAGGCCATCAAGGGTTTGAAAATAAAATTGCAATCTCTTATATTCGTAAATCTTTGTTGCAAGGTGAGGTTCAATGTATGGGCATAGCAAAGAGTAAAGAGTGCATTTGGGTTAATATCCATAACTTTTTTTGTAAGCTATTCAAATGACCTGCTATCACAGACGCCCCATCATAAGTTTGTCCAACTAACTTCTCTTTAAGTTTATACTCTTCTACTGTGCTAGCGACATGTTTAAACAAACCTTCTGAGGTTCTATCCAACAGGACATAGCCAGGGGGGTATCCACTGGCGTCCGGACACCCCCCGAAATCTAACGAAAGTTAAAAACATATAAAAAGGCTACGAGCATGGCGAATAACTTGTTTAGAATAGTTAGTGAGGTACCACGACTGGTTAAGAAACAGACTAAAAGGGATAACCCTCCCCAAAATTCTACTGAAGAGTACTATTTCAGATCCATCTTCCTACCTTGTGAAGAGGGTTTTATTGTCAATCTTCAGCAACGATTTTGTCAAAATAAGGATTTTCTCTCATTAATAGAGGTTTTGTTACACAAAAACACACATGAAAGTCATGTGAACGAACTAAA
The DNA here is from genome assembly GCA_033556935.1 of Timema podura. NCBI lineage: Eukaryota > Metazoa > Arthropoda > Insecta > Phasmatodea > Timematidae > Timema > Timema podura. The sequence continues at coordinate 14,239,714 of JAVRXN010000010.1, forward strand.
AAACTAAACCTTGTACCCTTCATTTTAGGAAATAAAGGGTCAGGTACAATTTAACATACAAAGAATAATCAGGGCAATTTAGATTTTATTAATAGACACAATAAGCAGAACAAATGCAACAAAAAAACATGTAATTATAAGATCTTGGTTCATTAACATCTTGACAGCATTAAACACCAAAGGCTCACAAAAACTTTAGATTAAGCTGGCAAGTGCCTGTCAACCCCTCGTCACAGAACTCAGGGACGGTCTGGTGTGCATGCCGATTATCCTGTCCAGGGCCGTTACGCCCATGACATTTGCCACAAGGGACTACTACCGCCTATAGCGGATACATACGAGCTTGAAGAGGATAAAACACAGGAAACACCCTTAGCTTATGCTGCCAAAAATAAAAATCCCACTCGGGAGTTAAAACCCACAAAATAACGCAGCTCATTGAATCCCATCAAATAGGAATGGACTGGCTAGACACGCCCATTATATAATAGGGCTAGTGTCAACATTACGACACAGTCCACCACTGGCCATATTAGGCCCATTACTCTAGGTCACCCAGGGCACAGTGGCACACCCTACCAGTCCCAACGAGGTGATTACCAGAAACTGGCCTTTCCCTGAAGGGGACAGAATCTACAGTACAGGGGGTGCTCTTAGCATGACCCCAACCAGTCATCTAAGTCAGTACTAAACCTAATTTGCATTTATCCTGGCAACGATACTATAGCCCCTAAACATAATACATATTCTGGTTCAGATAGTGCCATACAGGCAGCCTACATAAATTAGTTCCACATAATTAACATACATATAATTAAACCCAGTATCTAAAGCTAGCGATAATAATAAATAGACAACTATTATCCCGATGTGGTTCACCCAATTACGTGGCCTAAAACAACCACTCTTAACTTTAAGTATAATGACCCCGAACGGGCCAGCAAAACAATTGAGGGGAGCGGGGGCAGCGCGCAATTGTCTAGTCGACAAGCGCAATAGGAAATTCAGGTCACCAAATGAGTCTAAGCACTAGCATTTAACAAATGACTACTAAAGAACGTGTCCACACGAGGTACTAACTATACTTGACTCGTGTATAAGCATTCATATAGAATCATCCTAGGAAGATCTTCTAAGGGTTTAGCCCAGAACGATACCTTATGTAGACTCAGTTAATTGGACCCACGACGAGACGCCAATGAGTATAGGGGGGCCGAGAAAACAGCTAACCCCTCAAACTCGGGTGTGGGCTGGATCTCCCTCAGACCCAGTCGGTAACGCTCACGAGCGGGGAGAGATACGGTGCGCCTGAAGTGAAGTACCAGGCCTGGGGTGGCCCTGTAGCAGCGCCTCACAAGACCAGCCGGTTGCTATGAACCAGCCCTGGATTACCCACGTAAGTCCGATGGGCCCGCGTGCGGCAAGATGAGATGAGCCAGGAGAGAAGAGCCAGCCCAGGGTTGGGCGTGAACCAGTGACCATTGACAGTGAGCTGGTACCCAAATACCAGCGGCGTAACAGGCGGCGAGCGAGTGGTGAATGGTGAATGGTGATGTATCCGCCCGACTCTTGACAGCAGTTGACGATAAGTAGATAATGCAAAAGTGGCGGGGGCTAGCTGGAAACCAGCTGGGATTCCCGTCCCTGAAGTGCCATGGTGTACTTGTAGGCCGATCGCTAAAACCAGCAAGACTGCATGAGTCCTGTGAAACTTCACAGACTTAGCGATACACGTGATCTGACACTAGCACTCGTTCCCCATAGTTGCCAGGTGTAGTTTAGTACTAGTTACTTGGCTGATCCGTTCCTTGGGGCTTCCAATGCAAGAGAATTGGTCAATGCAATAAGAAGAGGTCAGCTGTGTAGAGCGTCGGATAAGAAGTCGAACCGCGCATGCGCAATCATACAAAGAAGTGAGGGGAGAGAGAACAAGAGACGGGGGGGGGGGGGGGGAATTCAGACCACCTGCACAGTAGGGGGAATAGTCGCGCAGGCGTAGAGAAGAGACTTGATAAACAGGTGAAAACACAATCCAGAGAAATAAGAAAATAGAAATGAATGTGTGACAGCAAAATGGAATGTCACAATAACATTGTGCAAGCTAATGTCACATTAGCACGGCACAACCTCTACTATGATGAGATAATTTCTCAGGCAGCGGTTGAGGCAGAATACCTCTTGTGGTGTGAGAAGTGGAAAGACAAGAAACAATCCGACATACCAAATGGGATTATGTCTACTATGGATGCATGTAATAAGCACTTCTAACAAACATCTGCTATGTGTCCTAGCTACTTTACCTGTGTCAACGGCTGAGGTCGAGAGGTCATTTTCCTCCTTGAAAAGGATTAAGACCTTCTTAAGAAACTCGATGTGCAGTGAACGATTGACTGGCCTGTCACTGATGTCAATTCACTACCCAGTGCCTTTCACATCTGAGGAAGTTTTGGATGTCATGTCCAAGAAATCTAACAGAAGACTACTATTGTAAAAGTGATAGATAGTGGTGCGTGAAAACTTTTTCATACACATAGTAATTTCATTATTTGGACTTGGTTAGTTACCTTTAATTATGTTAACTTACACATTCATTTAGCAAATTTGTTTCTTTCTGCTTTTCCAACGGACCCTAGAACGATATGAATTCATTGACACCGCAAAAACGTTTCATTTAAAATTTCCGAAAACTTAAACCAAAGTCAGAAATAATGGGATTTACAAAAAGTCAGGGTGGGGGTAGCATAGAATTGGATAACACTCCCCAAAATGAAATCCTGGATACGTACCTGTGTCCAACAAACCTTTCATAAACAACACCATCTAATAAATTTCTTAAGACGGTTGACAACTATGATTTGCACGTTATATCACAACTTCCATCCAAAAGTATGGCAGCAAAGGTTGAAACTTGGACTTCCTTCTTTATTTCATCAATGAGGACTTTGGAGATAGCCAGAATGAGATCATTTTGCACAGCTGGAGAGGTTCCACGGAAAACTGTAGAGCTCTGTAGGTGATGCTCCAAAAGAGGGCCATATTGCTGAAGTGTATCCGAAAACTCTAAATAGTTGCCTCTGTTGAAAGAGTCATTACATTGGCCATGTCCTTGGAAAGGAAGCTCCTGTTTACTAAGGAAGTATACAGCATAAATTAGGCGTTTCAAAACATCTCGATTCATTTTTACAAGCTCATTATGTTGGCTGATACTTTTATCGAGCAGATCATTAAGTACGATATCCACTCTTTGTCAGCCAAACATAAAAAAAAATTGGACATGATTTTAGGTCTTATTGTATCTCTTAATAACTTTACTTAAATGGATAAGATCATCAAAATCAATTATACTCCATACCCTTCCTTCTGAAGAAAATAGAAAACAAGGCCAGCAGAACAATTTATTCCTCTTTTCGCAACCAACTAACCATTACACCATCTTGTAATGAGCTGTTGAAAAATGGCATGTGTATACCTCTGTCTTGAGGGGCCCTGGTGGTCTAGGGGTAATGTGTTGGACTTCTGTGTTAGGGGGCTGGGGTTCAAACCCCGGTCCCGGCACAGATTTAGCTCATTACTAAATCCTTCCTTCACCTCTGTCAAAGTGTGTACTCTCATGCTTTGTGAAAGTATGGAATTCCAGGGCCCCACTGTGGTTCAGAACCCACGCTAAACTGTAAGTCTCCCCTGCTTTACAGTTTACATGATTCTCACGTATCATCCTACCATCTAGGGATTTTTTTTGTGGCGTGATAAAACTCGGCTTCTGATAATTTAGTCTGAGTTGGGTTTCAATTCACAATATTATTCTTTATTTTGTATCTATGCTTTTAATTTATATAATAAATCCTGCTAGGATCCTAAACCTATTACTAAACCCACTTTCACTCTTGACGGTTTGAATTTCACTAATTGGTCCGTCCCGGGTATTTTAATTGCCCAGTACCCTTCCCATCCGGCCCCCTTGGAACCATTAGGACACAGATTCTGGGAGCTCCCGATTAGTCCAGCTGAGACGAGCATTTCTCTGCCTGCCACCCGGGGAGGTGCCCTATTGGAGGTAGTACCCGCCTACTATTCAATATTCTTATTGTGTCTAGTTTATCTTATAACTAACTTACTTACTAGCTTAAAATTAATTTATTTCCTCCCTAATAAAAGTATAATAACTCCCCTTCTATAATAATTCAGCCCTAATCTTAAACTATACCTAATAATCCCTTAATATCCCATGTAGTCATGCTGCATTTACATATTAGTTGTGCAATGTTTCCTGGACGTTCTTGTTCTCCAATGTTCCTGACGGTACCGGATGTCTGCTTCTACAGACAGCCATCTTCATCAGTTGAAAAGAAGTCAGAACCACCAACACTCTCAGTCACTTGTTTCCAAGTGACACAAGTTCGCGACGGCAGGAATCCTTCCCTCTTCTATGTTCTTTCCTCAGTCGATTTGTCCTGCCAGGATTTGTTCCACCTGGTCCATTAAGGATTGATCCAGTCAGTCCCAATTACCCATTCCAACTGTACCTCAGCAGGTTTCAGGAGCTTCCCGAAACTCTTCTGTTATGTCTCAGTCCAGTTCGTTCAGTACCTACTGTCTGTATTATGTTTGGTTTACTCTAATTTACTCAAGTCCAGTTTGTTGGTGCTTACTTCTGTGTTATTTTGATCTACTCCCTACGCCAAGTTGGGTATAGCCTCTCCTTCTTCTTTGGTCTCCCCTCCCACTGTGTCACTGTCAGTCTCTGTCTGAGTCTCCTGCTCCAACTCCCTTAGCCTATTCTGCCTTCGTCCTCTATAGTTGCTTTCGTATCTTAGTCTCTCTATATACTCGTTCTTTTCCTTTGTCGCTACTATCATCGCGATTGTGTCAAGGTACTTCCACCTCACAGGGTCCCTCTGGATGTCTCCTACCAACCATCCTAGCATCTCCTGCTGTGGAATTATTCTGATTTCTAGTGTGGTAGGGCATCCAAGGACTATATGTTTTGGTGTAGCCTCCTCTCCACATTAGCATAGTGGAGTATCGGTAAGTCCTCTTTCGTAAAGGGATGCTATATACGGGCCTTTACCGGTAATGTATTGTACAAGACCTTCTGAAGGCTGCGAATGCTTCATAAAAACGCGCTCAACCACACTCAGAAACAGTTGATACGTTCGTCTTCCAGTCTCACTATTGCAGCATTTTAGAGGATAGTACTTTTTTCAATCTCTCCACCAATATGCTGACTCCATAGCCAATTATGGACAGTAAAATTAATTGATCATAAGAATTATTTTGTTCATCACGCTTAAGGCTTTCTCACAGACTCGTTCCATGTGTATAGAAAAATTTTGTTTATCTTCAAGCGTTAGCCCCAGATATCTGGTTGTCCTACTTCTCTTTATAGTCCTACAATCTATTTTGACACTTGGATTTCTTGTCAAAGCATCCCTGAACAACATGTTGTCTTCACTGACACCATTTTTAGTTTAGCTGACTTACACCAGGTATCTAATTTCATCAGCAACCGATTACAGTTACATTCTAAATCCTTCCTGGTCTCCCCTTCCCCTACTATTAGTAAGTCATCAGCGAAGGCAACCAAACCACTCACCTCCGGGAGTGCCTCAACCATTGCCAGTTCTGGTTCATATTCTACATCCCAGAACACTGGGCTACTGACAGAACCATGGGGGCATCCTTTCGTCAATTTCTTCTGTAGTCTTCTTCCCGGACATCTCAGGGCTGCGTATCTATCCCTACTATGGCCCTTGAAACTAGTATAGAGCTGCCTAGGACAGTTTATTTCCCGTAGTTTTCTAAATATTGCCGGCCACCATAGATTATCAAATGCCCATGAGATGTCCATGAACAAGCCCACTACATATATTTTATCTGCACGATTAATAAGGCTCAATGCCATGTAAATAACATCCTCTGTCGACTTACCCCTCCGAAAGCCTCACTGTCGTTAATTCATGACTATTCCTTCCCTGTGTCTGTATAGTCCTTTACATAAGATCTTCTCTTGTAATAATATACCCATAGTGTTAAGTAGGCATATCGGATGGTGCGACTTTGCGAGCTTTGAATCTTTATCATCTCTCTTGCTCAGCACAAACACCTCGCTCAGATTACAGATGTTCGAGATCTTACCCCGATCGAGGCACTCGTTAATAAGCTTGAGTTAAATAGGGGGAGATGATAATCTTCAGTTCTTGTAACACCTCGGTCTCTATACATTCCAGCCCAGGTGCTCTTTTCCTCTTTAATTTATTAATCTGTCTAATCACTTCATCTTGTGTTACCGGTTCATGAAGGTGGTCTTCATTCCCATAGTTGTAGTCATCATTATGTATCTCCCTACGCCATCTCAACTGTTTTTCACTCTCTCCTTCCTCAACGTCATCAGGCAACAGGGTCTCCAACAATAGTTTGGCAGACTCCTCCCATCCGGTAGCCATGCTCCCATCTGACCGCCTTAGAGAAGAGATTGAAGTTGGGGGTTTGATTTTCTCCGTTTCAATTTTGAACACCATGGGTTTTTCTCAAGTTCCTCCTTGACAAACCATTCCCAAATTTATCTTTTTACTTTCCTTATTGCTGTCTTGTATTCCTCTTTTTTGGCTTTATATATATTTAGGAGCCTGTTTCTACCGGCTGAGTCCTGTCATCCATGATATCTTTTCCTCACCTTCCAGGTTTGACAAAGTAATCTCTGCAGGCGTTCATTCCAGGGAGGATTTCCAACTCGATTTTTCACCCTTATTTTAGAAATGAATTTCCTAATTGAATATTGTATCGCCCATGTTAGCTCTTTTGCTTTATAGTTCACGTTGTTCCCTTCCTCAACTGGAGTTGGTAGTTCACATTCCTCCCTAAGTCTATCCCAATTTGATCTGCGCATATTATATTGTGTCGGCAATTCATTTCTTATTTCCCTTCACTCTTCATTACCGATGACTATTCCAAATTTTATTAGGCTATGGTCACTAATTGTTACATTGTTTATTACCTACCAGATACTGATCATCCTTACAGCTTGCTGGCTGAAGATGTTGACATATATATTAGATGAGAATCTCGCTCGTCCCACAAATGTGGGTGGATTTTTGGGTTAATTCATTACTTCTAACTGCAAATCGTTAATTAGTTCTTCTAAAACCATGCCCTTCTGGTTTACCCTCCTAGGTTGGTTACGTCTATCCTGTAGAACAACTCTGTGGCTATGCCACAGTAGTGACTTGGCGTTCACGGCCGCAGTAATTATCAGTAGAGTGTTCTGATAGGTTCTACAAATTTTCTCTAGCTGAGCTAATTCTGGTTCGATAGGCTTCCTGTTTTGAAAATACATATTGACTATTATGCATGTGTACACCTATGTTATTAATTCCACACATGCTACCTTCTAGTTATAAAATTTATTTATGGCAGTCCCCGTTATGTGCCTGTTGAACATTATAACATCGCTCATGGACGCTTCACTGGAATTAATGATCCTAGAGGTTGTAGGCATCTGTGGAATTTTACTTCATCATCTTTACTTGATGAATATAATCAGATGGTACGCTTAGCTACTGGACTAAGACCTATAAAGGTTAAGGATGGTAATATTCTACAAACTGTTTACCAAAATTAAAAATTTTTTCGAGCCGGTACTGGACGAGTTAATGTGTTCATATCAAAATGCATAAGAAAGTTTTTGCTAAGGGATGTACAGAAATCTGGCCAAGATACAAAAGGTTTTTGGGACGAATCCTAGAACGCTATTGTTTGTAAAGGTAGAAGGGAAAATCCACCCTCAGGAGTAGAGAAAATAAATCACATCATGATGTAGATGATCAGATATGCTGGAGATATGTCCTATGTAAAATGTCTTCGATTATACTATTCACACCATTTATAATTAATACATAACGATCCAGGGAGTTTATCGAAGGCTGTGAGGGTCACCTATAAAATAGTGTGTCAGGGAAATTAGCATGCATAAAATTGAGAACATGTTCCCATACCTAATTCATTCACATTATCTTCAAATAGGGAAAGTAAAGTATTTATCATGTCATTGGATGATATTAGTAGTATTTAATATACCAGCAATCATAATGAAGGAAGAAAACATCTATATATTAAGGAAATTTGCCGTTTTGAGCTCGGTTGATCTACTCTCTCATGTATGATGTTTGCCTGTGATCAATGTATGCTGGTAAAATGTTTTCTAAGTATGATGCATGAATGTTTATTAAATACAGTTTAAATATGATGCATAATATGATCAACGCACTATTATTAAATGTATCACATTATATACATTGATCAAAAAAAAATATGTTTGAATGTGCTGTAAGTTTGATATGTCTCTATTACATTATGTATATCGATCGATGAGAGGTGATCAAATATGTTATGAGTATGATCTGTCTCTAATCTAGTTTGATTTATGAAATGTGCTGAGGTGTCTTATAGGTATGATGTATTACTAATAAATGAACGATGACCATAATTATGTGTTATAAAGCGTTATTTATTAATCTATCATGTATGAAGTATGTCTGTCATCAATGAATGATAAACAAATATCTTCTAAGTACGATGTATGAGTAATTAGTAAGTAAATATCGTTTAAATATGGTCCATGGTATGATCAATAAATATGTATGTTTCACAACTATGAGCTATGTAGTATGATTAAATGTAGATCTTTAAATATGGAGGTGAAGGTTGGCAAGAGAGGACTGCACAGATACACATACTTTCAGAGAGAGGGAGTATATTTTAAAAGTCTGACAAGAGTCTGTCTGGTCAAGCACACCTCGTAACATCTTGATTTACTCCATTGCTGTGTAGGATGTCTACAGTAGAGAGTCTGAGGTCGGCATACTTGTCAAAACATTCTCCAAGGCATAAAGGTGGTACTTTCTCCACCTCTATGAGGAGGTGTGGAGGAGAGGGGAAGATTCATTATGAGTTAATAGATGGGGAGGAACGTGGATGGGGTAGAGATGAGAAGGTTGGCTTAGGTGGAGGTTTGAAGAAAGGAATTTACCGTTATGAGCTCAAGTATTTGACCGTGACAACGCAAGAAGTCTGAGCGTTACATGTTAGACCCATCAAGGGGAGGAAGGTAGAGGGAGGCGTAAGGGTTAGGGAAAGGAATAACTATTTTGGTTAAACCTAATATTTCGACACCCTAGGATGTATACCATATTTCTATAATATATATTTAAATGGTATATTATTTTATTTGTCTAAGGTCCTTATTCCTCTAAGATGATGGGTAAAGTTTATAAAGTACCTATGCGTAAGGATCAATGGAGTCGATCAAAAAGTTTTTTAAGCTTAAAGCACTTACACATTAAATTTATTTAAAATATATGTAATTATATTAAATTACATTCTTCCTCTAAGATGATGAGTAAATAGCAACTCCATTTATAATGTGTGCATACGCAAGTCACAAACAAGGTTTTTTCTTAAGGATAACTTTGAATAAATTTGTTTTATTTTATTCGTCCTAGTCTATTATTCCTCTGAGGTGACGAGTATAGTTGATAAGTGTTTATAATATATGCATAAGGAGTGATTGAGTCGGGTAGAAAAGTGTTGGTCTTAATCGATTATTGATTAAATATGTGTGTAAAGTATATATTATTTTATTCTCTTAGTACATTATTCCTTTAAGATGATGAGTAAATGTGATTAGTGTTTTAATGCATAAAGAGTGTTGGAGTATGTTAGAACAAGTTTTGGCCTTAAGAGATTATTGATTAATCATCTTTCAAATAAATATTATTGTATTCGCCTTCTTCCTTTATTCCTCCAAGATGATGAATAAAGGTGATTAGTGCTTATAGTATTTGCATAAGCATTGATGGAATAGATAAAAAATGTTTTAGACCTAGGCGATTATGGAGTAAAAATATATATATGTTGCTATATCTTAAAAGAATAAATACTTTACGTGGGGAATAAGGACCAATTGAAATAAAAACATTATATCTATTAAAATGTGAGCTTGGGTGAAGGAAGATAATGTTGACAGTGAACGATCCTCTACATCCAGGAATGGGGAGATGTTGTGACCGGGTCGGTAGAGGGGTGGGTGGTCCCAACATGGGCCCATTTGAAGACTACTCTACAGGTGGCCGCCTGCAGCATGCCTTTCAAGGATGACAAATAGGCCTGGTGGTTATTTCAGGAGGTGGGGTCTTCCTCTCTAGTGGGCTATGTCAGCTCGGTGGTCCAACCCATTGTTACTATACCAGACGGTAGGGGTCACACGCAGGTCCACTCCAGTGATGACATAGCCTGGACACCACCAGCCAACCCACTACGTTAGCAGTAGTTGAGCCGAGCATTGATATTTTACAGGTTATCTAAGAATACACTCATGATCGTTAAACCACTCATTTCTTTCTTTCAACTGTATCGAATACAATTGTAAATTGCACCTGATTACGAAATTATAGTACCTACTGTGTTATATTTTAGCCTTATTCAGCAGAATACAGAATGCCTACATGGAATATTTGATAAAACCATAATATTGTATTTAAATTATATAAACCAGTATAAAACAATGTCATGGCAAATAAAGCCAATATTGTTGTACAAGCGCTATTTTAGTTTTGTTTATTGATATTAACTATGGCATACAGTGTATTTGTTCAACTTTGAAATCCATAAAATGTTTCAATAGTTATTAACATTTGTAATGCTTACCTTTAATTAAGAACAATATTTTAGAATTCACTTTCAATTAAATCTATCGCATCACTTTCTTAATCTTCTTTGCTTTTTATTCTCTGTTTACTGGCGGTACGTTTACTGTACTTGTAATTTTCCTTGGCCCTACTTTAATTTATAACTTTCATTCTAATAAACTTACAGCTCTTACGAAACACAGAACTACGAATTCGTGGATTTAAGGATATTTACTTTTCATTCTGTCCTTCAATTTGGTGAAAACACCGTAACACTGGTTAACCAAGCCTTCATGAGAGTGATTAAGTTCTTTTTCCATTTTTATAACACTGTTTACAAACTCTCCCGTGGGTTTAATTAACAATTCCCTTGATATTGTTTGCAGCTGGTTCATTCCTGAATAAGAAGTGTTTCTAGTTAGGGTTCCGTACATGCTAGCTTTTTCTGAATACTTCTTCTCCACTCTGTAGGCAATGTAGCCTGCGATGATTTCCAGTAGCTCAGTCTTCTCTTCAATAGTTTTATGTGTCGAGTAATCTTGAAAATGTTCAAGAAGTCCATTGATTGTGGATATGAGCTCAACATCATATTCATTGCCAGGTTGTTCGATTTGGGTGGACGTTTTGGTTTCGTCTTCATCACTGTTATGTGACAAGTTCTGAGGAACCACGTCTTGTGTTACCTCAGACAGAATATCTACGATCAGTGCCTGAACTCCTTTTTCAAATAGACAGTTTTCATCGTTAATCACTAACCAACATTGCGACTCAACATTAGAGACTTAATTATAGTGGGCAGGGGCTGGACGTAAAATCACTCTAGCCCTCAAGTTTGAGAAAAGTAGCCCTCAAGTATGTCCTAGTTACATCTAGATGCCATAATATAAGTGTAACTTTCAAATTTAAAATCTTTAAACAGACGATGAAGCCTATTTATAGACATCAGATACCCACTTTGAAATTGGAGAAGTTCGTCTGGTAATTTTTTCTCTTAGTTTGTTTTCTCTTTTTGTTCCTTTTTAATTAATATCATTGTGAGGATTAGTTGGTATAATTTGCTTATCGTATCATCCTGCTCATTTATACAGTTTCCATAAGAACTTTTGAAACTGTACGCTCCACTCACAGGGATTTGAGAGTTTAGTACGTTAAATACATTGTTTACTATCATTACAGTTTTTTCTACATGATTGAATTCGGGGAGGTTATAGCATATTGCTTTTCCAACAATCAGGGAAACTAGTTCTACCACTTTACTTATTTTCTGCCTATTTTTAAATCTTTTCCGCCACTTTGCATTAAAATTAATTATATAACAAATTTTCCACATTCAAGTTTATATCCATTATCAAGCATGTGATTCCGTTATAGCTTCAGAGCATGTGGGACATCACAAAAAAACCATATGTATATTTTTATCTTCACTTGATGGATTTTTCATTGACGATTTATCCCATGAGATACTCAAATCGGTCATTAGTTTTCTGTTTGAAGACCCCATGTCGCATGCGAATGCTCTCACTTTAAAACCAGTGTTTTCAACAACTTGACTGTTTCGATTAGAAGTTCCTTTGTGACTGCCATGTCAAAGATATAGGATATAGGCTACATCCACTTACCAACTAAACATCTTATTACAATGACTTGGACATTGTTATGAGGCCTCTAATTAATTCCTCACTGTGATCAAAGCAAATATCACTATTTACCTTCATCTAATTGAAGCTAAGGACGACACATTTCTCAAATTTTGTGAAAAGGCTTGATTGTGTTTAAAAAAATGTCGGTACTCAAGCCAATAAATCCTGGAGAAACGGAAAATTGTCTAAGATGCCGTTTGATGGTAACTTCGCTGGGAAGGAGATATTTTAATACATCTCTCACAAAATATAGAACTTTTTATGATATGCACCGGAAAGTGACAGCCTTAGCAATATTATCAGACGACCAATTAGCACACTTTCCAATTTTGAAGGCTTGTTGCTGACTTGCAGAAAATGCACCCTAAAATACACGAGAAATTATTTTTAATTATATTAACTCATAATTTGATGCATTTAGGTCCTTAATTTGTTGTTTTAACTTGTTTTCATTTTTCATGGACTATAATCCTGCAGAGAGTTCAACAATGATAGAGCTACATTCCTGTGTATTTTCAAGGCCTATTTCTTACTCTACAGATTCATTTCCTACCCAGTCTGTACCATTGTTTACTGATGATTGTAGAAGTTGCTGTACTTCTTTGCGAGCAAGTTGTTTTTTTTGCCTGTATTTTACAGTCATAACAAGTGGGCCTAGTCGGATTTACAACAGTGCTATATATAGGCAAATTTAAATGAGGAAGTGAATAAGGCTTTAACAGACGTTTTATGGGAATATTCAATAACTCACTCTTTAACTCCCTTATATAGTTTAATTCATCAAAATGTATTGTGCACACGTGAGCGATATCAATGGCAAATAAATCGGCCCGCTTGCAATCATCCATCCACTTTAATTTATTTTCATTGTTTTTAGTAAACAGATGAAAATGAATGCCTATGTCCTTTTGGTGTATATCGTGATCAGTGCAATCGGCAATCGCACAACACACTATTGTTACAGATTCACCTTTGATAACTACACTGTTATTACTCAAGTAAACATACCCGGTGACTAACGCGTAGCTCTCAGCCGAAGTTAGCTTGGTGTCCACGTGACGTCAGGGGTGGGGCTTGCCACTGCGCATGCGGCTTGTGACCCCTACCGTCTAGTCTAGTAGCAGTGGTCCAAGCCTTTGATAAAGAACTACCCCTTAGCTGTAAGGAACAAAATTATTGACCCATGCAGTGGGCGAGTACAATACTTGCGGTCGCGATATTTGTTTGTGGGGTTTGAGACACTTTTTATAATTCTGAATGCAATCATAAAAACGTGGATTTTTAAAAGTCCCTTAAAGTCCTTTATTATGTTTTTTTTTCATTCCCCTGTTTGTTCATCCTTCTGGGCCTTAATATCTTTTTCAGCAATTTATTCTTAAAACTATCAATTTACGCTCTCGATACCGAGTCTTGAATTCCCAAGTTTTTCAATTTTTCAACTTATTCAAAAGTCATATCACTGTTCTATATGACTCCATTCCTTTGTTTGGAATACGGGTATCAACATACAGTTGTGTACGTGGTTTGATCTATATCTACACTGAAAAATATGTATTTGCTGTTTTTAAACAAAATGTCTGTATTCTTTTAAATTATCGACTCATTCTCACTCATGTGTGCACTATGTTTATCAATTAATTACATTGACTTTGACAAACATGAGTGTCTGTTAGAGTCAATGTAATTCATAAAGATACATATTGTAGGGTGGGGGGGCAATAATGCTCTAGATTTTGGCCATTCGACCTTATCTTACTTCTGCTATCCTGCTTTATGGAGGAATTCATTTTTGAGGTGGGGACACCATTAAGGCTAATTCCACTATCACCAGGTGATAGGATGATTATGAGAATGATGTTGGTAGAAAGCAGAGTGGACCTACAGTTTAAGGTGGGTTCCGAACCACGGTGGGGACCTGGCATTCCACACATTCACAAAGCGTGAAAGCACATATTTTGCCAGAAGTGAAGTAAGGGTTTGGTAATCAGTGACACCTTACCCTTAGACCACCAGTTTTCCCTGGACAAATATTGTACATACGGATGAAAATGAGGTTATTGTTGAGATATCTGATAGAAAAAATATGCTCAGAGGGGCTGCGTTGTATCAGTCCAATAATTGATAATGGTAAAGGAAGTTTATTCGATTTTATTGCGAAGTGCCCTCAGATGTCCTAAGTAACCATACATATTTTCATATTGTTGTTTTTTTTAATACGAAAACGTTGGAGGTTTAACAAACTATCTTAATGATGTTTCACATAGCTATATTGTATATTTAAAATGTAATATTTATCCATTTGATGGATAAGCTTTGATTTCATAAGATCATATTTTAATTCTGGTTGCTATAAGTGATCACTTAGGTAACTTTGTGCCCTGGATTGATTGTGATTAAATCTTTGTTTTAGAAGGAACTTAACATGGAGTTGATCTCGGAGGAGAGAATTTCAAAGAAGAGTCCAGGACTGACTTTGACATGGTGTGACCTTTCCGTCTCCGTGAAGAGGAAACATGATACGAACTTTTGGACAAGACAGCGATTTGAGCAGATCCAGATTCTTAATAATGGTATCGTATATTGAGAACGTTGAGATTTTATTATTTTCATAGATAAAGTTTTTCTATTCATAATGAAAGTAGCCTACCACAATGAAAAATATAATGAATAAAAACGAATTAAACATTATTTATATGACTTACACGCGGACGAACACGTATATCTGATCTTGTTTGGTTTGCTAGTGACAAGCTTAAAATTCTGGCTGGATGTAGTAAGGTGTATTTTCATTAATAGTTTCCCACATCGCAAACTTGTGTTGATTTCCTTTAGATGCTACCTTTCTAATCCCAACCCCAATAGTGTAAAAATATGGTAGCCTAGACGAGTAATAAGACTTGCAGTATGGAGGGAATATATATGTATATAGGTGTTTGTGTGTGTGTGTGTGTGTGTAGTATAAGCGTATTAACTTAATTGTTGAAGTTAATTAAGAGTTTTAATCGTGTCATGTTAGTCTTGACACACTAAAAATCGAGTTTATTCTAGCAAAACAAGTCACAAAATGCATTAAAATTCTAAAGTTATTTTTCGTAAGGTCCAATTTATAATGAGATTTAAATATGTCATGGAAACAATAATTTATGTAATTTTCTCTTTAATTGATCACTCTCTTTGCTAACAAGCTCTTGTTTTGGAAGCTTTTCTCTTCTCTTTTCAAATAGACAGTGTCAACGCGCCTGCAATTTGGATATTGTAATAATAAAAAAAAAGGCAAGGAAGAAATCAAGAAGGATATATTGGATTCATATTTTTATTAGTTTTCATGTAAATGCACCCCTTCCTTTAACTATCGCAGTGCTACACTTCGTGTTTCTAATGTTAATGCACCACGTAGTTTGGCGCGTAGCTATTCCCTATCTTAGTTAAAATAGTTACGGGAAGGAAGAAAGGAGCAAGTTTACAAGTTATAGAAATTAGTTCAAGTGAATATAAGTTTTAATGAACAATAAATAAAAACATTACAAAAAGGTTAATAACAAGATAATATAAATAAGTTTAATTTCATCTAGTAATTATTAGGGAACATTACGTAGCCACAGCTGCTTGAATCTCAGTGAAGTTTAAAACATGATCCAATGTTTGTTTACAATGTATAAATACTAATTATACAAAGAAGTACCATCACAATGACCTAAACATATTGTGTCATGCATAAACCAAGAAGGTGGTAAGTTTATCAAAAATATTAAAGCAATAAACAAAATCAACAACACATCAAACGGCTGGTCAAATCCTAGTTAGGAGAGCCCGATAGCAATATGTGTAACATGGCTCGAGACAATAACCAGAGAAATACAATAGGAACCATTCCTTAGCAGCGAGAATATGAGTAAACACTATCTTAAGGGTGCCGGCCACTCAATCTTAATTCCTCAGTGAGTGGTGTTTCGTCACCGGGAGACAGTTGCCCCGCGACTAAAGTAATTGAAGCAAGTGGCTTTTATACTAACAAGAACATACGAGTGAAGAGCCATATGGTCTATGATCAATTGACCTTAACCTATTCTCGTAACTTCTATGTATTGCCCTAAGTTTATGTTCGCTCATAGTAACATAATTCAATTACAAGGTCCTACAGAGCGTCATGCTGCTCTTAGGTAGTTTGACCAAGGTCATTGATGTAAATGTCACTATTCAGTTATTAACTTAAAAGCATGAAAATAGACACAGTACTAACTAGTAGTGTAATTCCTTAGGTAAATGCATTTAATCAGCTTATCAAACGTTCCTCTGCCTAATATATATTAAAAACACTACCCGAACACGGGATTTATTAAATCGTTACAAGTTAACCCTACATATGATGCCAGTAAATTAAACTGATCAAATGTTCCAACCCAAACACGGGTCAGGTGTTACAGAAACAAGGCCCTAAATGTAAACTGAACATAGATACATTTAACTAATATAAAATATTAACCCAGACACGAGATTCATACGCTAGCTACGAAATCATAAGTTCCTGGTAGCGTCACTTTTCTGTCTTGTTGGTGAGACACTCCTTTCCCACATGGTTGGTAGAAGAAGAGAACAACTGGTCGTTCAAGTCAGTGGTTTCTTCTCCAGGCGAGGACAAGGCGTAGAATGTTTTTCATCTATTGGAGCAATCCATTTTATGCGGATGAAATGAGCAGGGGTAAAAGGAGGGGTGAGGAAAGAAACGTAGCTCCTCCCCCTGCGAAATGACCAGATATTTCGAGACCAGAGTAGAACCGTCGATGATATAGTGCACACGCGCTAAGACTTCCGGCACACCACTTGGCTCACAAGGTATCCCATTCAATCTCTTCATTTCTGGCGTCGACTATGATGGTGTAGGAGGTCCGCGGATAGCGAGATGGTCAAATAGAAAATATGGCGAGTTTAAGACAGAATTAGATGGAGTTGGAATAATATATTTTAGTCGAGTTGCTTAAACTTTATTGTGGAGGATTAAATAGTTTCAACTCGGCACATAAAAAGGGACCTTTTTGTTTACTCTTTGAAGAACTTATTTGTGAACCTAATACATTGTTTAATTACGTTCGAATGTCTTCCACCTCTTCAAATGAACGTCTACTAATTTTGGAAATATAATGTAATGTAGAAGATTAAACAATAGGAGCATGTAGAGCGGTTTGTGAAATTCGTGATACGGTTCCCTACTTGTGAATGTTGCAATAGCTAGCAACATTACATCAGTCGTACAACGCAAACATGTGAAACAATTACACGCTGGTCCACAAGCACTATTTGAAGCCACAAGGCAGGTCCACTGGACTTTAAAGTCATTCAACCATCAACATTTTATTGAACTATTTATCAGGTGTATAGTAATAAGCTATAAATAGTAATTAACTTATTTCAAATCATTACAGTTCAAGAGTTATCAGAGGTCAAACTTGCTATTTGATGTTTTCTGGCCTGGATATACAGCTGAGCTGTAGCCCCTCTTCAGTGTCGGGTGACGATAAGTGCATGAAGGTGTTTGAATAATAGTACACGATCTAGTGCTATCCCGGAGGGGTCTATAAGTAACCACACATAGTTAAACACTTTATCATATATTATAAGTAAAATATTGCAATGTATTTACTAAGCAATGGTGTCTTGGTGCAGTGTGACAGGGAACTTCCGAGGAAACTGGGGAGAGATCGAAATTTCAAAACTCTTCTCTTCTGAATCCTTAAAAATATGTCTTTTATAAAACAAACAAAATTAACTTTTAAAGATAAACTGCACAGCACTAATATGACAGAGCGTGCTATGATCTAACAGAACAAATACGGTTGGTCACGTGGGACACAAGAAATATCAACCGAAAATAAATATTAAAATATCGTTTCTGGAAACCGTGAGATGCGTTGGAAATTTTGATACAAGTTTAGAAGCCTAAAATATTGATCTATTAGGGGGTGTGGGGGTGTTCTGGTCCACGCCACATAATCACGCCGTTTCCTCGCTTCCTATCCCCACGAGAAGGGTGTAGATTCAGAGGAAATGCGCCCGTATTTGCATGAAAGGCAATAGGAAAACCATTTAGTAAAAAAATATTTTCAGTACACCCAACTGAAATTTGAACTCCAATCTATGCATCTTTGACAATCCATCCTACTGTGAGATTGACGCCCTAAACAATGCGACCAGTGAGGTGGGTCATAAGATAATAAATTAATAATTTTGAAATCAATTGAAAACGGAATACAATAAAGTCAGTGATGGGACCAGATCGTAGGCCTAACATTGCCAAGATTGGAAAGTTAGGGTGCTTACTATTTGAATAAGCATAATTGTATAATGTATGTTGTCGGGGCTAGCGTAGACAATGTACATATCATAATTTAAAATTACTAATCGGCTCAAAGAAAACGATTTTGCTTTCAGTCTTTGATTGAAAATGTTTTCCCAATCGGGCGAACAATTCGAAACACTGTTATTTTAGCTTTAATTTAAATAGAGTAGGGATTTTTTCTTAGATTTATTTACTAACTAAAAGCATTTCAGGTTTCAAAAGGTTGATTATATAGTGGTATTTTTATTTGTTGAGTATTTCTTAATTTATGTTTGGTTCTCTAAGCCTTTGTGTGGATATTTTAAAAACTGATCAATTTTTTTAGCACCATGTTGTACTACCCGTTTTGCCTATACTAATTACGATACTGTATTATGGAGGAGACAGGTTGAATCTAAATGAAGTGTACTCACATTTGCGTGGAGGGAAATAGAAATACCATTTTGGAGAAAACACCCTTAGTACACCCGACCGGGATTCGAGTCCTGATCTCCTTGTTATCAGCAGTCTAGTCTATTGCGAGAGTGACGCCTTAAATCCTGCGGCCACCAGGGTGGGGCAACCAAAAAGTTAATATTTTTAGTAAATATGAGAGCTTTACTCTACTTATTGCACAAATGTAATCTCGATTATAAAACTCTAATATTCAATGTTCCACGAAACAATATTTGTGATGGTTAACCTGTGTTTCTATGTTTTATTGGTTTCAGTGAGTGGCGTGGCTAAATCTGGATCCCTACTTGCAATTATGGGTGGAAGGTAAATACAATTTTTTATATGAAAAGATAAAAATAAAATAAGTTTTATTTCACTGGAAAAGATTAGATAGATTATTATTATTAGATGGTATACAAAATTCAATTTTTTATTTGTTTTACATATCAGGAAATAATTGGATGTTAATTTGTTTGGAGACCTGGTATAATAGAAGTTTTTAATTTTTGGTTCTTAGATCAATAATGTGTTACTCCCAGCTAGATACAAAGATCATCCCAATCGCAGTTCCATCCTTTGAACCGTTACTTTTATGTGATGAAATTAGAAATGACACATATATACATTAACTCCAGAATAAACTAGAGTATGTGTTTACTATGCGATATGATAATTGGGAGTGACCACATGGATAGTGTGTCTGGAGAGGGAAGCAAGAGTTTAATTTCGTTAAAAACATTTTAATACTTAACCTAAGAGCAACACACCACACTTGACAAAACTGTTTGTAGATAGGTAGCCACATAAACTAGTTGAGCTAGCTAATAGATCAATCATACACTAAAACACATGTCTAGCCTTGAACTCATTTCAATATAAATAGATTTTCCAATTTTTTTTCCTTTAGAAATATGTTCCAAACAACATATTGTAACGGGGGCGGGCGACCTGAGAGTCGCGGGACGTTCACACGTCACCGTGTGAACCACGAGTTATTTTCAGGATATTTGGGTACACTGCTGATTAAATAAGATTGAAAATGCACATGGAATATTCAAGGTTCTGTTTATTAAAAATAAAACAATACATCCACTGATATAATTAAATTAACTAAGTACAACAAAACAAGCAACTGAATTAAATAAAAAAGTCAGAATTAAGTCTGCAAATCAATAAGATAATGGGAGCACGTACAATAGAATAAAATAAAATAAAATAAAATAAACAGCTAATTGACAATAATACAAAATGTTTACTTAAACATTTAAACATTATAGTATTTTATCATGTTTAGTCCCTGTACAATTCACAAACGAAATCTAAATCACTCATGTCACACCGCCACTGGTCCCCGCGCACGACACACTGTGCTGACCCACGTTACACGAACGATGGACTCATTGATTTACTCACTGGACACGCTGACCACTCCCGGGCATGCTAGCCTGGACACGCTGGTCCACTCCCGGGCACGCTAGCCTGGACACGCTGGTACACTCACTCGGCTAGCCTCAGCTCAGACTGGAGCTGCTTCTTTGACCGCCAACCCTGTACATAATAGGGGTCAATAGTAGTATGAAATCGTCCATTTCTAGACTATTCTACTGGATTCGAATGAAATTAGCCCAGACTCTTCTATATTCTTCAATTTCCTTTCTATGCCACTCCCCCTGTCCTCTTTAATCCTCCTACTGTGAATCTGGCTAGCTACTTGCTAAACAAGGATGGAGAGAGAGAGAGAAAAGCACGTAGAAAAATGATAAGATTGGCAGCCCCGCACTGCTAACAGTTGTACACTAATCTCGTTACAATATCAAAGGTAATTGCACCATATTTGGATGCCATGTTGTATTCGCACAGTTACATGACTGTAAGAATTAAGAATATCAAGTTTTTTTTATGTATCTGTAGCCAGTACTATGTGTTCTATCATGTGTTTTAATAATTTATAGTTTAGTTGCGTATAACCCAAAAATGTAGTAAGCCTTGGTGCCAAAAAAAAAATATTGTATGCTAAATAATTTTCTTTCATTATTGATTAATATATATATATATATATATATACACATATGTTATATTACTCGTATATTTGTATTTGCTTATTGAGGAATTGAATGGTATCAGACAGAAATGACGATGGTCAAGTAGTGAATACATGTTTATAAAATTAATATTAGTGTCTATTTCAAGAATATGGCAAACTCTGAAACTAGTGTTTTTGTCTTACAGAAAGAGGACATGCTTGTAAAGGTCGTTATTACATCATGAACAAAAGGATATTATTATATGAAAACGTAAGTGAAATGAGAGGGAGGGAAATACATACTCGTACAAAACAAAAGGAGAATAAATAACATTTAACCAGCAAGAGCTTGCGAGTTACATTAAAGTATTATAGATGTATGCAACATACGAAAATATTTCTAAAGTTAAGACGTAAAGATTTTGGCTTGCATTTTCTGAGGATCTGGATGCAGCAGATACAGTTCATCAACTAAAATGTAGTGTTCATTTAAGAATGGAAACGCTCTGGATTGGTTTATAATAGATTTCATTTTATCTAGTGAGCATCACAGCGAAAGAAGAATGCTAAAATATGAAGAAAGGAATACATATTTGTCGAAGTTCTTGGAATATTAACAATGGGCATATAACAATAATAGACAATATAAAATTAGGGAGATGTATTTACGAACCACTGATACAAATTATCGACCATATTCAGAAAAGTACATGAAACAACAACTATTAGACTATTATCGTGATCAGGCAGAAATAAAAGACTTGTCTGGTTGTATATCTTTTGTAACATCTATAGCCACATAATCTACCATCTTTCATGAGCTCTACAATATTCAAGAAAAAGAGAATGCTGCATAAGGGAAAAAAAAGAAAGAATTCAATCTATGGCAGCCAAATAAATAAGGAATTATGTGAAAGTAATGAAGGCATTGGGGGCGTATCATATTCATTATCTGAAGACATGGATTCAACTGACAAATAACTGTGGTTCCTCCGACACGCCATAAACTATGTATTACATTTAGTAGAGGAA